>NNCF01129029.1:919569-1010133 GCA_002313205.1 Laupala kohalensis
TATGTGTGTGTGTGTGTGTGTGTATTTCTTTGTATTTCACATAAAATTAAATTAAATTTGGTACGTAGGTTTATATTTCCATTGAGCAAAAAAATAATATCCCTACGGAATAGTAAATTGTACCAAAGTTTCCAAATTGTTCAGATCTCATACCTCCCGGAGATCGAAATCAAAATATACCAAAATAAATTTTTGCATCCACCACTCCGCATGGATCTCTACGCCAGCGCAGCTGCCGAGAAGAACGATTGTTCTGGCGTGTAGCTCGTCGGTCGGCCAGTCGCTTTCTCTTCCGAACGTAGTTGCTGCCCCCAACACGAGTCGAGAGCTGTGATCACCTCTACTGCGCAAACCGGGAAGACTCGTCCTCTCCTTGCGTGGACTACTTGCGCCAATGCCGCGTCGCGCCATCAAACTCAATCACGGCGCGTCCTTCTGTGCGGGGACGCACGCGCAACGCAATTGATGTGCTGGAGGACGAGAATCTCACACGGGAGGCGTCTTTCTCTTCATCGATTTCTATTTGTCATTATCGTACTAATTTATGAAATTAAAATATAATAAATGCACCCCTCCGATAGCGCGCTCGCTTGCCACGGAGATATATCCCGGGTTCGATTCCCGGCGGGGCAAAACAAATTTGCAGCTTTTCACTTCTGTGTTCACATTTCATATAGCCGTGATGATTGAAAAGTTTACTCTGTGCGGCTTACCATCACCGCAGTTGTAATATTGTAATACTCGGATACGATAATCTAGATTCCATCTAGACGCTAATTCCCCAAATGTTTTAAGATGTGTAGGGAGGAATTCTTAGTATTCCTATTAGTAAATAAAAGCGCGTTTGTTTGCACACGTATGTGGCCTCTTTCGTTCCCACTGATCCATCGTGAAATAATCTAAGATTTTTATTTTATACTTATCGATTTGAAACATGGGACACATTATACACGTAAACACGTACAATGGGCCTTACTAGCAGTCGTCACCGTGGTCCTTAGTTGACCGAAACAAGAAATACATAATAAATGTATTGTCGATAAAGCAGTTACAAACTATGTATGATCAAGGGTGCGGGGTAATAAACGAAATTATTCTCCGGAAACAAGCAAGGGATCATCAATTCCGATCAAGGGCACAAGGGCGGTGGAGGATGTTCTAAAAGAAGTTATTTAACGAATACTTGTGTACCGTGTATTTGCATAAAGAATAGTAATCTTAAAGAAGTTTAACAACTGTCATGATAGTAACTTTCTTTTTTTGAATATATTAGTGGGAAAAAGAAATTAATCTTACGAAGTGATAATCGTAATCCTAATGCGAATTACATACCTTCCTTCGTTCTGCATCATTGCTTCTGTTATGTCAAGTAATTTATCAATTTTAAATATCCATTTGAAATGTTTTCTTTTCGATTGAGTAATAAGTACAGAATTAGTATAAGAATTCATTCCCTTTCATGTTCCGAGCATAGTTAATAACGCCATTGTAATCATTCACTTTTATAAGAATAGTTTAAAATACAAAACTATTCTTATTAAATATTATACATTTATATCTTCATTTGTTCTTTACATATTATCTCTGTATCCCATCCGGGTCAGGTAAACATAGATCGGAATTGATGGGATGGTCCCTTGCTTGCTTCCGGAGAGTAAATTATCTTGTGTCCTCCAAGTGATAATTCCCATTTTGTAACATCTTTATGATTACTGAAATTAAAAATTATTCCTCCGAGAACTCTGAAAATCAACGAGAACTATGGAAAATTGCGGAAATGGAAATATTCATGAAAGTTTCATGCTTACCCACATCACTGATATGATATTCGTGCTTTCTGTCTTCCGGGACAGCCATCGAGATGACAGTACAGATATGTACCGTTGCATTCCTTTCATTCAAAAGAAACTTTCGATTCCGTGTGCTAGATTCATGTTCACTTGTGAGAGATATGCTTTCCGATACTAAATTACAATTTACTTCTTTAGCTCTTTAAAATGATATCTTAGGAGTTATTGAATATTAATATCTTTTCCGTATGTTTGATCGAAGGAAAATTGAAAATTAGGGGAAAATATATTACGGAGTGAAAGAAATGGTATCTTGCGTACGATCCACTCGTAACTAACGATTTAGTCATGCACCTGAGGCAGTAAAAACAGGTTTGGTACTTGGTAAGAGAGAACAAGAGGCAAATGAAAAGTGGGCAGAAGTGATTATGCTTTTCGTAATACGACATATCAGAATTGTAAGAAATTTTGGCATGACTTACATACCCTTGTTGTGTTACTGATGAAGGGAAACGAGAATATTAGAAGAAGGTTTGGAATTAAACCGTATTTTGCAATAAATGTTTCACTTCTGTGTCTGAAAACTTTTTTCCTAAGAGTGTCGAATACTTCGATGAAAATTTTTTTTCTATAGATCAATGAGGGTCGAAACGAAAGACTTTTAACTTTATCCGCTCTTTACGTTCGTAAAATATTCATAACTCATTCCATATTAAAGTTCCCTTCCATACTAAAGAAGGAATAAATTTCTAAGAAACGAAGAGTTCGAAACAAGAAATGAAAAATGAAATTACATAACTTATGAATTTGTGTAAATTATTTTTGGACTATACAATTCATTTATCATAATACATAAGAATACAATCTTCGAAGTTCTTTTTTAAATAAATGAAATAAAAAGGAAAAAATAAGTCAGGAAAATTAAAAGAATGAATAAAATTAAACATATAATTATATTAATTTAATATTAATATAATTTATACTTTCATTAAATAATTATTTTTTATTGTAGTATTTATAAATGGGAAATGTAGTGTGTTATTGAAGTGTATCTAGTTGGGACGACAGGAGGTAGAGCTGAGTAGTTGGAGTTGTTACTAGTAGGTGGACCGGTTAGCTGAGTTTAACAAAAAATTGGCCCACGTGGGGTTGTTAGTAGTAGGTAGTAGTAGTAGTATGCGTTAGTGATACTAGGAGTAGTAGGAAGTCGATATAAGTAGGAGGAGTCACTTTTCAGTTGTCACAGTTATGTGGACTGAGACATTGAAGTGAAAAGTTACAAATTTTTTCTAGCCCAGAATTTATTAATTAAAATGTAAATAAGTAATAGATAACTGGACTCCCTCGTAGCGGATCGTTCGATTCCTCTTCTATCCGCATTCGAGGAGCGATGACGTTCGTGTCAGCCTGTGCGTGAGCCACGCGTGTAACATCACCGCAGATGAGACGGGAAGAACAAGAGTTTCACAGGCGGAGAATCGGGGCGGAAGGGCGAGGTCCGCATTGGAAGGGAAATGAATGCACGTCTCAGAGAAAGCGAGGTGACATACACTCTGGTGATGTGTGTAGCTTAGCGCGTGTTGCTCTAACTCAGCAGGTCACGATAGGGATTCGAAGAGACATGTGGTCACTGAGTTCCACGCTAAGAGAAAATGCGTGTGCGATGTAGAACTTCATCAACATTCCTTAAGGTAGTACTAGCGTAGGTAGAATTAAATCACTAAAATATCTGAAATCGGCCTAAATAAACAGAGTAACATGTATTTATTGTGATTTCAACTTGAAAAACATACCTCACCGGCCATTTAAATGAAATAATAGCAATTATAAATGATAGTGTAATGCTTCGCGTCCTATGGAGAAAACACATATTTACAAAATAAGACCAAATTAAGTCACAAAAGTGATGGAAGTGTACTTTGATTTGTACTAAAATTTCCGTAGTGTTTTTACACCACTTCTATCTATAGGTTACCGGACATATGAGAAAGATATTTTTGTTCTTCCTATGTGAAAGTGTAAATCACGTAACCGTTGCGCTCGGTCGCCATGTTTTTACATGCTCTTATGCATTTCAAGCGAATTATATGTACTATATTATTATATGTACTATATTATTAACTGATATAAATAAATAATTTTTTCTTCGTTATTATTTATATTTTTGTGTTTTAAAACAATTAGAATAATAATAAAGAAAACAATTATATATCTCAATGATTTGACCAATTTGGAGTGCTGGTCCCATCTTAATGTAGTACAAGTAACCCTGTGTCAGAGACAGCTTTTTAATGTCCTGAATTTTTAAATAAAAGAGTAGAGTATTAAGTCGTTAAAATTTTGATCATTAATATTCGAGTAACCATCTTGGGATTGTACAGGTTCTTATGGACAAAGCCTCTGATGGGACAGTTTTTTAATACATTCCCATGAAAATTCTGACTGAATCGATATACAAAAATATGTCAATCCTGTCACAGATTTTATATTAAAAAAGAACAGTGCGATATTTGTCTTGCCTTTCTGGACAGTAATTTTTAAAAAACTATCGCAAAAAATAGAGAATTCTAGTCAAACAATAGACCATTTTTCGAATACATTGCTTCTGTGTAGTTAATGATTAATAGTTTTTATCACACCACAATTCATGAATTACCTTGTAATGACTATTTTTAATTTAAACATGAGAGATAATATTACTGAAAGATTCATAAATGGTTATGTGCTTTACTACACCTAACACGCTCATACTATCTTAAACAGCGATGACCATTCTCATAATGATTATCTATGCTAATGATATATGTATTACTCTTGAATGTTATTGACACATATATCAATACAACAAAAGCAAGAACTGCGCAAGGCTATGGTATGTACTGTACAACGCTTCCCTATTCTACCGAAGTGTGTCTACCGGTCCCTCCAGCACTTGCTTTATGATGGTGCTCTTGGCGGAAGCGAGGAAACCAAAATTTATTTCAGTTGTCATAATTTACCATTAATCGGTTAAAGACATTTACTTCAATTCCCACTGATATTCCCCCCAGGGGCTTACATCTAGTAAGTACGTGTTTGGCGAACACGGGGCCCCGAGCTGAGTCTGGCATTGCTTCCACTTACTTGTGCCATGCTCCTTCCTTTCTCTTTCCTGACTTTCCTTGGTCACCTCTTGTTCTTTTCGATCCCGACACTATTGGAGCTAGGGTATCTTTCATTTTCCCCTTCTCTTTCTTCTTCTTCTTCTCCTTCTCTTTCTTCTTCTTTCCCCCGCAGGGAGCTCAGTTTCGAGTATGGGCTTGGCGAACCCACGGTTCCGAGCTGGGGACTGGTATTGCGCCACCAGTCCTCGGACACCGTAAGCTTTGGACTTGCTTCAGCGACCACCATTGGCGTGTTTTGAAGAGCGGAGATCTTGCCTTCATTGGTCGGGTCGCGAGGAAGGATTAAACCTCTATAAAAAAACCCTCAACCTCAAGGTGTGTTACGTGCCGATGAGGTGAATGGGTGTTGAGGACAAACACTCGCTAGCGTTTCAACCTCTGGGGCAACTGCCGCACCTCAGTTGAGCAAGGCTTAGTGGCGTGATGCGGGGGCTCCACGTCACCGGACATTTATTTCCTGCGCACTCGTGGGACAAAATGAAAGATTCCTGTTTTCACCTGCCTTGCGGAGTGGGCGTGCCGCAGGGTAAGTATTACGCCTCAGGAACTTCGGAGCGGCCGAGGGTTTCCAGACCTCCTGCTTCAGAAACCAAAAAGGAAAAGCTAAAGAGCATTCCTTACGAGAATGTTTTTGTCGTTATGACACGTATAGAAGGGACACTTGAAAAAGTATCCCCGTTCTATATTTTCAAAGGTATTGAAGGTGTCGTTGGTACATTGAAGAGTATGAGAAGACTAAGAAACGGGACGATGCTGCTTGAAACAAAATCGAACAAGCAGGCATTGAAACTACTTGAATGTAGTAAGTTGGGAGAGTTCCCTGTAAAGTGCGAACTCTATGCTGCGCTTAATCGCAGTAAGGGGTCGTAAGTTGCAGGGATATTATGGACATGTCAACTGAAGACCTAGTTGCGGAATGGGAGGCTGACCACGTAGTTGAGGTCAGTAAGATCATGCGGAAGGTTAATGGTGTTCTACAGAAGTCCAGTTCCTTCGTCTTGACTTTTGACTGTCCCCAACTACCAAAGGATATTAAAGCTGGATGGCTTAACCTGCCGGTGCGACCCTTTGTTCCAAATCCTCTGCGCTGTTTCAAGTGCCAGAGGTTTGGACATACAACAACATCTTGTAAGGGCCGTGACACTTGCGGTAAATGCGGGAAGGAAGCACATGAACCAGGCGTCTCATGCCCGGGGCCTGCTAAGTGTATTAATTGCACAGGCAGCCATCCGGTGTGGAGCAGGGAGTGTGTCGCCTTTCTCGAAGAGGAAAAAATACAAGAGATCAAGACTACGGAGAAGATCCCGTACGGTGAAGCTTGGAAGAAATACAGGGCTTTATACCCTGTATTTTCTACCAGTTACTCAACCGCAGCCAAGACTCCTGTAATCAAGAAGAGCGTGTTAATCCAGGCCGATTTCACTGACGTATCTACGACAACGTCGTGCACATGCCAGTGCAAATGCGGCAAAAAAATCCAAGATACTCCAGTCAAACACAAGACTTTCTCCACACCCCGCCCATCTAATACACAGAAGAAGACCAGTAGTGTACCACGTATTTCTTCCAGTGCTAAACAAACAATAACCAAGCAAGGTTCGAAGGCTAAATCCCTGAACCTTGTTGACTTCATAAAATCAAAGCCAACAACATCGAAGAAGTCCGGGAGACGAATGAAGAATGTCTCTGTTCTTCCTACCTCCGAGTCGGAATGTGCATTGTCCGACGGTGACGCGGAAATGCACATTCAAGAGCCTGACCCCGGAGGTTCCAAAAAGTAATGGCTTCCATACTTCAGTGGAACCTTAATGGTTATAGAACTCAACGTGAAGAGTTACAAATCTTAGCGCGTCGTAATCCGATATGTATCTGCCTACAAACCTTTTACCAGAACACTCACTCTCTCTGCGAGGATACAGCAGCTTCAGATATGACGACACCACGGGAGATCGAGCACGACGAGGAGTTGCCGTGTTTGTTAGAAACACTATCCTCTGCTCGCCTGTTCTCCTACAAACCCACATCCAGGTTATAGCAGTCAAAATTCACAGTGTACTATCTATGACCGTGTGTTCAATATATCTTCCTCCGACCCGAGATTTTTCGGAGACCTCCCTCAGAGATTTAATTCATCAGCTCCCTCGACCATTCCTCCTCCATGGAGATTTCAACGCCCACAATGTACTGTGGGGCTCGTCGAGCGATTGCCCCAGGGGCCGACTGCTGAATTGTCTCTTTGAAGGAGAAGATTTATGCTTAATGAACACCGGGGAGATGACCCATTTAGCATTTGGCACGGGGTCATGGACTGCTATAGACCTATCAGTATGCTCTCCTGAAGTTGCTGATATCTTTCAATGGAAGGTAGAAGATGATCTGCATGGTAGCGACCATCATCCTATCTGGTTGTCTTTGCAGGAACGTGCGACTATTCCCGATTGCAAGCCACAGAAATGGATTCTCAGTAAGGCTAATTGGACACAGTACCATTCCCTGTCTGTCTTCAGAGAAACGGGTAGTGTCCAAGAGAGGGTCGACCATCAGACCCCGGTGATTCATCACGCCGCTGATGAATCCATTCCGAAAACATCTATTTTTCCGCGAAGACCTCATGTCCCCTGGTGGAATGACGCATGTCGGTCCGCCATTCGGGCAAGGCGAAGAGCATTGCGGAGATTTAAGGCTAGTCCATCTCCGGAAAACCTCACCGCATATCGGATTGCTAGAGTAAAAGCGCGCAGAAATATCAAAGAATCCAGATCCACTTTCTGGAAAGAGTTTCTAAGCACCATTAAGAGAACAACATCATCCACTGAAGTATGGCAGTCAATCCGAAAGATATCTGGAAGGTATTCTCGAGTCCCAAAATCTGGACTCAATTATCGAGGTCAGGTTCTCACCAACAACAGAAATGGCAACAGCAATGGCTGAATATTTTGCTGACCTAACATCTACAGCAAACTGCGATCCTGGTTTCAAGAGAAAAAGGGAAACAGCAGAGAGCACATCTTTTGACTTTCGTTCCACCAACTGGGAACCCTACAACTCTTCCTTCTCTATGTGGGAACTTGAGTCCGCTCTAGCGACAGCCCACAACACTGCTCCTGGCCCTGATTCCATTCATTATGAAATGCTGAGACAACTCACTCCAGAGTCGAAAGAATACCTTCTGGATATCTTTAATATTTCTTGGTCCGAGGGCGTATTCCCTAATTCGTGGAAGGAAGCAACGCTTATCCCTTTACTAAAACCAGGTAAGGACAAAACGAAAATCAGTAGTTATCGAAGCATTGNTATCGAAGCATTGCCTTGACGAGTTGTGTTGGTAAAACTCTGGAGAGAATTATCAACCGACGTCTCGTCTGGTATCTTGAACGGCATGACTTGCTGAGTCGATCTCAGTGAGGTTTCAGGAAGTTCCACTCCACCCTGGTACCATTCCACCCAACTTACTTCTCCTGGAATCAGCAATTCGAGATGCTTTCGTCCGAAGACAACATCTCATCGGAATATTCTTTGACATCGAGAAGGCTTACGATACTACTTGGCGTCATGGCATTTTACAACAACTCTATGCCTGGGGATTTAGAGGACGTCTTCCTCTGATGCTCATGTCCTTTTTGGATCAACGTTCCTTCCGCTATAGAATTGGAAGAGACACCTCGGATCTCCTTCTTCAAGAGAACGGTGTTCCTCAGGGCTCAGTCTTGAGTGTCACCTTATTTGCAGTGGCCATAAACAGCATAACGTCTGCTGTAGAGAGTCCTGTTTTACACTCTTTTTTTGTCGATGACTTTGCTATCTTTTGTTCATCACAGAGTGTCACAGGAGCGGAGCGACAAATCCAACTCGTCCTTAATAGATTATACCACTGGTCGAAAACGACAGGTTTTCGTTTCTCTGCTGAGAAAACACGCTGTGTTCTTTTCAGTAGGAGACCAAGCCTTCTGGCAGAACCTCACCTCGCCCTGGGGAACAACGTTCTCAAATTCTATCCTTTTGTGAAATTCCTAGGTCTAATCTTTGATCAGAGATTGAATTGGATTGAACATCTAACAGACCTAAGAGCAAGAACATTAAAATCTCTGAATTTATTGAAGTGCCTCAGTAGCAGGGAATGGGGCGCTGATCGCTACTCCCTGCACCAGTTTTATCGAGCATTCATAAGATCTCGGCTCGATTATGGCTGCGTTGTATATAGCTCTGCTCGTGCAAGCTATTTAAAGAAGTTGGATAGTGTCCACCATGCAGGAATTCGACTAGTTACGGGAGCATACCGCACTAGTCCCATTCCGAGTTTGTATGCCGAGAGTGGCGAACCATCTCTTTACCTCCGGCGGCAACTCCTCATGCTACGACACTTTTGCCACGTGTAAACCTTACCCGACAATCTGGTGCACAGCGTGGTTTTTCATCCATCCTCCTCTTCCATCCGTTTCTACAACAACATACTGAGAGCAACCAAACCTTTTGGATATCGGTCCAAACAAATTTTGGAAACCTTAAATATACGCACACTTTATGTCTTACATCAAGGTTTTAGTAAGTCTCCCCCTTGGGCTTTGCACAAGCCGAAGATTATTTTCGATCTTCTGCATCATGACAAGAAGAACACTCCAGCTCCGATGTTGAGGGTATACTTTCACCTAATCCTCTACAAACACCGGGTCCATGTCCCTGTGTTTACCGACGGGTCGAAGCAGGCTGATGATGTCGGCTGCTCCGTGGTATTTCCCCGTAAGATCTGTGGCTACCGTCTAGGTGACTTGTGCAGTGTTTACACTGCTGAGTGCTACGCCATATTAAGAGAATTGCGATCAACAAAGTGCTCCCGCGCATCACATTTCCTGATTTGTTCTGATTCGCTGAGTGCCCTTCAAGCGATCCAGAATATGTATCCGGCTGATAAGTTGATCCAGAACATCCAGAAAGTGCTTCTCTCACTGCAAGGTGATGGAAAGAACATAATGTTTTGCTGGATTCCCGGGCACGTGGGTATCAGAGGAAATGAGGAAGCAGACGTTTCCGCAAAGTCGGCATGCGTTAAGACTCGCGTGGATTTCTCCACGATTCCAAAACGAGATCTCATAAATTCCATCAAGATGAGGATTCTAAGTTCCATCAAGATGAGGACAATGAGTGGTTAGCTGTTGAAAGGAATAAGCTCCGACTTATCAAATCTTCTGTTAAGTCATGGAGCAGTTCCTGTAGGCCAGCCCGGCGCGACGAGGTCTTGCTTACCCGCCTGCGCATAGGACATTGTCCTCTCACTCATCGGTATCTCTTACTACTTGATGATGAACTCGTTTGTGAGGAGTTTAGCTCTTCTCTGACAGTGCGTCACCCACTAACTGATTGCTGAAGATACTCAAGTATACGGAGACAAATTGGTCTGACTGCAGATTTACCAACAATTCTCGGAAATGAAACGGTTAATGTTAATAAACTATTGAATTTTATGAGTATATCGGGGCTCCTCCCACAAGTTCTCGGGAGGGTTTAAAAATTTGCATTCCTTTTTCATCTTTCCTGTCTTCTTTCTTTTCATCGTTCGTTTCTGTAATTAGAAAATATAATCTTTAGAAATTGTTTTCCTTTTTTGTGATATAATGTATTGGTATTCTGTTTTCTTTTCTTTTCTTTCATCTTTGTATTTAGATATTTTTTGAATTCAGGAGGGTTTTTTAGTGGGTATGCTCGAGATATTCGGCGAGTCCCACATACGGGGAAGAGTCACTACGGCTGTTCTCTATGGTGCGAAACTGCATTTTTCCCTACTTGCATGGGCTCTAATGACCTCGATGTTGACGAGCCCTAAAGCCAAAAAACAAAAAAACAAAAAAACCCACTGATATTTCTAACTCGTTAGTTGCAAAAGCATTTTTGGGGGGGATGTTGATTAATAAGTGACATCCTATGTATGATTTATTAAATAAAGGAAATAACGAAATAAAATAATTTAAAATCACAAAAGTAACAAAATTTTAAACATATTTATTGCATCCTAAGCACCCAAAAAAATTTGAGTTATCACTGGTTCGGTCATCTATTCATTTTTGGTAACGTTACTTTCCGATGCCAGTATGTTTGAAGGGTTGCCTATTCCTTCTCAGTAAGGCGTAACTATGAAAAAAGAAATTAATAGATAGTTGTTTCTGTTCATAAACCAAGTTCGTGAGTAAGTATTTTATGCATCAAATTAATTGTGAACCCACTGATTATGAAAATTAATATTTTTATATCCTTATAAAAGCTAATTGCATTATTGATAAACCTTATGTCTATAATTACATTCGGCTACTAAATATTTATTGATTGCTTCTGCAATTACAAGTAATTCACCTTAACACTCGTAATGTGATAAGCATAATTACCTCTCTAATTACTACACTACTAGGCACTTGATCAGCAAATGTGGATAACACATATACATCGTTAAAAAATTTCAATGCTAATATTATGATATAACGTATCTTACGTTAGCAGTTCAAAACTACCAGCAATGCCGTAAAAAAATAGGAAAAACTATTGAAAAAATAATTGTTTTCTGTACTCCTTATTGTATGTCACCTTCATGACACTTATATTACTTTCAATTTTCAATTATTTTGCGATGGATTTCAACAAACACTATTTAAAATATGCAAGAGTCAAAGTTTTTATTTAACTGATGTTGGAACCAGCCTCTGGTAACTCAATAAATTTGTTCTCTGCAAATTTACCTCGTGACTTCTATAGTAACATAAATCAATTTGGGAGCAGGGGCACTATAACATTGCAGTCGTTTGCCCTACATTTCTAAAATAATATATAAGATAATATAAGATATATACTTATGATTAGGTTTATTAGTAGAATAATTTTTTCAGTTTTCTTTATTTTTTTATTTATTCTTGATTTTGATTGGATTGGGATGGTCTTGAGTCTACTCTGGCTCTTTTTCGGCGTCCCCTACCGTACTGGCCAGGAGTTGAACATGAGGGTTGAGAGAGGGGATTTAAGAACGATAGGAAAAATTTAGGTCCTCTTCTACTCCTTCCTAAACAGTTCATCCCAGAATGTCCTAAAATGGTAAGGAAATAAAATAAAATGCTTCTCGGTTTAGAAATTATTTATTATTGTTCATTAATTTATTTTCTCTTAGCACATAATTATCAGATTTTAGAACCTTAAGTTTATATTATCTTCTGTTACCCTCATTCTTTCTTAAAAATCGTCTTCTCGTCTCTTCTTCTTTACTTCTTTACCTCGTTTTCTTTTCTTCATTACCTCCATTTGTCATCTGGTATTTTGGCTGCTCTCGTTCGCTGTCTTTAAGGTGTTGTCCCCCACCCCCATTTAGTGGAGCGCGGTTTAGAAATAGGGAAACTTTTTCATCTGAAAGTACCCGACTGTGGCTGTCTCAACACAGCTATTCCTGGATAGTTGAAACCCCTGTGATTTCTTCAATAGTAACAACAGCATCTGCGATCGATGATGGGCGCCCCAACTACCTTGACCCCGTCACCTCGACGCCCCACTTCCTTTACGGCAACTATGCGTTCGACCAACAATCTCGCACCTTTCGATATAAGCCAAAGTGTGAGACAGCGAAATATGACCAGTCTCATGGTCATTCCAGATTTCTCCTCCGAGTGGTAGAGAGAATTCCTTCTTTTATAACCCCGATCTTTTTTCTTTTTTTTTAATTTATCAGGATTTTACGTATTATTTCCTCTCATACATGCTTCTTTGAAATTAATACTTTTTAAAATTTCATCTTTCAATTCCTTATCCGACAATCATATATTTAGTAAAAATAATACCAAATATTAATTTCGGTTCATAGTATTATTATGTTGAGGTGTTAAATTAATTTATTTTCTTCGAGGAAAAATATTTCTGAATAATATTTCTTGTGAATGTGATACAACCTTCCAGTGAAGGTTATATCGAAAAAAGTAATATATTTATTGCAATTACACATTTATTTGTTCTGGTATTAAAAACTATTACTTACATAATAAATTAATATATTTAGATTGAAGTAGAGACATATTTGATGCAGTTTATACTTCTGTAATTGAGTTTATCGTTCTCAAAAAGTGTATCCATTAGATTTTGTTTCTTATATCTGACAGTCAGCAATAACGTCAACTGTTTCGGTACAATCCCTGGAAAATATGAAATTCATTCATTTTTTTTTTTTCAAAACTTTTCTTCGTTCCTCTACAGGAAAATGAGTTTCGAGTTATGCCAATATCTTAACAAAACGAGACACGACTTACCAACGTCTACTGCCTTGATCCGAGTGACCCCCGACTTTCACGTCTGTTGGGTGCCAGCCACGAGCAAATGACTCCACGTTGTCTTTCCCAATTTAATGCATCGACCCTTGGTGTTATGTGTTTAATCCACTATTTACTTGGCTTCTCTATATTCCCATCTTCATTGAAAACAGGTATAAGAAGAAGGAATTAATCATGATGTAGTTTGGGATTTTACCGAATAATATGAATTATGCTGGAATAAATTGTGGTATTGTACAATTCCTACAGTTATGTCCACAGCGAATATTTTCGACTGAGTAAAATAAATTTTAACGTGACTTAAATATTTATATTATATTAAATATTTGACGTTTTTGAAATTTTGAGTAATCACACTACGTTTAAACGACATTGATTCGAAATTTTGAAGTGAATTAAATATTATTATTTCAAAAAAGTAATCTTTCGATGCGCGTGTCAGGAACCAACTCACTTTATACAAGAAATTGCAAAATCGATTACTCCATGGATCACTCCATGGATCATTTCGTATTTCTGAGCAACAGTATTTAATTAAAACTCGGATCTTCAGGCTTTGTTCACAATTAACGTTCTCGCTCCTTTAGAATCGGTCACCGGACACGGATAACAGTTCTGAATTAATTCCTGATTCCTCTGTAGGTAATCAGTCTCGAAGCTTAAGTAACTGTACGTACGCTGTTAGAAGACGTAGACAGTGTTGTATGTATATACAATATATATGAGACTCAGAGTGGCAAATTTTCTGGGATCATTGCACATTTTAATTTTGGAATTTTATTTGTTTTCTCCTAAAAGAAAACGTGAATAAATATACTTTAGGAGTCATTAATTATCCGCTAATTGTCAGTTCGTATCAACCATTAATTGATAAGTTAAATTGAAAGTTATAAATTATTTTATTTCTATATATTCCAATTACATTTATTATTTCATTGTCTCAAACTAGTACATATTAATTTTAGAGGGAGGCAATTTTATTGGTCCGGGACGGAAAAAATGTTAACCACGGCCCTGTACACAAGTTATCAGAGACAGGTACTACGAGAATTCACGAGAACTGACAATGATGATATGGATTTTTGGCGAGAGACCAAGCTTACGAGGCTACTGATTGGTATCGACTGGTGAACAGAAAATTACACAAGGAAATGAAATATTTTTCGAAGTATATTATTTATCTGGTAACCATATTTTGAGCGATTAAGGCCTGGTATTACATATGCAGGAATATAATAAATAAATGAAATAATTAATTCACAAATTACCTCACGCTGTGGGGCGAAAAGTTCGAAATTTATTGTGAAGTGTAACATGAATTTTACATGATAATTGTTATAATAATGTATCACCAAAAATCATTAATAAACAAACAAAAATTACATAGTTGTCGTAACAAATTTCAAAGATTTTAGAACAACTTTTTCAGTTGAGAAAGGGAGAGGTCAATCTATAGTGCCAAAATGTGACATGGGAGAACGTAGGGGGGTAAAATTACCCCAAAATTACTGAAGTAATACGCCCTAATTTTCTGCATAATATGGTAAAGTGTCATCTGACGGAAGTATTCCTCTTTTGTTCCAGGCATGTGGAGAGACGTTAGCGCTCGCTCCTAGCCGAAGGCACTTCCATCATGGGCAACGCCAGCTCGCAGACGCTACACGGCGGCGGAGGCGTGGCAGGTCCACCGGGCGACCGTCGCGCCTGGGCCAACTCGTATCCCCGTGAGCGCGAGCGCGGGGGTGGAGGCGGCGCAGGGCGTGGCCCGGGAGGCGGCGCGTCGGCCGCCGCTGCAGATGTGTATAAGAGACAGTGATACAACCTACTAGAGTCCTGAGTAGTAGGTGGGGGAACACAGGACATAATANACGGCGCTATTCTCCATAACGGAGGCACTATCAGTGGACGAAGGCAGCCGTTGCAGCAGGTAAAGGATGTTAAAAAAGAGTTTTAAGAAATGACATTCGATAAACACTAGCAAAAATATAGGAAAATTTACGAGAATTAATTATTATGTAACAAGAATTATGGGTTCATGAGCTGAACTACTGGTTGGATGGTCGAGGTTCGATCCCCGATGGGGTGTGGGATTTTTCTTCACACCTTAACATCCATACTGAGTCCATACTCCCCTATGCAGTCTGCTATAAAATGAGTACTGGGTCTGTCCCGGGGTCAAACTGGCCGGAGCGAGATACTGGCCATACCTCCCTCTAGTGCCGACATACGTATAGTAATTGCTGAGCTTTATCCTCCGTTAACCTTCGGATCCCGTTGTGGGACAGGTTAACTTACTTGTAACAAAATAATACTGTAAAGTGTTTTAACATATAATGACTATGACAGATTAACAGGATAACAGTATGACATTGAATATATCATGAAAAACTCAAATAAACAAGCCAAATTAATAGAGACCGATCTATGTATTGGTTATGTTTGAAGCATGGGAAAAAAAGGGGGGGGGGAATGGAAAAGAAAAACATTCCATTAACAAACATTCCGTGCCACTGAGATGGAAGGGTAGAGTGGCGGATAGTATTCTCCGAGCCTCGAGAAATGGGTCCAGGGACCCTCAATGATAGAGGAATTCCATGTTTATTGATTTCGTATTAAGAATGTTTAAGGTGACACCGGAAAAATATATAATTCACTTGTCATTTTCGTCTCAGAGGAAGTCCCCCAACCAATAATAAGTTATTGTTGATAGTTAATTGTTGTTAATTTAAAGTAACAGATGAAAGAGTAGAATTGTTCCTGTCATACTTAAAACTGCATATTATTCAAATATTCTTATATTCGTCCATTTATTCCTCCGTATCCTGACCCGGGTTTTTCTCCGGAAGGGTAGACGGAAGGGTAGAGTGGCTGCTAGTATTCTCCGAGCCTCGAGAAATGGGTCCAGGGACCCTCAATGATAGAGGAATTCCATGTTTATTGATTTCGTATTAAGAATGTTTAAGGTGACACCGGAAAAATATATAATTCACTTGTCATTTTCGTCTCAGAGGAAGTCCCCCAACCAATAATAAGTTATTGTTGATAGTTAATTGTTGTTAATTTAAAGTAACAGATGAAAGAGTAGAATTGTTCCTGTCATACTTAAAACTGCATATTATTCAAATATTCTTATATTCGTCCATTTATTCCTCCGTATCCTGACCCGGGTTTTTCTCTGGTTTTCCTCCGGGTAGTGGCGGATTTTTCCTTAGATGGAAATGTTATTTAATACTTTTGTTATTATTTATCTCGAATTTTGACTGCACATTAAATCTACGATTCATTTTGGAATAATATATTGGTAACAAAGTATTTGATAAAAATATTAAATATTAAATTATTATTAAGTATTAAATCCGCCACTGCCCTTGAGTCCTTGATCGGAATTGATGGGATGGTCCCGTGCTTGTTTCCAGAGAGTAACTTAGTTTATTATTCCCCACGTTGTCATACACTGTTTGCAACTGCTTTTTTTGACAATAAAGTTTATATTTATTCAAATTATCTTAATGTGTATTGTACAAGGTACTAAGAACGTACAAAAAAATGAAATATGTTTGTTCGATTATGTCCCATTTGTGCCTATTGAGGGAAGGGTGGGGGGAAGCTGGGAGATGGGGTCGTAAATTCAAAATCTTCTCCAGGCGCTCTAAATCCTCTTGGTTTCTTTCCTGAAATCTTCACATCAACAAATCGCCTATACCCGGCCTCTCTTCGAAACTCCCATACCCAATGAAGTGCTGGTACCCAATAGGGGTTTCACAAAAAACACGCCTGTGCCTTAGTTAAATCCGCCTCTGCCTTAGGGCCCTTGACCAGAATTTAGGGATGGTCTCTTACTTGCTTCCGGAGAGTAAATTAGTTTATTGTCCTCCACGTGGTCAAGTTGAACCAGCTTTTCTGACGATAAATTTATTTATTTAATAAGATATATAACCTCTCAGTTTTACTATATCATTTCATTATAAACTCTGTACATCAACAAGGAAGTAAGAAGAAAGCAATTATATGTTTGTATTCAGGCGCCAAGTGGTTTCCGTCCACGTAGCGCCAGTCAGCATCAGGCGCAAGCTCCTGGGCGCCATGGTGGCAACGGTGGAGGGGGTCGCGGGGGCAGTGGAATACCGAAGCGCTTTGGCAGCGAACCTGACCTACGATGCCCCACGCGCGACCGCTGCGACAGCCCCAGCAAACAACGCATCACCAGGTAGATACGAGACTTTTATAAGAAACGAAAAAAATTCTTTATAACACGTCACACAAATACTTCCTAAACAAAAAAGATAAATGAAGATATACCAAGGGTGATAATAACCTGTGCTACTCACTTTGTGGTATCATTATATGCAATTTTATTAGAAATTCTTTCTCTGTGTTTTCCTTGACTCAAATGTGATCGTAATCGGTAATTTTATTTATACCAGGCACACTGTTCATCGTCAAAAGTAGTTCATCCTATCGGGTTGCGGATAAAAACGAGACATTGTTGTTGATTCTTAAGTTATACCCACGCCTGGATCCTGACCGGGGTGAAGGCCTAAAGATCGTCTGGGGGTATACCCATCTTCGAACTTCATGGTACAAAATATTAAATTAAGTTAAATAAAACAAAAAATGAACAAAATGTCTTATCTCATATCATGAAGAGCTAATAAAAGTTTTTTTTTCAATTTTGTTTTATTGATTTGAAAAAAATAATTTGATAGAAAATTCTTTCTAGGTTATAATTAAAGATAACAGTAACTCCAATTTCGGGTGTTATCTGTGTTACGTGTCAAGATGCATTCACAACTCTTGATATCAAAAATTATAGTAAGATTATTGATTATTTTAAAATTTAGTTTTTTAGTAAACATTTGTTTTTACGTTCTACTACTCCTACATTTCGTAAATAATTGCAGATTATTTTTTAATATTTTATAAAAATTAGAAAATGTAATTTTCACCCCACATCCACCACAGCAGAAATCATGGATATGTTTACCTTGGATTTTTACCTCATTTGTTCTCTTTGAGTATTATCCAAGAAATATATGCTTCATTTTCAGAATTTTGCATACTATTTCAGTTTCAGTTTTGTCAACAACTCTTATGGATTTGTGCAAAGATTTATGGATTTTCTATAAATTGTTCTTAAAAACCTGTATATTTCCTTTTTATGGGTGTGTGATTATCCACCTTCTATTTTCTGTCACTAACTGTTTTCGCTAACTTCTGGTACTACTGTCTTGAAGAAGCAATACTTCGAGAACCTCAAACCTCATCAGAAGACTCGCTACTTAAAATGTAATTTTAATTTATAAAATCTTTAATAGCCTCCGAGCGAATACAAACAATTTGTTTTTAAATTCACAATCTGGGTAAAAATTTACGAATTTTATCAACTACCTTATAATAAGACATATTGCCATGATAAACAATCGAATATATTTTGAAAGAATCGAAAATAAATTAATAAAACAGATCTGCTGGCGAGTATTTCAATAGGCAGAAAAATGACGTGTTAAAAATTTTAATTTTTTTGTTGCTTAAGAACAGTCAAGAAGCCTTCAAAGAAATTTCATTTGCCTTGGACGAAATCACTCAGTCTTTAAAAAAATGTAGAAATACGAGATCAACAGATGTTCTCATTTACGATGTGAGAATTGTGTTTTACAGTATCTTTGTATGTTCAAACGTAATTAGTGTTTGTTGAGAAACTCTCTTCTTCATTTTCCTTTTCTGGACAGGAATTTGCGGATTTGAAGGCGAAAACATTCGGGACACTATTAAATGTACAGGTTATATACTTAAAGTGACTGATTTTAAGAGAGATTTTATTCACAAATTTCTTCGCTTTAATGTCAGGGAACCTTGGTTTTTATTTCCCTTTTGCACAGCACTCGTTGCATGTTCGTCACGAATCAAATCGAGTTTCGTGACGCAAAACGGTTGAACATAAGTTTCACTTTGATAATACGAAGGTAAGGTCTCTTTGCTAATACGAACCGATTAGATTTAGAATTTTTTCGGAACACACAAGAAAAATCATCCTGAAGCATGGAAATATCCCGATCCTTATATAATATGACCAACAAGAAACGGTGTCTTCGTTTCTATGACAGGTACTTGTGTGTGCTGGAAGTTAGAATGATTGTTTGGGATGAATACAAATCTCCCAAAAAAATTGTCAAGAAAGAAGTTATAAACTTTTTTGTACATGACTAACCGCGTCCCAGAAACTGTGGCATTATTCAGGGCAATGTCAGAGTCGTGCTGACCTAAGTGCTGTCAAGGCCCTCCGTGGCTCAGGTGGTAGCGTTCTAGCTCATCACTAAATCAACTCCCGGTAGTGTCAGAAAAAAATGTAGCTTCTCACATTGATGTCCTAGCTCGTATAACTGTGACTTCTGAAAAGCAAATCCTCCTTCCTGTATCTATCTCCTACTAGTATCAATATCAATAACTCGTACTATTACTAACAACTCCTAACCCCTCCACATGGGCCAAATTGATGGTTAACCCACTTACTGACAATTGCCTACCACCCAACTCCTACCTCCTATCGCTCCATGTAGATAAGTTTCAAACCCGTTTTCCCGTTTATAAATTCTACAATAATAATAAAAGTCCTGTCGTACTTGCAGAGTACGACAGAGACTTAAGTCAATACGACTCTGCCATTACCCTGAAGAAGGCCACGGAAGTTGGCCGAAACGTTGGAATTTCTGTATATTGAGATGCGGCTTGTACCGGACAAGCAAGTTTATACAGACCGCGGCCACGGAAGACTAGTTTACAAGAAAGAAGTTCCTTTTTCTCCGAAACTTATCAGTTAAATACAAGTGCTTCTTCTCGACCAGAAATGCCGAAGTTCGTGAAAGGTCTATCTTCCTTTGTATTAACCCTTCCCCTGACATGTGTCCTCAGCGGGTATGGCGCTGCCAGCAGGTCGCGCAAGAAGTACAAAGCTCCAGCGCCGCCCCCGGAGCACGACAGCTCTTCTCCAGACTCCTACCAATGGGGCGGTGGAGGTGGGGGTTGCGATACGCTGGACCCTCCAGCGCGTCGCTTGCGCCTCTTCAAGACGCGTGCGGAAACGAAGCGCAGCAGCCAGCAGCAACGGCGTCCTGGAGGCGGTGGAGGGGAAGACGACGCATCGCCGGCGAGGGAGGAATCGCCGGTGGTTCCTGCTCTGGTGGCACATGTGCAGCCGGCCAGAGGACGGCATCGTAGTCAGCCTCCGCCTGCGGAGAAAGAGCAGCAGAGGGGGAGAGGGGATAGAGGAGGGGTGAACGTCCTCGTTTCACCCAAAGTGATGCAGAGAAGTTTGTCATCACCAGAGTTCCAAGCGGAGCTCATTCAAGTGAGTTATATTGAATTCTCTCATACAAAACATTGCTTAATCAAAATTTATTTGTATTGTTACGTACCACCACCGACTATCCCTATCGTACCCTTATTTTCCGGGGTGGTTAAAGGAGAGATGGTGGATGCCTGAGTAAAGGAGTGTACCTCAAGAAAGCTCCTGCCATACATCCACTACATCTAAATTCCACTTGGATCTGGGTTTGAACTGTTGTTCCCAGAGATGATAGGCGAGAGTGCTAATCGCTTTACCATTTCCCTAACAATCAGATCATGAGTATATGATTTATTGCCTTAATATCGGGTTACTTAATTATTCGCAAAAACTATGTCGTGTAAATCATTTATAAGAATCCAGTTAAAACCGACAGACCCTTTTACGTGTTATTCTAGGGGATTGTATTTCCGACATATGCACCCAAGTGAACCAATATGACGTACGAGTTCTTGAATTTCGAACATCTATCTGTTTCGTTACGTAAGAATTAATTGAGGTAACATTAATTATATTTCTATTTAATGATGTTCACTTGTGAATATCTTTTAAATGCATCTTCTTAATTAATATCTAGCACATGTGACTTGTGAAAGTTTTGGCTGGTTTTCAGTTCTCGCTTTCTTCAGGGTTGGTATTATTTCCTCCAGTTACGCTTTACTCATCAAGTTGCCGTAACTGGTGTCTTACTCATCGAATCCATTGTAGATCAACAACTCAGTAAACTCAGTACCCGTTGGGTATCAGTGGACTCAGATTATGGGGGTTAAACCTGCTCTCTGTGACGAAACACTATTATTCTGCTTAGATTGAACGAAACAAGTGATAACATTGATCTGCCAAAATGACAAAGATGTTAATAACCTTATGTCTCCATGATGATAGGTGGCGCAGAGGATCAAGACCCCAACGCCCGATAGTCCAACCCCGTCGCCTCCTGCAGCGCCACCAACGTTGCTGCCTGTGCCTTCATCGCAGCCATCAGCGGAACGTTCGGACCGCGATCGGGAACGTTCTGGACGTGGGGAGCGTGAGACACCATTAGGTCAAGCGGCTCTGTCTCGCTCCCCAGAACCACCCGCGGCTCCCGGAACCCCTGCTCCTCTCCTGCCTCCCCGACGCAAGACAAACGAGCCGCCGATCCCACCCCCGCCACGACAGGAAAAGCACTGGGAAGTGTAAGTACTTTATAATTTCTCTGTAAACTCGTACTTCAAGACGTTACTACTCAAGAGTAAGGCGCTATAAGAATGAGTATTTTCATGCCGGCATTTTGGTTCCATTCTAGATGTTGATAGTAGTTGACAATATAACTGACAGGTATGTATACATATGTTTATTAACACCAGACGTAAACCTTTTAAGTAGATAATTTTTTATTGATAATTTAACGTGCATACAATAAATGTTGGAGAGCCAGGTAAGATCATTAATACTTGTTTTGTCAGATAATGCATATTCACTTTGGTAATATGAAATTCGAGTATTCCAAAATATCTATGAGCATGTATTCACAATCGCATGTATTACATTTCTTTTTAAGCCTGTCATTTGCAGAAGATATTCGTTATTACTTCAATATTTCGTAGAAAAACTGCTTCCTTGTTCTAGAAACAAAATCCGAACTATTGTTATATCGATGCTTTTTTCATGGAACTCGCAACCTGCAAGTGTCGAGTTTGGAACCGAAATGGCGGAAATACCTATTCTGATAGGGGTCTTCTCAGGAGTAGTAGATACGACTGTAGCTACTCTAGTAAGTGCACTTCGCGACTCGCGGATACTGTAGATCAGAGCACGCGAACGAATTTGTGTTCAGCCGCATGTTCCAAGATCTTAATCGCACTTTTAAATTTCGTGTAAGACCTCTTCCGTTCCGCTTGATAACCTATTGGCAAATCTGGCTGCGGCCTATCTCCACACAATGCGGTATAATTGTGGTATAAACCATTAAGTTACAGTCGGCAGTCATATGTTCAATACGTATTCATACTATGTATCTCAGTCCCGTGCTATTATTATTTAGTTTTAAAATCGTTTAGCATTGCGTTTTACATTTTACACCCATAGGACCAAGATAATTTCGTTTATTCCATCTCTTGTTTACTTTTAACCAATAGATGACATGTCATAATCTTGGAGTCGCGAGTAGGTTGGTCTTCGAATAGCTCACCTGCCTGTCTGCCACACTTAGAAGTGAAAGAAGTTAAATCTATTGTACTTTCTTGCGCAATTATAAAATACATTCAGAAATATGCGATCGTATATGCGTGAATATACGTGTCTCGTTATTGCCATGTGAAAACCATTTATTTAGAACTGTTCCCAGCGGAACTACGATCATTGGGCTTCTCAAAGATATTGGAAGGCCCCTTTCACAGGTGGTAAAACTAATTAGTTAGTAATAGCCTGTGTAAGATATTGCTTTGTTCCTTGCCAATGCGAAGTCGAATTTGTTGACTGCTTCGTCACACCTTGTGTCTCGCTCTGATTGAAACTGATTCACGAATCGTATACTACTTCTAGTAAAATTTCTATGTTTACCAAATTTCATCATTGTTCAAGTATCTCGTCTCCATTTTGACAAATTATATTATTTTATTTAAATGTTTCTCACTTATTCAGGATGTTTCAATATCTACTTGACAAGAAAATAGGGAACCCAAAATTGATCACTGACACTAAATACACATTATTCAGACCAAGAATCACTTAATGAAAATTCTTTCGCAATAACACAAATCAGTAATAGACAAAGTACAATAAATTGAGAATGTGATTCGTTCTATTGAATCCCGTTGGATAGAGATGCCAGTTTAAACGACAGTTGCTGACTACCAAAACTTATTAATTTTCTGTGTCGTCTTTACGGAAGACCGCTTCAACTTTCCCTGTCATGCTTCACAGACCATTCAATTTGATTTAACCTTGGAAGCTATGGACAAATTTCAATTTTAGCGCCGAAGAAGCGCAACCTTTAAAGTTTCGTTGAGAGTCAAATCTTGGCATTGGTTAAAATGAAAGTTCATCTCCAAAGGTCTCGATCATGCTGAGGAAATACTCGAAATAAGATATTAAGACTAGATAATGAACTTGAAATCTAAATAGCTAATGTACCTGTCCATGTGTTCCAGGGTTCTTTCCATGTATTTTTATAGTCTTTTTCTATATTCACAAAATATTTTGAATTTGGCAAAAAATTGAAATATGGAAAAAATGATTTCCAACGTAAATATTTTTTGTGCTTGCATAACATCGTGTGCGATTGTTTCTCCTAAATTACCCGACAGATATCGTTGAATTTCTGCCCCTCTGATCAATCGACCACATCGTTCCCTGTTTCCATCTTTCCGCTCCGTTTCTTCTGTCCTCGCCCCCTTCTTCGCTTCACTAGCGCCCCTGGACGACACTACAGTATCTGCCCTCCACCCCGTCCTTACTGTTGGTTGCGAACCTAGTTTCAGAATGTTCAAGTAATACTCGCATCGCTCACATTTTGTGATCAGTGGATGCCGTGAAGATTTATGTGAATCGATGTGAAAGGAGTTAAACGTTTCACGTGGATATTTTTAAAGTTTATTTTTGTGATAAGAACTTTAAATACCTACTCGTTTGAGTTGAGTAGTTTTTACCTCGATATATTTATATGTAATTCTGTGAAGCAGTGCAATATCTTCGTTGGACTTCATGACTGAAGTTTGGTTAATAATATAAAGGTTTGTGCGTTTATTATCGTGTTAATGATATCCTAATCCACAATGTAATCCGCAAAGACATTGATTTATTTCATTATCGAAATTTCCATTTCATGAGTTTAGTTCTCCGTTCTTCTACTTCTTCATTACTCGCATATTTTTGATGTTATTTATACAATTTATTGTGATATAAGCATACTTTACACAGAGTTACATAATGCAGTCATTGATTCATTATTTCATTTCCCTCTTTAGTACCACAAGACAAAACACATTGATTAATCATTTATTCAATATTTAATTTTTCTGGGCGTTACTAACTGGTTGTGCCTCATTTTAACAAACGAATTTCATGAATCACATAATGAATCATTTCATTCCATCTCTCATTATAACCTAATGCCCCTCCATCTTGTCATAAAAAGTATTGTTTCGTGAGCTCTCTCGCAAGCATATCCTCAATATTGCTCGTCTGTGATCCTCCTCATCGACGATTGCTACCAGATCATGCGCTGTGGTCTGTCGGCCGTTTGCTTGCGGTATGAAAAATTTCTTCTACTCTTCTGAGAATAAATCAGGTACAATATGCTTTCGTTCCTATACTGTGGGGTAAAATATGTAGAAGACTCGACTTTGAAGTCAAATATTTTTAAGAACGTTTTGTCCGATTACGTAAAAATGAACGTTAAATTAAAGCTGATATATGTTTCGACCATTATGATTTGGAAAGTAGTTTCTGTCAGACGTTAATAAAGTAAAATTCGTGAGAAATAAAACTTAATTAAGAAACTTCAATTCGCCATTAATTGGAATATTATCAAATTAATCGTTCTCGAGATTTTTCAATTCAAAGTCAAGTTCTCGATTCTCTTTTCCACGATTCCAACCTCACGAGAGCGCTCGTTGATGCTCGAGTTCTATATTACGAAGTGAGACGTTGCGACATCTGATTGGGTCCGATGAAACACTCCTCAATATTTCGACGGGAACACTGTGTCAGACATTTTTGTCTTGTAGTGAGGGATACTTGATAGGAGTCTGGTTGGTTAGAGTTATTGTATCCCGATAGTAACCCAAACCAAAGAGCGGCTATTTTTGTCTAAATGAAAGGATTCATGATCTCCGAAATACGAGATTCGGTGCAACTCAGAATACTGTTCGAGTTGTTACTTCTCTCTCTTATTTAGGATTAGTTGCGACTTGTACTTCCTCAAGGGAGTTAGGGAAATATTTGGAACCTGCTGATGACCCGCTAGCGAGCAATACATGGTGTTGCAAAATGTCTTCATGTCGTTTCACGCTGGTCTCAGGCTTCCGTCGCAGAAGCCATCGTCGGGTGGGCGTCGCGGGGAAGTCCCGGCACGGACCTTCTACTTCGGCATGGAGCAAGGAGAGCGCGAAGCCGTGGAGCGATTCGCAGCCAGCTTACGTCGTCGCGCCGCCGAACCTCCGAGGGCCACTCGAGGCATCAACGGCACTGGTGGTAGTCTCTCCAGCGAGCCCGAGCCTGACGATCCGGCTGACGACGATGAAGATGAATCTGGCTTAGGCGGAGGGAGCTCGGGGGGTGGTGGTGGTGGAGGAGGAGGAGGCAGCGGGGCTGGAATAGCTCTGCAGCTCAGGCCCACGCTGCCCAAAAAGACGCCGGAGATTCCGAGATTCTCTCCGACTGCGGCGTGGAGGTTGCTGTCGTCTTTAGATGCTCAACATGGAGTAGGAGCGAATGGAAGTCAAGCCACGGACGAGCCACCGGTGAGTACGATGACGGTTTTTTCCTCTATTCTTTTGCAAAGTTCATCCAGTGAGCAATAGTGCATAGCAAGTGTGTTATTGTTCCATAAGAGTTTCGTATCACGGTGCAATAAATCGTAAACGCTCGTTAATTCAAAGAAACTCTAATCTTAAATTGGATATCAAAGCAATCAACGCAATTCCTCAACATGTTAGTGTACAAAAGAAAACATATTTGCCTTTATTATTGAAGTCGGAGACAGAGGATGATATGCCTCTGTGGTTTTGACTGAGGAATTACAAGTGTACCGGATGGTGCCGTACCTCGCTGATGGGGATGATGTACGAGTAATGGTGGCAAATTATTGTTGTGGGGGAATAAAAGGAAAGATTAAACTAAAGTATAAACCCTAAGAAACCCTGCCTCACAATAGCTTTGTTCTCTATAGCCAACACTACTTCCGGGATTTGAACCAGCGTCACTAGAGGTAGAAGGTTAATGCAATAATACTTTGGCCACGTGCCATCCACTAATATGTTTAAAACTATTTTCTTGAATTGCAGAAGATAATCGGTAGTCCGCGAGAAAACCAAAAAAATGGTCATTAATTGAATTTGTGATCTTTAATTGAATAAATATTATCGATTAGATAAGAATTAAGAATATTTTGCTATAAATAAGAAACATGTTAAATACGAGCATTATTGTTTTAATTGAAATTTCTGTTATCCTTATTTTACAAACAGTAATCACTCAGCGATCCGCGTAATTTAAATCGATGATATTTGATGGTCTGAGAGGTTCAGAAGATTGGCGACCGCTTTTCTTGAATGTGGGGAAGGGAGTGTTAAATCCAGCGGGTGTTTCAGGTGCTGTTGGAAGAACGCATTCAAGGACTGTCGCGTCCCGTGGCTCCCGCTGCTGCCGCCGCAGTCGCAGCAGCGTCCCTCTTGCGACCGCTCGCTGCACCCCGCAGCTCCCACGACAAGTCTGGAGACTCGGGCATCTCGGGAGACGCGTCTCCCGGCGGCTGCGCGGACGACGGCGCGGTGGCGACGGTGGCGGTGACTGGCGGCGGAGGTGCGGGTTCGGGCGCGGGAGGAGTCGTCGCTTGGACACCGCAGCAAGATCTCGAGGTAACCTCAACAGCAATCCTATATGAGTGGCTTTCGCAGAAGTTATCTTCAGGGAAGGAGAAGTCCCAATCGTTTAAGACTCCTTAACATAAACATAATAAAATGCAAACAACTTCCAAGGATATCTTTGGAAAATCTGGAAGAACTATTTCTTGAACTGACCCAAATTCTTTTCTCTTGTAAATTTTGAGGCGAGAACTATATTTTGTGCAAATTCAGTTATTTTATCTTCCTGGATTGTTCTTAATTTACTGTCAGAAAAGCAGTTACGGCGTGTGACCATGTGGAAAACTATAAACTAATGTACTCTCCGGAAGCAAGCAAGGATCTATCCCTTCAAGGATCCATAAAATAGTTAGCTACATGTTATACCAACAGAATGCAACAAAATTTATATTTAGTGGAATACAAACAAATTATTTAACAAATACGCAAAAAAAAAACAAAAAAACATTTGGTATGGGGACCCTCAGGGATCTATAATTGATGCTCCTTATATTTTACATATATCTGAAGTTCGTGCTCTCGCGCAGGGTGAAGACGAGAGCAGTTCCGATGGGGGAGTGGATGCGTTGCGTGCCGGGAGACAGCAAGGACCTGCGTTGCCAGTGCGTGGTCTTCCTGTGCAACCCAAATACTCTGCGCGGGCGCATGTCTTCTCCTTGTCATTGCCTCGCGATGATCGCCTAGGTCTCGCCTTGTACGCGGATGACGAAGATCTCGCCGCACCCAAGGTGAGATCAAAGGTGGATCCTGGGTGTTTCTGTGGGGGTTGGGGGTGAATGTGCTCCCACGAAGGGATAAATAGATGCCACCGCCGTATCGAAATTCTTGCGTGCTGTTTAACTACTATTTATTGTATGTGTAAGTCTATTCAGAGGAAACACGTCAAGGTAAAATATTAACAAAATCTACTAATTGTGAAAAAATAAACCTATTACTTGGTTTCAGTCTGGTGTGTGTGAGAGGGTGGGGAGACGATCACCCCTCCACAGATATATAATCTTTGCGCCCCTCCCCTAGAACTACCAGTGGGCGAGGTGCTACAACGCCGTAGCGAACTTGATTGGCACATGGCAGGTCACATAAAGTACTTGATTTTGAAAATTGCTATCGTAATTAAGAAAGACATCTTTTTGTTTTCAGACCCAACTTCTCAGAGATTAGGAATTAAATTCAGGAATTTTTTGTCCATTTAGATGATTAATCTCTGTTATCTTGTACCACTGGCCAATATGTTCACAAGTTGATATAATTGACGTGAATATACGGTATTACGTTTTTTGTTTGCACAAGTGGTATTTCGCTTGAAAGTAAGGATAGTAAAGTAATTTCTATCTATTTCACTACTACATTTTATGTATCCGTTAACTTCTAAAATTTTAATGCATTCAGAGTAATTTCTTCTATATATAAATATACTTAAAAAATTTAGATATGTGTTTTAGTACATTAGTTTTCGAAATTTTGTGTAAGACTGTTTTGGGGCACTACACTGCGAGAACAGGTTTGGGTATGTTACTCAAATCAGGGAAAGAACAGGATTACTTTCAGCATTTCGATGCGATATCACAACTTAATATCTGAATTATAAGGTTGGGACGTCATATCCAAAGGTTCCTTCCCTTGTTCTGAATTTGGAGTTCACATCCAATCCCAGGGTACTCACATCCGTAGTATTTATTGAAACGCAGTATTTATTATGTCATCTATTCACAGTCCCGCGTTCTTCGCGATATGCAGCCATCCTTCAACAGCCTCAAGAAACTCAAACGCTCCGTATCGGGAGCCTTTGGAGGCAACACTGGTCATGGCGTAGGTCCAAACCCGACTTCCGCTGTCGGAGGTAGAGTGGATGATAGCCCGCGCTCAGGCGGTAACAGCGCTAGTCAAGCGCTGGATGAGAACTGGCTGCTCAGTCGATCCGCCCCCAATCTGCTGTTGCACCAACCGGCGTACCATGGATACACACCGAGTGCCGGATCGGCGTCCACACCCAGTGCACCATCGCCTGGTGACCCTCCGTCCTTCTCGTACCTGGCATCTGGAGGCCACGTCATGTACCTGCCGCAGTACGAGTTGCCGCAAGAGACGGAAGCTCTAGCGCCCAGAGGAAGGTGCTACAGGTGAGAATTTGTCGAAGGGTTTCGTACGTTCAGGTTTCGTACGTTTCGAAACTGTTATAGGTTTTGTACATATTTCTTCCGTGTACCCTACACATGGAGAAGATATGTGATAACTTACAGTCAGGTGAAAATGGCGACGAGCCGGAAATCGAACCCGGGACCTCTGCTTTGATCGCAGGAGTGTTAACCACTACACCACCCGTTCGCCTTCCACAACTGTACACCATTTCCACCCAGACCTAATAGGTAATAATGTTATAGGTTTATTCGCAAAATGCGATTAGTTCCATCACATGGGTAATTTCATCAGTTTTCACAATTTCGTAGGTGAGTCGCGGAAGATTTTAATAAAGAGTACTATTCTTAAAGTGCCAAGAGTTCGTAATTGTTGATTTCAATGTGTAGCGAGAAGAAAAAGCTAAAGTTAGCATGTAGTATAACTATGAGTCAGCCGTTATGTATTTGGTTGAGGCTCCATTTTCTTCTCAAAACTTAATTTTAGAACATTGTTAGGTATTGGAATCTTTTTTATTCTAAATGGACAACTACTAGATAAATCTTATAGTAGAGAAATATTGTGATTCTAGAGAATATTAACAGTGTTCGCTTAATATCGTCCATTTGACTCTCCTCTCTCTGTCGGACCTATGAAATTCTCTCCGGATACCAACCATATGCTATCTTCACTATACATTATGCTCTATAAACGTGTCCCAACCGGCTCATTCGCAGGATATGATTTTATTAATTGTATTTTTAGGTTAATCTCGCTGTTATATCTTATTCTCCATTATTTGCATGTTGGTGTTGTGGGACCGTAAACCCTTACCTTCCTTTCTAATATCATTTTCTTTGAGGGACCAAGTCTCAGCTGCAAGACAATAGGTAAGAGAACTAGAAACCTTTAGTTTGGCATCTTTAGAAAAGAGGTTACTCCTGAACAATTTAATACGCTCTGTTGTCGCCAGCTATTCGTTCTTTTAATGGAAATAATTATATTAATGGTAAAAGAACTAGACAAGTATGCGTTAACCGAGCTCCTTGGAACGTACGCGCGAATTCAATGTCTTGTATACACCTGCAGCGCCGGAGCGGCAGGACGTGATTACCGCCCCGGAGGAGGACTCATCTCCAAATCGTGCGAAGACCTGGCGGCGGTTGCCGAAATGCGACAGATCAGACGCACACCCTCTCCAGAATTGCCATCCATGCTGTCGGGTCCCATCAGCATGGGTAGCGGCGGCATCGGAAGCGCGGCTGCCTTCAGCGCCGCAGACGCAGGGCGCGGCGGTGTGGCGGCTCTGGTAACCAATGGCAGCGGTGCTGTCGGGGGGAAGCCCCAGCGAAGCGGCAAAGGCAAGAGGTTCACCTTCCAGAGTACCGTACGGCAGATTGAGCGTCGTCGCCTGGCGGAGAGGCTCTCCAAGGAAGCGGAGCTCAAAGAGCGCCAGCGGCTCAGCGAACTGGAGGCTATGAGACAGGTGAGTAGCGATTGCTCATTTGGATTACCATGGATTAACATTCAATTTATGGATTGGTTCCTCACTCTTATATGTCCAATATCAGGAGACCTTTTCTCTGGGACATTTACTACTCAAAATCTCATTGCATTAGGCATATTTGAAGAACTTAAACAAAGAGTATCTTGAAATTAAAACAAGGCGTTATGTTGGAAACATTCATGACTTGGTTCACTCCACTATCAAAAAGTGTAATAGTAATTACAAAATTCGTTTTCTACCGGCATTCCCAAACATTCAAGGAATCCCATGTAAAATGGTTGAAAATGTAATGAAACATAGTTATTACTTTATAAAATCCTTAAGATTTGACCTGGACTCAGGACTGTCTTGTGGTCCTTCGGCCCTAACATCTCTTCTTCTCTACAAAGACCAGACTTTGCTGACAAAAAATCGATCAGGTGCGGTCTTAGGATCTGTAATTCTCTTCTGAGATTCAGTTCTAATTTAGAAGATGTGTCGAAACATATAGTTTTGAGAGATTGGGCTTCTATCTATTTATCAAGGTGATGATTTTTACCCATGCTCACATGCCTATTCATTGTTATTGGAAGTGAATACAGAGTATTTTCCCGGACTGTGTGGCTGGAGCGCTATGTTGGTTACGCCGTTTCTCCCTTGAATCTTGGCCAGTAATATCGTAGAACTTCGACTTTCACGAAATATCCCAAAGATCTTGCAAGACTTGCAGAAGTCAATATTTCAACCGATGAATCTCCATATGAATGTCCTAGGTGGAAGAAGAATTTCAACGGAAGCGTGCACGTGAGAAGGCCAATATCCGTCAGCAGTTGCGTCTCTTCAGCTTGGATGAGAAGCTGTACGCATCGCTCCCTGCTGAATGGGGCGATGCTGGAGCGCGCGCAGATCCTGAAGGTGCACCTTCCTCTTCCCAGTCGTCTGCTCACAGTGGGGGTGGAGGAGGAGGAGGAAGTGCTGGAAGCGGCGGAGGCGGCGGGGGAGGGAAGCTACCTGCAACACGTCAAGTGTCTGCGTCTTCAGGAGTCGACATTAAGGCACCATCCACTCAGGTTCGCGATATAACACATCACATCATCAACATCGGAGGTCTAGACCAGCGAGGGCGTACCTAGATTTTTTTTTTGGTGGGGGGGAGGGGTACACACATAGATATAGATGTATAAATATTGATATTGATATGTATTTAAATATAGGTACATATGTTTCTGTATATCCGTGTACAAATATTAGAAGAAATACAAAAAGGCAATTTTTTAAAATTTCATGTGGGGAGGGATTGATTGCCCATATCCCCCCTCCTAGGTATACCCATTGGCCAGTATTCCCCACAAATATTTTGGGAGGACCCCTTATCTCAAAGTCATAATGACACCGTAATTCCTAAATATTTTAAAACCATATTTTTGGATGAATGTTAACAGTTATTGAACAAGAGAGATAAAATTCAAATGTAATAAATATCACAGAATACAACTCAAGTCACACCTCAGCACTTAAGCCTAAGTAAATAAAATTTTTAATTCACATCATTGTGAACAAAAATTTTTATCACTTCATTATTTCACGCTTAGGAATTCTAGTATTTTTGTTTGATAACTGTTTTCATTTTGTTTTTTTGTTTTTGTGGGGCTTTACGGCTTGTCGATATCAAGGTCATTAGAACCCTAAAATTCTGTGCAGGTAGGGAAAATGCAGTTACGCACTAAGTAGAGCCAACATGACTCTCCCCGCGTGCGGGACTCGCCAAACTACTCAACCATACCCACTAAAAACCCTCCTGAATTACAATATAACAAAACGTATCTCAAAACATATATCAAAATTTTTTCAAAAAATGAGGAAAATGAAAGATATCGTAGCCCTAATAGCATCGGGATTCAAAAGAACAAGAGGTGACCAAGGAAGGTCAGGAAAGAAAAAGGAAGGAGCCTAGCACAAGTAAGTGGAAGTAATGCCAGACTCCGCTCGGGGCCCCATGTTTCCAAACACGTACTTACTAGATGTAAGTCCCCTGGGGGGAACTGTTTTCAACTAGGACTGGGGGATTTGTAATTTAAGTCTTCTTCTGTTCTATATTAGTTATTAAGTTTTTAAAGTACTGATTAGCTAAGAAGCTCAAGCAAGCATTTAATCATAAGGAAAGGTAAGATGAGTTCTGTGGACTCACTACTGTACTAAGCATTTGCATTTCTTTTTATCTCTCATTTATTACAGAAAGAGTTTTAAAAGGGCTTTTTACTTATGTAACCATGTAGACATTTCATTTATTACTTATTTCTCTTATGTTCTAAAAATAACAAAAAAATAATAGCTTCAGTAAACTACTTTCACGCAATGTCTTTGGCACAGGTCCTGTCTGAATTCAGAGAACCACGACGCGAGTACAGAGAGTACCGGCCTTCCAGGTGAGTATGATAGCTCCCTGAGCTAAAATTTTATTATCACAGGGCTGTCCACTAGGGGTTTCTTTCTTTCTTTTTTTTTTCCTTTTTTTTTTTTTTTGGGGCTTTAGGGCTCGTCAACATCAAAGGTCATTAGAGCCCTTAAAACTTGTACAGGTAGGGAAAATGCAGTTACGCACTAGGGAGAGCCAACATGACTCTCCCCGCGTGTGGGACTCGCCGAATGACTCAGCCATACCCACTAAAAACCCTCCTGAATTACAACTCAAAACTCAAATCCTAACATATCTCACAACTGTACTAAAAACATTTTAAAAAAAGAGGAAAGAGGAAAATGAAAGATACCCTAGCCCTAATAGCGTCGGGATCGAAAAGAACAAGAGGTGACCAAGGAAGGTCAGAAAAGAGAAAGGAAGGAGCATGGCACAAGTACTAGGGGTTTCAATGACATTATTGCACTGGTGATATTTTAGGAGGAGCAAATAAAAAATGAGAATGGTAGATAAATGTAGATGAATACAAATATTTATATATTTAAAGAATAATAATAATGTTTTTAAACTAAACAAAATATTTAGAAAGGAGATTACATAAATATTTTAATATGCAAATGTAATCGTACACTAGTTTGAAACAAAAAAGTTAAAACTAAGTCTTACTGCAAACTATATTACTAGTGCCAGCATTAGCATGTGGTACAAGAATGACACAGTTGTAATCCCAATTCATTGAATTTACCTCTCTCATGTATCAACAAAACAATATTAGACTCTTATGTCTCTAATTTTGAGATAAAAACTATTCTAGATGAAACCACTTCAACTTCATAACATTTCCAAACATTGTAAAATCTATAATTGAGTTTTAGAGTGTCACTTAATGAGCGGTGATGTGAAAAGCTCATTAATTCTCTTTGTTTGCTCTGATTTAAAAGATAAATTAATTGTCTATCATTATTATAATATTTCCTAATAATATTTGAATAGATATATTTACTCACTTTCCTATAGGGTACAATGTATACTTTCATTTCTGTGCATGGATACAATTTTAGACTTTGGCGAGCCCTAAAGCCCCAATTTAAAAAAAAAATGGTTACAGTATATTTGCTGGTCTGATGAATAATAAATAACAATTTAAACAATTATTGTTCCAGGTATATTGACTCAGGTCCTGAGTCCCTTCCCCACCTGGAACCTAAAAGAGCCACGGTTCACCCGCCTGCTGTATTTGACATGCCAAAAAGCACTCAAGTTTACGTAACACCTCATCACCAACGCAATGGCGATGGTAGGTCTAGTCACAAAGCATGCTTGATCTCTGGAACAGGTTGATCCATCCAGCAACTGGATAATTGCCAGGTTGGCCACTTAACTGAATGGTCATAACTGAATGAATAAATTGGAAAAGAAATCATAGATTTTTGAAAATTTGGTGTAAGCTGTAAAAAATTTTTTCGGAAAGTTTCATTAGTTTGTAATAATAAATGCATTTTTATCACATCAAATTCTAAAAAATAATAGCTTCAGTAAACTACTGAAGTTATTTTTAAAAATATATAATAATTTTTTTGTTTGTATTTAATGTTTTCAAAATCTTACAAGAATAATAAGTAAACTATTGTAAGCATATTATCAAGAATTAATGACCAAATATTGGGACAATATTTTTCACAAAACTATTGATCCATTATCTTTCATTTCCAAATGTAACTTCTTATAATTGAGGTTATTCCTTAAAGAGTCTCAGCAATTGATGAACTTGTGCTGCAGTTTTTCATTCAAATGTAGGGAATCAAAATATTTGTAAAGAAGCCAAACTACTTTAAAAGCCAGGTGGGCACATAAGATGCCATTACAGACCTGCTTTATCTACTAGCATTATCTGTAACTGCAAATCTTACAAAATAAAAATGAAAGTAATAAATTATATTTGTCCATTCTATCATCAATAAACATCATAAGGGTCCCTACAGCATCAATTGACAATGTATTTTTTATGTTTTAATATTAAAAGAATGTTTGAAACTTTTGATAAAAACAAGGTTTTTCTTTATTGGGTAAACACCTCATGTTCTGTGTTTTCAAATTATAAATACTTGATGACATAACTTTCACACAATGATGATATGAATGTTATCATTACCTTATTTCGTAGTTTTTTCTTTCAAGAAACAATAATAAAATGAATTTATTTATTTATAACCATATTACACAACATAGAGTACAAAGACAATATACTTATGTATCCTATAGAGGTTAAATAAATTACCTATTGGTAGGACCGGAAAACTGAAACTAACCAAACCTAAAACTATAAACAAAATTTTTAATGAATATAATTTTACCTCAAAGTAGTGAGTGCATAAAATTATTTCATTAATCTATATACTACTTATAGCATTAGTAAATAGCTGTCCAAATACTTTCAACAAATTATGAATAAATTTTACCACAATGAGAGGCTATTGCTTTTGGTATTAGACAACATAAAGTGAATTTAGTCATAACTTCAAGAAATCAAGAATTTAGTTTAAATATTACTATCTAAAATATGCTTTGTATTTGTTTTTATAAATTGCTTTTGAATTTGTTTGCTTTTATCATTTCCTTTCTGAACGCAATCATTTTTGATATGATGATAAGTAGGCAAGTACCTCAGGTTTGCATTTTAACAGAGGAAGGTTGAAGAGAATTAGAAAACAAAGTATTATTTAAAAAATGTATGACACATTTCAAAAACAAAAAATGCTTTATACAGTATCAGGATATTTTTTTTTAATTCTTCACAAGACACCTTTTCACCTGAGGTGCCACAAAAGCAAATCTTTGAGCAAATGATTTGGAAAACTCACATGAGAAGTTGCCTTCAAGATAATTTCTTGCCTATTCAAGTAATAATTGAAGTTGTCATGTACATTAACTAATAAATGTTTAGACTGAGTATCAAAAACACATAATTGTTTGAATTTATTTCTGAGCTTTATAATCTCCATAAGTGTTTATAGTAATTAATACAAAAAATCATGTTTCAATAAAGTTTAAGTTCATTCATTAGTTTGAATATATAAGAGTCAGCATGACTCAGTGGGTTGACTGGATGTTGCTGACTAGATGACTGGACTTCAAATCCTGGTGTGGACTTCGGAATGTGTTTGCTCTTCAACATCTAGACATGCTTGCAGGCCCACTAAACATGATGTAGAATGATTATTAACTTGGAGGTCAAATTGTCTAGACCATGAATACCATACCTCATCTTTACGTTGTCAAAAAATCATCAAACTATCTATGAACTCTAAAATACAATGACTGTATAATCAATGTTCATTTTGTTTACTCAATGACTGCGGTTGGGAATTAGGAACTGTAGGGAGTAGGGGAGGGGAGTATTTTTATAGACAATACAAGTATCAGGAGGGGGGCATCAACAACATTTAAAATATCCCTGCTATCCTTCCTCGTATTGCATCCTAAGCATTACATTGTGAAGTTTAATGACCTGCTGTGGTGCTGTTGTTTACTATTTTGTGGCTGCTTCTATTAAGTTAATATTTTGTACTAAAAAATGAAAGGGGAGAGAATTATTTTCCTGTTATAAAGTGTACTCATTACCAAGGCCACTGAGATGATTTAAGGGTCCTGGGACAGTCTTTGAATTTGGATCTCTCTCACCTCTTGTCCCCTTTTCTCCCCGCTACCACTAGGTCAAACTAATAAATAGGCATTTGAAAAAATTTCAATTCTTTTTAGATACACATTTAGTTGGACAATCATACTTTGCTTGTAGATAAACATTAAGATATTTTATAAATAAATGAACAAGAGAAAATTAACAAATTCCTGGTTTTTTATCATAGAAACAAATCTTTCTTTGTTTACTGTAATTTAACAATTGCAGGCACAAATTCATTTATTTATTGACAATTATCTTTCAACAATAATTTATCTTTGTGCTTTTCTCTGATTTGAAAAATGACAAATAATGTACATTTTTGCAGGTTAAACTTCTCAATGGATTGATTTCATACTAAAATTAATTTTCATCTATCTTTGGAGACCCCCTTTTCTTGGTGACCCAAGGTCCCCTTTCTTTGGAGACTTGAGACAAACTACCCTCCCACCCCCTCCCCGGTGACTTGGCAGCACTGTCTATTACTAACAAATAAGGACTACTATGGTTGAGAATCCAATCATTCCATCAGAAATGCCTCTGAATGGAGGAGAGTTAAATATTTTCTTGTTTGCTTCAGCATATCACGAGCAGGGCCGTGGGGGAGGGTCTACTCCCCGTTCATCATCGTCAGATAATTATAGACGAGAATTTGCTCATGGATCTAGACCTCACGGTCGTTCTGCCACAAGTTCAGATTCTGATGTTTCTCAAGTTAATGGAAGACCAACTTCAAGATCTACATCTCGGCAAACAAGCTCAGGGTATCAACCCTCACGCCAGCTTCGTAGCAGGTATTGATAATTATTCACCTTGAGAGTACTGTGTGACAGTGTTTTTGTGTGTATTATTTAATAAGGTGTTGAGTGGAAATTAACACGGGTATTTATTGTTTATGTTGAATGTTTGATGTGTAATAACAATGGTTTTGAATGGTTAATGACTAGGGATATTGTATATACAAAAATAATTAATATTAATTTGTGTACATAATTGTTATTGCCTTCATTTCATAGTGAAGCATCATTTTCTTGATGAATTAAATGCTTTAATACTTATCACATGGCGAGTAATGAAGGTAATAACAATTTATCACTTGCTTATGCATGTACTATTTACCAACAAAACCATTAGTTCTAATTAGGATATTCCCAAACTCACATAATATTTCCTGCATTTGCTTGTCAGAGAAGCTTTTAGTACCTAACTTTGGGTTTTAATATTTTGTGTCCATGCAGGAAATAAATTAGTTGGCTTCAGGTCCTAGCCTATTATTAAGTCTAGTCAACAATACAACATCCATAGTTCCTGGGCTGACCGCTTCTGGTGGTTTGGAAAAGGTTTGTTGCTTCTGGATAATATTATTGACCATAATGTAATAAGGGACAGTGATAAAAATTATTTGCTCAACCAACATATTAATGGAAGTTGGGCACATACAAATTGAATGTACTTAAAAATTCATTCTTTACATTTGAACAGAAGTCAATTAAATGTTGTGCTTTCACTTAAATAATTTTGATCCTCATTTTGCTCAGTAAATTTATCTTAAGAAAATGTGGAAACTATCCCTTATTTGTTGCTTTTGTTTTGCTGCCATTGATGCTTTTAGTAATTAGCTCAACTAACTTTTAGATAGAGTAAGATATGAAACATCTGTTGAATGGTCAAGAAGGAATAGCTCAATTGCATTGTAAAAATAAGGAGGAAAATAATCAAACCTATATTATCTTTTCTATCTCCCCTTTTGAAATGGTTACCATAAGACTGAGATAAAATCTAAGTATAAAAACAATTTTTCAATTAGTATATTTATATTCCATCTTTTGGAAATGGCTATTTTTAAGAGCAAATTTCTCAAAAACTTCTGAAAATTTTCAAAAGTATTAATGACCTTTGCTCTTTACTTGTCCTTTGATTGTATTGAAATAAAAATTGTCTTCTTTTTTCCTGGGAACTATAATTATTTTCCCTTATGAAATTAAGGATTTGATTATGATCATATTGCCATTTGTAATCAAGCTAAACTTCTCATGAGAATTCAGAAAGAATTAACTTACTGAGATAGAATGGTGTAATACTATCACATTTCATAAATTTTCTGAAATCCTAATTTCACCTTCACATTTTCTTAACAATATATTCAACAAATGTTTTACTATAAAAAAGAGAGTTCAAAAATCTAAGCCATATTTGTAGAACACACTCAATATTGTTGTCACTCCTACTTTCAACAATGTTTCAGGGTGCATGTCCTAATGCTAGTTGCCTGCATGAAATTAACATTTTTTTTCAAATAAAAGAGCAGGAATTCATTGAAATAAAATTGATATTTCATGTTAATTTACAGATCTGCAAGTCCTGATTTAGAACACACTAGTTCTTCTTCAAACATGGAAGAAGGACATGACGTTAGCTTTAAACATGATTTGATCCATCCTTCCTCCAGCCATGAACAAAATATTAACCCTGAACCTGTTGAAGTAAGTATAAAAATGATCTTTGGCCTGATATCTATGGAGTTATTAATAATATAACTAATTAATCATTGATTAAAATTGTCACATAATGTATCAGAATTTATTAATTCTTATTATATTACTTTATATTGTGTTAGAAGTGTGAGATATTCTGTTGTTGGCTTCCATTGAGAGAAGTAATTTTATTACTCCAATACATTTCCAAATTCCAAATGAATGCATTTTAAGTAATAAATAAATTATTTATTTATTATTATCTTTGTATAAAACATAATGTTACATATTATTTGATTGGTTGCTCAGAAACTTCAATCAGCCGCAGTGGATGCTTCAAGGTTCAGACTGACATCTCTACAACCATTTGTGAGAAACACAAAAGGATATCGCCCAATAGTGTTCAACCCTCAAACTGCTGCGTCTCATACCATTGCTCAAACTGTTAGCTAATAAGTGTATATTTTGTTGTTGTGTTTGTAAGAATATGTGTGATAAAGCAATTTAATAATGTTGACATTTAGCATAGGAAATAACATTAGAATTTTAATTGCATTATATACAAAAATACTTTTTTTATACAATTGATACTGTTATAAATAAACAGTGTTGTTTAACTAACTATATTTTTACATTACCATGAGCATAATACTTTATCAAATATGAAGAAAGAAAAACTTCTATACTGGATTTATTTATTATTTTGTATTGGCTAAAGATATTTTTGTTTTTCATGAAATAATTCATTCAATAATCATACATGCTATCTTAGGAAGTCTATTTAATATTATGGTGCCAAAAAGCTTTTGTAACAGGAAAGTCAGAGCCAAAGTGTACTATAAAATCTTGAGGTCTGCCATTATCTTATTTTACTGTAATCATGGTGGCATTTGTTATGAATGGTGAGGTGAATCATGAAATCTATGGTACCATTCATTTTCTTTATTAAATACAAAAGTCACAGAATGGCATTGAGTCATTTAGTAATTTTTGTTCAGTTTGTTCTTGTATTATTGTGTATATATTATATTGGAAAGTAAAATAATCTAATACAAATAGTATTTTCTCTCTCAACAACATTGTACTAGCAATCTCGTTACATTAAATTATTGTAATCATTCGTTGAACACACTCCACTTACTTTTGAAAACTTGAACTAGTTTCAGAAGCTGTTGCTTCCAGTATCTGCTGACTGCGGATAAAGCGTTTCTCTGTTGGTGGGCAGATGGATAAATTTTGAAATCATCTTGTTTTCAAATGGAACTTTGAAATTTAGCAATCTGTTCTTGAGTAGCTGCCTCTGCCTACCATCAGAGGTTCATCCACCCATCTGCCACCAGAGGACCATTTTATCAGCAGTCAGCAGACGCTGAGGATGGAAGCAACAGCTTCTGAAACTAGTTCAAGTTTTCAAAAGTAAGTGGAGTGTGTCCAATGAATTATTACAATAATTTATTATAGTTACCCCACAGTGAAGTTCAAAGTATTTTACACCCTAGTTACATTACTTGTCCTCAATGGATATTTAATTAATGGAGGAAACATGATGAAATTGGAAATTATGTACAGAAAGAAATACAGTTCTATTGAAAAGCATTAAATTTTTTCATTGCTAATGAATGAGAGCTTAAACACAATCTGCAGAGGAAAATATTTTCTTCTAGTTCATATTTTGAAAGATAAATCTTCCATCTTAGTCTGGATTGAGGGAACTTCTCTGGAAACTATCTCTTAGTGAATTGATAAACTTCCCCTGTCAAATTCTCTCCATTGGTATTTGAATTGAGTGGCTAGTCCCTTTTTCTTTTCATTTCTAATTAATGCAACATCGGATATTCTCACTCTCACCTTTTGATGGATAATGATCAGAGTTGGGAATATCAAATAAAGCCAATCAAATGAAATTATTCATTAAAAATATCATAAAATTTTATTTTAATCAATAATATTTGTGTGAATTAATGAAATCACATTTATTCAATAATATTCTTGATTCAAATTGAAACCAAAAATTAAAAATATTATTAGTGATTAAATCATTTGCTAGAAATAGCTCAGAATTATTGGAATTAACAAATTTGATATCTTAATCAATATTAAAGTAGCCTGCATATACGACATGATGGAATTTAGTGGAACCAGTTAGCAAAAGGAGATTTTGCTGCAAAAATTTTGAAAGAAACTTATCATGATTATCAATCACGAGTTCCATCCTTCAACAGACTAGACAATGCTTTGCTTCTATTTCAGCAAAAAACTTGTCAAGGAATGAGAAGATTGCCAGGTGCGGATACAAGGGGAGGGTCAAGGGGGTCATGACCCCTCCTAAAAACCCATAGAGAATGAGTTTCTAGATGCGCAAACACATTCATGATTTTCAAAAAGGTTGATGCATTTGAACGATTTTAATCAGTAATTAGTACTGCAGTATATTTGTAAAACATGACAAGGTGCCCTACCCAGTTTGACAAGGTTGTAGTGATGATGGTAGTGCCATTAGGGATGTAAGAGTGGGTGTTGATGTGAAAATGACTTTGAGTATACTACTATCCTCTGAAATTTTTGACGAACCCAGGTTCCAGCCACGAATTTTCTGTTCTACCAGGGTCTCAGGTGATCTCAGGAGTAAATACAAATATCAGCTTACAATCAGCTGGCATTCTCAACTTGCATAACTCTTATGAATTGAGGCGATATCAAGAATAATTCTCATTCATCCAAATACATTAAAACATTTTTAGTACTCTTAGGCGGGATTCCTCTTAGGTAGGACTCTCATGTATAGGGTTGATTTTCGATAAGAAGTTTTTCATAATATGTTTATGTTTCCATGCTGTTCTATTGCTAGATGGTTTATCATTCAAGGCTAAATATAAGTACTTAATTCAGTTATTAGTAGTTCTTGTAGTGTTAGCAAAAATGATTGCGTACTCACATGAAAAATCCTATCAAAATTTGTGATAAAAGATATATGAAGATACGTAATTAAAGAGTACCTAATCTGCCCTCTTCCTGAATAATGTCTCTGAGCATATTTATTACTATTTAAAGTAACATGACTTAACTGCTATTTGAACAGAAACATTAGCTACAATCTGTGAGCCATTCCAAATTTCATGTTTTGTCCAGAGACCGATATGTCATCCAATTGCAAAAAAAGGTAAATGTTTCGATATTTTTTTCATGTTAGGGCAATTTTGAACAATGTTTGTTTAAATGAATTTTTTCCTACTTGGCCAAAGCCAATGTCTCAGGAATTAATGTTGCATTGAAATTTTGGGTGCAATAGAGAGGAACAGTCCCAGTCATATACAGCTCTTGTACTTAATTTTTCAAAAACCACAGCTTCAGCACCATCTTTTACCAGTAATTTTGTTCTGTCTTCACTCAATGCTGCAAGACTCCTACTATATAATAGTTGGGGAAGGATTTCTGTAAATAACTTCAAAATTCAATTGCTTTTTAAGTGGACAAGTTTTTAAAGTAGACTGTTTTCACTTTGAATATATTCGAAGTGTCCACAGTGTTTTTACGAAATTTAGCAAGGTTCAAAGAATTAACATCAACCAACAACATACAATTATTGATTGCTTACAAATAGTATTCAATATTTAAAAAAATTAAAAAAATATATCCAGTGAAGGTAATACTTTCTTTCTAGGAAAGTGTATAGTCATTTATTGAATGGTGATGTGAAGCTGAAACTTTGTTTATGGAGACTCTACACTGTTTATTTTCTTATTATCATAATTACTCCTATTATATTTTATCATTTTAGCCACTTATTATCATTAGTCATTGTTATCTTTGTTATTTACAAAGATTTCCAGAAAACACAGGAAGGCTGAAATTGGGGATTCTTTATAATAGATATATCAAAAACAAGGAAGTTTTGAGCAACCAAAATGAAATGGAAAGAGACTTGTTTTTGTGGTTTATTACTCAAGTAATTTCTATATTTTGAACTAATTTTCAATATTTTCATATTTTTCCCCATTTTCTGTAAAAAAATTTAGTTTTAAACATTTTCTATTCTGTAGAACATTTTAAAATGAGTTAAGTTGCAGTGCAGGAAAACTTATGTTAACCTAATGATTTTTGTAAATAATTTGTTTTTAGTGTTTGAAAATGAAGGAGTCAAAATTGTGGAATATGATTAAAATCCATTCCCTATTTTATTAATTTTGAGATAATTACCAACCCTATTTGATTTTGAGACTCAACCAACATTGTATGATGCTGACAAGATCCTCATGATTTATGTCCGTACATCAATTAGACCGTGTCCCAGTTAGCATAATATTAGATGCTCAAATAATTGATCTTAGAGTTGGAATGTCACAATAAAATCATTTAAAAATAAAAGTTGGAGAAAACTTAACTTAGCATAGATCCAGAATTAAAAGTGAGTGCTTCATCGACAGACATGAATTATTTTCTGGGCAAAGCTGTCTAATGATAGTAGTGAAGCATTAAAGTAGAAGAATACATAAAAATCCAGAAAAACAACTAATTGGAATGTTATATCACATAATAATACTTTAACTTTAATTCAGAACTATAAAATGATCACTTAGAAACTCTAGTTTCACATTTATAAATTCAAAAAAGAAGGGCTTAATTAAGTAAAATTGAAAATATAGTTCTATTACATATGTTACCATTAAGAATCTCATACAGGTGAAGATGACAACAGCTCATCATATCAGTACAACATAACATAACCTTTCAACATAATTTTGCATCATATGAATACAAAGATAAGCAGAGTATTAAACAGAACACAGAACATCTTTTCATAACAGAGAACACACAACATTTTCAAAACTTAGTATTCTCACATTTATGTCACATTCAGTAGCATATGACACTGAAAAACTAACTTTAGAAAACAATTAACAAATTAATGCTCAACTTGATTTTATTTGAAATAATATGAGAATTTCCTTATAAAGAAAAAATCTGCCATTACTTTCCAGAATGGTCTTTGAAATGTTTTCCTTGAAGAAGAGACATATTACGAAGATGTGAAATATATTCTGGAGTGCTGGAATTTGTAATGCAATAATGTTACTTCAGGATTTTATAAAATTATTGCACAAAGAAGTATTTTAAGATAATTCTTACTTATCATGGATCATTGGTTTCTTCATGTAAAATGAGGGTGATGGTGACATTAAGTAAGGTGTATTGGGTGGTTTTCCATTACCACAAACATTTATGCTATGCGTGCTTGATGTTCGACTTGGAGGATCCCTCTGGAAGAGAGAAAGGATGATACATTGAAAACTTTTAATATAATTAATATTTTCTATTTTTATTACACAAACTTATTTATATTTACGAAAGAAACATGTTGACTTCTTGTAGCACTACAGCAAAGATGTCTCTACAAAGTAAAAAAAAAAAGAAGAAATGCTTTGAAGTTATAATTCATGATATGACAACAAAAGAAAATATACATACTGAAGGTGGCAGTGTGTTCTGGAGACGAGCACCAGCTGATCTCACCTGAGATATTTTCTGAAAGAAAATATGTCACTTCTTAAATATCCAAATAGTATGATAAATGTATCCAAAAAACTTATGTCTTATTTGTAAACCTGTGGAATTAGTGTAGGTTTTGACATTGAGAAAACTGGAGTTCCGTTAAAGAAATTTGGTTCAGACTGAACAGAATCCATTTGAAAATGAAAATTATGGCGTGTTGAACTTGTTTGATGAGAAAACTTTTTTAAATCACTGTTCTCTTTTTCCCTGCAAAATATGAAGGCATACAAAGTTGAATAAATTTCCCATCATAAACAATGTAATAAGTCAATAATTAAGTAAATACTGATTTATGGAAACTATTCTCTTAAATAAAGCAGTGCTAATGAAGCATCTAAAACTTCTACATCATGAAATACTAAATCACTTTATCAAAATAAATGCATAGTGAAAACTATTTAAAATTACATTCCTTCCTTTGATCACATAACAACAATTAGACAAAAATAAATACATTATTATTTAAGATATGCAGATTATATAAAAAACAATCAAAATCACAGGTAAATCATTTGTTTATTTGCAGATATTACATGATGAGTAATAGCACATTTATACTTTTGTGGTCTTGTTTATACTTTTCTATTAGAATCAAGGAACATACAAAAACTAATTAATAACCTTAAATGTTATAAATTTATGTAATATTATTACTTTGTTTATTATAGTGAAGAGGAGGCAAAACCATAGCCTTGAAACATTGTTCGACCACTAAACTATATTTTAAAATATGCATCCAACGTGAAGGTATGCGAAAACTGGGATTAAGAGCTACCAGCCTGTGGTCACTTATCCCTTAAAGTGGGATGTGACCCAGGTTCACCGGATCAGGCCAGATGAGAGTTGCGTTCAGACTTGGGAGTCGAGGCGGGTGGTGTAGTGGATAGCACACCTATAGCAGGAGGTCCTGGGTTTGAATCCCGGTCTGTCGCAATTTTCATCTGGCTATTGATGTTATAAATGTGCTATTACACATCATGTGATACCTAAAAATAAACCAGTGATTTTGATTGTCTCCAACATAATATGCACATCCTAAATAATAATTAATATTATCATAGACAATCAGAGAGGGAAGATGTAATATATATATAAAAATAAATACAATATTAATATCCTCCTCTCCAATTCGCCGATTTCTTTGTATATTCCTTTATTTTTTCTTGCAAGGGTTTTAGTTTCCTTCACCTATAAAAATAAAATAAAAAATTAATGTTTTGAACCACTTTTCCTGAATATACAAAAAAATAATTTCTTTCTTGCAGCTTCTTACCAGATTTCCATGGTACTGAGCTAGTTTCATTCTATGATCATTCTGAAATGCACTAATTTTTAAAATTTTATTTAAGAATGTTTCCAAACCAGAAAAATAATCCTTCAACTCTCCATTTAACTAAAAAATGCAAAACAAGTCCTCAATAAAAACAATCAACAAAGAATAAATGTATTTATTGTTCATCGCACCTACATTAGAGGCTTTTAAAAGTTGAGTAGAACATTTTGTTTTGCACACAAGGCATCCAACAGAGCCATTGGGACCTGGAGGCATCAATTAATAATACCATTATGACTAAATTATCAGTAATGATACCAGTATAAGTAAAGAAATAAAATAAATGAAGGCCATAGAAACAGTGAAAATGAGTATGTTGGCGAGGAGGACAATATTTACTCTTTCACTTAATTATCCACAATAATTAAATTAACTCTCCAGATAATTTACTTTATGTGCTCTCCATAATAATAAAATTTACTCAACAGAAGTGAACAAGGGATTGCATAATCAATTCCAATCAAAGTGACAAAGAGAAACTAGAAAAAAAGTGGACCAGTATGGGGTCACAGAGATATATATGCACATAACCATACCTTGGTTGAGTACAGTTAAAAATATGAGTACATATGAGTAATAAGAAACATAATGAGTGTATGTTAAAATAATTGTACTTTTTAATCACGTATTTCTAAAAGTACGTTGACTATGATTTAATTAGTTTTCAAGGAATTAAAGAGTTGGTGAATTTACATTGAATACAAATGTAAACTTTATTGTCAAGAGAGCAGTTGCAAACTGTATGAGCAGATGGGAAGCAATAAAATAAGTTACTCTCCAGAAACATTGACATTCTATTAGTATTATAACTCGCAGCTAACTTTTTATCTTATCTAGGAACTTTTGCTGAAATTTTTGAATCCGCCTCTGTCTTAGGGCCCTTGATCGGAATTGATGGGATGGTCCCTTGCTTGCTTCCGGAGAGTAAATTAGTTTATTGTCCTCCACGTGGTCATACGCAGTTTGTACTGTTTTTTGACAATAAATTTATTATTAAATAGAAACAAGCAAGGGACCATCCCATCAATTCCGATCAAGGGCCCAAGAGCAGTGGCAGATTTAGTATTCTTAAACAAATTATTTAACAAATACATGCTGTTATTTATTATTTCCAAAATAAAATGTAGTTATTAAAAGTAGTACCAATTTGATTTTAATAATAATAAAAATATTAACGACATTCCCACATGTATAAATTTACATCTACCAGAAGGAAAACTAAAGAAAATTCCAGACTAGGATGGGGCTACAGAGATTATGTAGACCATGCCAAGATTGCATATGGTTAGACATAAATTATAATGAATTAAAAGGAGGCGTCAGCATTGCTCAATGGGTAGAGTGTTGACTTGCTGGCTGGATGACTGGGGTTTGATCCCTGGTGAGGAGGGGATTTTTCATCACACCTTGACATCCAGACTGACTCCCAGACCTACTCAGCCTCCTGTAAAATGAGTACCAGGGTCAATCCTGGGGTCAAACCAGTCAGGGCGAAATGCTGACCACATCTCCTCCTTCTAGTGCTGAGGTCAAGCAATTGTGGAGCTCTACCCTCCATGAACCCATTGGGCACCTTTGGGGCCCGTTTAGGGATAGTTTGACCTTTTTTGAATTAAGGAACAAAAATAGCATGTATGAAAAAAAAGTAATATTATCAGCATACTATAAGTACTATACTAAGAGTACTATAGCTATGGCGTGATGAAGTATAAAAGAAAATAATGTTACTTTACCATCACTAGAATCATGGAAAAAAAAAAAAAATTATTGAGAAACAGAAACTCATATCTTCTTTTATTAAAATCAGTAAATTATCTTACATTATAAAAGCAATGGCACATTATGAATCTTTTTAATTATGGATTTGAAGACATCCATTTAATATCTTTTACATAGAGGAGGGAATTATACAAAATGATTACTGAATTATAAAGGCCTTTTTGGCGATGAGTGGGTGACATGCTAGGACAATGAATAACCTTATGAGTGTTATGTTCATGAACTTCTCGTTTCATCTGAAGCATTATCATAGGGGAAATCTGGGTAACAAGAAACTAGGTAAAAAAACTAGTTTTTTTAAACTAGGTAAAAAAACTAGTTTTTTTAAACTAGGTAAAAAAACTAGTTTTTACTAGTAAATTGAAAATTAAGAAGCTTTACATATAAGTTCTCAAAACGTCAATATATTAACTTTATAATCATATGCATACTTACAAAAATTTATTACACTGTTTTAATATTATCATCATTAAAGTATGTATTTTCCTTATATTATTATTCTTACCAAAACGATCAGATTTTTGGAAGTTATTGATTTGTATTTTTTTGACCAAGATTATGACCAAATGTAGTGCAATTTAGAAAACATTGAAAGCCTTCTTTTTTATGAATTCAAGACCTCTTATGACCCCATTTGTATTTTTTATGGGTTAATAAGAAACAGCAGTTAAGGGGTCATAAGAAACAAGATCTTGCTAACATTGGGTAGTGTATTGAACATGAAAAATTATATGAATGGACATAATAAGTCTTTATTCTACTTCTATTAACGCTCATTATATAATCAAAATAATATTATCCATCAAAGGGTTATGAGTCTTAAATTTATTATACTAAATTATTTATGTGATATTTGAAATGACAATAACAATGAGATGTTTGTAAAAGCAGCAGAAAATTTATATCTGGTTCAAAAATGTAAGTTAAAATAAGTTTAAGAAGTTTCAAAAATTTTTTATTTGGATATCATTTACACATTAGGTAAGTTAATTTTAAAGGACCAAAATAATTTATCAAAAAACTGTAACTTTCAATTACAATATTTTTGGAATTTTTGCTAGTTTTTTGAAAATCTGGTTTGTGTCTTTCTGGCTTATCTCTGACTCACATAGATTCTACAGAACATTAAGAAAGTATATTTTCCTTTTTTTTTTGACATAGTATTTACAATTAGTGAATTTCAAGAACCAATTTATGAAACTTATTTTTCAACCTACAGTAATTTGAGAGCAGAATATATTTTAAGCTGTAAACCAGGTGGCACTGGTACCGCCTAGGGAGGGACTGCATACCTCTTAGTTGCCCATGTTTGTACCGGCACAAAAAAAAAAATGGAAAAAAGTTAGGGAAATCAGCAAACTAAGTTTTTTGTCCCAAGGTCAGCTGTAAGGCAAAAGTTATGAGAAAATCTCTTGATTTGGCAATAAGAGTCTTATATTATCTAGTTAGAACTGGAGAGTATTTTAGACACATTTATACTCCTAGTGCTACCGAGGGAAAATTCCATAACATGTTGAGACCAGCTGCAAGTATTATTAATTCAAAACATTTGACATATTTAGAATGATCAGAAGATCTGTCTCACTTGATTTATTATACATTACTTTTTATGGGGTTATAAAATATCAGTCTTATATTACCCCTTTAGAAACTATAAGAGACAAAACTTATTCCAAATATTCAAAAACAATTTTTTATTATGTAGGTTATTAACAAATTTAATTAATTTAATTTGAGGTATTTATTTCAAAATGTTCAGTTGAATACAGAACAGCAAGTTATACTATTTATTTTTGTTTTTTATTACTCCTTGCATCCTACTTGTTATTAACCCAGCTTCTCCTACTTAATTTTATTTATAATAAAATAAATGCTTCAGTAGATGAAATAACTTGTGTTAAATTAGTTTGTTAAAATCAATAAACACTATAGCAATATTGAAGCAATGAAGTACTAGCGTTTAATTGAATTAAATGGAAATTTGGACTATTGATATCTTTTATATCTTCTGGAATGGAATTATCCAGAGCATTTCCTGAATGACAAGGGCTTCTTTAGCATAAGGTGGCAGCAACATTCGGATGGTGAATATTAGCCGTATTACAAGTTCGTGTTGGTGAACAATAGAATGAAGTTCTTACCACAAAATTATACAAAAAAAATAATGTATCACATTATACCATGATAATGCAAGCCATGTTAAGTATTACAATGTGAGCAATGAATATGTACCAATTACTTTTCTGTCAACATCGCTGCTACAAACGAAAGAATAAGAGGAAATTTGACCTACTTTACCAATCATAAGTTAAAAGTAGAAAAAAAACAACTTTAGAGAAACAAAATAGTATTACCACGAGCTAAACATGTATCACAGAACATATGCCTACAATTCGTAAGCCAAAATTGTTTTTCTTTTTCATCACCCGGCTGGGTGAAACATATGTTACAATGTACCCAATCCATTATTCCTGTTTAAATTCCGCGTTTACAACTTCTATCAAATTATTCGATTTCATACGGAAAGCTCTATCTGTTGTGAACGTGTTGTACTACCATTGAATAAATGTGGTGAAATGGAATAAAGATTATTTTATACTCCATGATGGTGCACATAGTGCATTTGAAAATTATGGCGGGTTTCTTGGGCTTGTATGGTCCTGTCTTTTTTATATTATGTGCCTATGTAGCAATTGTCGAAAATTCAAAATTGAGTGTTCCACGTGTACTTTTGCCTGTGTTCAAAGGATTGAATTTGAAATTTAATTTGGAGGGAACTGAAAATGAATGTTATAAATGGTAAGTTCAAATTCTTAATAGTTTTTAATCGTCATGCATTTCTTCTTGATGGTATTTTCGTGTGAAATTGTTTCATATCTGGGCTTTATTTTATTCTTAATACGTGTGTCGTAAATTTTGTCAAACGTATTTCATCTGAGATTTAACTTTGTATCAGCTTGTTTAACCCCCAAATTATTATTTGTGTATTTTCTTGTAAATGATTATATTTGTATCCTGGACTAAAATAACGTTCTAAATTTCAGGTCTACATCGCGGCCTGAAATTATTCAACTGATTCCTCATCAAGATGATTCCTACAGAGGGTGTTCATCCAAAGCATCTATATATACCCTCACTAAAGACTTTGAAAGATACACAGCTATTGTGTTCGCTCAAGAAATCAGATCAGGAAGAATTTTACGTTGTGATGTCATTACTGATGTTATTAGTTCTCTTAATATCATTACAACCACTCGGGAACTGTATATTGAAGAAGCACCAGAAGCATTTGAAGTTAGAGCCTACGATTCCCAAGGTAATGACTGGATTCAATTAATAATCCTGTGATAGCATTAATTTAATAATAATCATTTTGTAATTAGACAACACAACAAAACTAGAGATGTGTCACTTGAGCAAAATTGTGACAAATTGTAAACACAATGGCGATTTTCATTTTCACAAATTTCAAATAGAAATTTGAAAGTCAATTAAGGTTGTTTATTTAGTTTTTTTGTAATATTTTTACGGTGTTATGTGTGTGAATATTGAGGATTTATTTACTTCATTTAAAACATCATATGTAAAAGAAAAAATGTTGTTATACCTGATCTTTTTTCACTAATCCTTTAATTCATCTTAAATAAATACATAAATAAACAAGTAATTCATTGCTAAAGCAGTTAACTAAAATGGAGATCAATAAGTTTATTTACTCCCATCATAAGAAACCAACTTACATCATAATATAGCTTATGTAAAGTATGTAGTACATTTTGACTTTTATTGCATTTCTTGAAATTTTTTAGCTTTGAGAGATGATTTCTAATTACGAGCTTGTACTTATATTTATTTCCCTGATATGTATTATACGTGTCCTGGTCCTATCTCTTTATCTTTGATTCTTCCTTCATTGCTCAAAATTCTTCTTCTTCTCTTTTTTGACCACGTAGGATCACTTTAGTCAGCCCACTATCTAGTCTTTTTTGAAGGCTCTGTTCAGGCCTTGTGGTCCTCCCAATACTTTTTCATATGCTCTAATCTTCGAGCTCTTTCTTGTGTTGAAAATATTTGGTTTGTGTCTTTGTTTCTTGTGAGTGTAAAGCGGATATTCTTGATTTTGTTTTTTAATTTATTCTTATCTACGGTGTCTTCTGGTGTAAGGTCAATTTCCTTCAAATCCTCTCTGATTTCTCTAATCCATCTGCATCCTGTTGTGGTATTTTTTGAGTTGAGATTGTACTGTACCAGTTGTTTCAGAAGTCTCAAATCCTGGATTCTCATTATGTGTCCAAAGAATCCCAGTCTCCTCTTACGCATGGTATCAATAATGGGTTCCAATTCTTTGTATATGACTTTGTTGGGCAATATCCGCCACTGTCCGTCTTTCTGACATTTTTTGTTGATGCAGGTTCTTCCAATTCTTCTTTTGATCTTCTGTAATTTTATCAGTTTTTGATTGTCCGTTCAGGTGGATGAGTGTTTCTGCAGCATATGTGGCTTCTGGTTTTATAACTGTATTGTAATGTTTAATTTTTGCGTTTATGGATAGGCATTTTTTTTTTTTTTTTTTAGAAGTCCCACATTAATTTTTGTGCTTTAGCTAGTTTGTTTGTTCTTATTTGGACTGAAGGTTTTTTATTTAGGTTATTTGTTATTATCTCTCCGAGGTATTTGAATTGGATTCCAATTTTGACTCTATTACCATCTATTTTTATTTCTTTTAATGATGTTGGTTTTTGGGGCATAATTTTTTTTTCAAATGATATTTTGAGGCCAATTTTATTTGACATGTTTTGAAGTTCTGATATCTGTGTGTTTGCTTCATCTATGTCGTTTGCTAATAATGCCAAATCATCGGCAAAACCAAGGCAATTTGTTTTTATTTCTCTGCATATTTTAATTTTGGGGGGCCATTTCTTAAACCATTTCCTCATTACTATTTCCAGAGCACAGTTGAACAGTAGTGGTGAGAGTCCATCACCCTGGCTTAGTCCTGTTTTGGTATCAAATGGTTCCAACAATTCACCCCTGAACTTCATTTTTGACTTGGTGTTTGTGAGGGTCAGTTTTATCATGTTTATTAATTTGGGGTGCAGTCCAAGGTGTCGCAAAATGTTCAGCAGAGATTCCCTGTTGATACAGTCATAGATTCTTTTAAAGTCTATAAATGTTATCACCATATCTCTGTTCCTTTTCCTGTTGTAGTCTATTATCAGCTTGAGACTCATGATCTGATCAGGACAGCTCCTCCAGGGTCTGAAACCTCCCTGGTATTCCCCTAGTTCTTTCTCGAGTTGCAATCTGAGTCTGTCAAGGATGATTCGTGAAAGAATTTTATGTTATATCTAGGAGTGAGGTTCCCCTGTAGTTGTTAGGGTCTGTTTTGTCTGCCATATTATGGAGTGGGTGGATGATGGCTGTTGTCCATTGTTCAGGTAGTTTTTCTTTAATCCAGATGTTGACAAGCTGTTGATGAAGGGTGATTTTTGTTGATCTTCCTGCATATTTCCAGGTCTCTACAAAGGTCTGCTCCTCTCCTGACACGTTGTAATTTTTCATCTCATCCAGTACTTGATAAACTTCATTTATTGTGGAGGGGATTGATGTTTCTGGTGGTGTTTTTATTGGGGTGTTGATGTCCAAGTTAAGGAGTTCTGTCGGTTCCTCACAATACAGGAATTCATTAAAGTATTTAGCCAGAATTTTTGCATTGTCTTCATTGTTATGGGCCAGGTTACCATTTTCATCTTTCATTGGTAGAGTAGAGGCTTCATATTTTTGGAGTTGCTTTTTAAAGAATAATCTCTCGATTGTGTTCTGTTGAATTTTTCTTCTAGTAATTTCAATGTATCCTTATGGTGTTGTCTTTTTTATTCTCCTCAAGGTTTGGGTGGTTTCTTTTCTTTGTTTAATTAGATTTTGGAAGGATATTTCTGATTTTTGGGACTGATGTAATAGCCATGCTTGGTGTCTTTTCTCCACTGTTTCATTTCCACTGGACATTTTTTATCACTCTCTTCCCCGGTATGCCTTTGTAGAGTCTGTATCCTTGAGATTCCATGGGGTCCTGGTCGGTGTTTCTTATTTCCTGAAGTTCCATGATGAGAATTGTGTGTTGATCCATTAGGTTGGTTATCACTTTTAGCTTACCAGTCTGCATGAGTGAGTTTATATTATGCTGTGGTGGGACTAGGTTCCGAGTTACAACTCTGAATGTGATCCAGTGAGGTGATAGTGAGATATGGTTGATGATAGATGAAGTTATGAGTTGGGCTACCATATTGTCGGTAGCATAAATTACAGGTCACCTCACTGGGATCAGACGCCTTTTGCAGCCGCTCCACTGGAGTACAGATGCTACAGATTTGCCCCTTTCGCCACCTATGCCGTACCGACCCATCTGCTCCACCGCAGATGCCGTTGAGGTCTTCACTCGTAACCCTGTGCTGGGACCCTTTACCAGATGCTACACACCGAGTCAGTGTGTTCTGGGACTCGCGTGGGCAGGGTTGCCACTCCCTGAAGTAGAACTGTCTCGACAGAGGGTCTCTACTTGCTACCCATTGCTCAGCATTATAGGGCTTGATGAATATAAAATAATATCTATTTTAAGACTGGAATTGTTTTTTCCAGGCAACGAGTTTTCCTCTCTTGAAGGGGTTGAATTTAAATGGACTTTGAGCTCATGGAATAATAAAGGAGATGATGTAAAGGGTACTAATGTTTTAAAATTCATGACATTTAATGAATCACCATATGAAACTCCTCCTACTGTGCAAGATCTTGATGCCCATGGTATGAGAGGTCATATCATCTTACTGGAAGGATTGAAAACTGGAACAGTGAAGGTTAGAAAGTGACAATTCTGGAAAACTTATTTGTGCGATTGTTTATTTACAATTGTTCCTTTCTTCATACAGTGGATATTGATTAAACAGACAAACAGTGGTTATGATTCATTTTATCTAATTTGTGTGAATAATGAATAATTTGTCACTTGATATGGTTATAAATCTAGAAATACTACTGATGTATTCATAATCTATGTGGGAAACATTTAGTATAGCAAAGGAAATGTTATATTTTGAGAACGGATAGGTTGTTTCAGAAATCAGTAGATTGTTGATGTAATTTAAATTCAAAAGAATTATTTCAGGCCTATGACTCATTTATTACTGCATATTATTCTGTATTATTTACATTTAGATTCAAGATTTTTTGACATTTTCATGTTATGCTTTTGATAATGAGAGAGAGTTGTACTTTTCAAAGGATCTAAGTAATTATTTAGAGAGATCAATCTTTTTATTTTTACTTTTAAAGAAATGTAAATGTCTGATTTCCTATATTTGGTAGATTTCATTTTTTATTTCAGGTTACTGTGGAAATGTCTTATGCTGAATATAGTGAAGTCAAGCCAGTGGTTGTATTTCTTTCTGTCATGTCAAATTTAATTATATCTCCAGCGGATACTTATTTAATGCCAGGAGATAGTATTCAATACCACATTTTGCAAGTAAGTTTCACAATTTGTTTAGTCCCCTCTCCCCCTCCAACTGTACTTTTTGTCAATAAGTAAAAATTTTAGATTTCTTCTCAATTTTATAAATGTAGAATTTTGTATCTGAATTAGCTTTTGATAAGTTTTTCCACTCACACATTTGGGGCTACATGAAGTCTTGTAACTTTATGCAAATACCCTTTGTACTCATAACTATACCTCAACTTGTTTTGTTTACTTTTTTATAATAAGGTGCAGAATGGCCGTTTGGAGGAAGTACAATTATTATCCAGTCAATACTTTTGGGAAATAGAACAAAAGTCAATAGCAGTTATGGATGAGAAGTCAAGCATAGCTACAGGAGTTGCCGTTGGAAAAACGAAAGTGATACTGCATGATAGAAATGTGGATGAAAGTGACAAAGTGATGAAATTGCCAACTGCAAATTTACTTGTGGCAGAGCCTGCATATTTATCTTTAAATATAGCACCGTACAACAATTGGGCTGTTCTTATCAGAGAGAAATATGAAATAAGTGTGGAGATTTATGACAAGTAAGCAGATGAAAAAATACTTATTCAAAATGTATTGCCTTATTGAGTTTTAAAATATTTGAGTGTATTTATTGTTTGCAGGAGTGACCACAAACTTCATATCGGTGATGTAGAATTTAATACATTAATTCCTGTTGAGTATTTTAGTATAGAAGTTATTTCCGAAAACAATACTTATATTTATGGACAACCAGTAGCAGTTGGAACTGCACAAGTCCATTCTACTTTACTTAGTGTGAAAGATTTTGAGGGGAAAGTAAGGACCCTTTCCCCCAAAATTTCAGCTCAAGCAAATTTGATGATTTATAGGCCTATTGAAGTTGAACCAAATCAAGTTATTGTACCTTGGGAACCAGTATTGAAACCAAGGTATAACCAATTTGAAAGATAAATATTTCATAGCAAGAGTTGTATTTTTGTTAGGCTTGGATACATATGAAAATAATATGTGAATAATATTGACTCTTGTGCTTGTAGGTATGAAATTGAGTTATTTGCAAGTGGTGGTGATGGAAGTTATGTGTGGTCTAGCAGTAATAGATCTGTTGCTCGAGTTGCTCACGCTGGTGTTGTCATAACTTTTGCTCAAGGCCACACAGATATATACGCTTCCATGAACATCAATCCATATAATAGAGGAGTTTCACAATTTCATATCTTACCTCCTAGAACTTTAGAAGTTATTGATTATGTCCATGAATGTGAAATTGGTAAAGAATTGTTTCTCCATGTTGCCCTATTCACTGTGAAAAGTTCAATAAACAAGAAAAGTGATTCTGAGGATCTTGTTCCATTTACACAGTGCAATCAAGTGCCTTTTGGTGTTAGAGTTTGGGATGATTTATTTGTATACAATTCTTCATTGAAGACGAAACCAACTGGAGTTGCATGTTCTACAATTGGTATTCAAGCCATTGCATTAGGCACATCTAAAGTGACTGTTTCGTATGAAGCCTCTACTAGTTTGTTAACAGACCATGTAACTGTTGCTAGTTATAATCCATTAACAGCTTTGTTTCCAGCCTCAGGAGATTTGGTGTTAGCTGTAGGATGTTCTGCCGATATTATATTTACTGGAGGTCCCATGCCTTGGCCAAGTCAATCAACTGACCACTCTAAAGAAATAGATTCAGGTGGTAAATTCAGTGTGCTGTCAGTCTCTGAAATTAGTGATCCTGAAATGGAAAACATTGGTATATATACTTACAGAGTTTTATGTAAACAGATTGGTGAAGCAGAAGTTGTGTTGACTGTGAGTAACAAGCCTTCTGTGAAGCAAAGCCAGAGTTCAGAGACATCTGCTTCTATTAGAATTTTCTGTGCCAAACCACGTTTCTTGTCATTGAAACCAGTATTAGAATTGCCTGTGAAAACATCATGTCGTATAAATTTGAGTACAGAACGTGTTGTTGCTCAATCATACAAGGCAATGAACATGTCAATTTCTGTTAAGGATGCTTATGGTCGTGAATTTTATAATTTCAGTAGCTTGCAATTTAATTGGTCTCTTTCTGATGAAAATCTTGCCTCTGTTGTGCGGCCTGAAAGCATTAATGTTGCTGTAAATCACAGCAATTTACCATCAACTGTTCAATTTTTTCAAATCTTGCAACCTCATGGAAAAACTGGTGTGTTGGAAATAAAAGCTACAATTATTGGATATCATTCTCACATTCTACAAAATCTGGAGATTGTGTCTGAGTTTCCGCCATTTGGAGTTCTAGACGAAAAGGGATATGAAATAACTCCTGATATTTCATCAGTTTGTAGCTTTATATTGGTGAATGATGCTCTTATCTCTCCTAATACTTCTTTATTGTTTAATCACCCTAATAACAAACTTGTTATAAATATTTACGATGGATCAGGATATTATGAACTGATAATAAATACTGAAGAAGTTGCTGATGTGTTGCATCAGGAAGGTTCTAAAGTAATTGAAATTCAACCAAAAGTAGAAGGTGTACTGAAGCTTGCTGTTGTAGACTTGTGCCTTCCATCTGAACCTGCAATGGCTGAGGTTAGAGTTGTTAGCATTGGAAGTATACAGGTAGAGGCACCTGAAAGAGTTGAGAAAGATCGTTGTGCTCCTGGAGTTGTGCGTATTTATGACTCCATTGAACAGTTACTTCCAATACCAAGACCCGATCTGTTAGATTTGCGTCATCATATTGAAGAAGATATTGTGAGTGTGTCATTAAATTTTGAAAAGGATTCTTCAGGAAAATCATCGGGTCCTGGAGAGGTACATTTCATTCTTACTGGTTTAGAATTGGGTGAAAAATATTTTACATTCTCAGCTGGACAAGTCCGCAGTGAGCCTGTGCCAATTCAAGTATTCCCTCCTTTAAGACTAATGCCCACTAACATTACTTTAATTGTGGGGGCTATATTTCAAGTCAGTAGCAAAGGAGGACCTCTGCCTGATGCCAAAGTTGAGTTTACGCTGTCAAGTGATATTGCCAATGTGGATAAGAAAGGATTAGTGGAAGGACTTGCTGTTGGTCATTGTCATTTGACTGGTCGTGCAGTGGGTATACACAGACAGACTGGCCAGCGTATAATTTACTCTGAAGATTCAATTGATATTCATGTTCTTCCTTTGGCTGGAATAAAGATACTAACTCCAATAACAAGAATTATTAATGGAGGTAAAATGCCCATATGGGCTGTTGGTATCCCAGACCAGATAACTCCTTTAATTCTTGGATCATCTGAATTACCTATAAAATATAACTGGCATCTTTCAAACAAAGAAGTTGCTATTATACAAAATGTTTTATACCGTGTTGGTGTGACAGTGAGTGAAACAGACTTGGTAATAATGCATTTTCATGCATTGAAACCTGGAAAAGTAAGTATTATTTTGGACACTGTTGTGCCTGGTAAAATGACACATCATGGGAGCGACAACCCTGTTGAGTTTTCTGCTACTCTAGAGATAGAAGTGTTTCAAGAACTTCGTCTTATTCAACCCCCAACAGCAGGTGAAATTCAGTCTCCCATGATTCGTATGACTCCAAACTCGGAAACTGCATTGAAGACAAATCATGAAAGAAATGTGCAATTCAGACTTATTGATAGATTTCCTCATGAGATGCACAATGTTTCTGGTGCAGACCATGAGCAAGCTCTGTCAGACAGCAATCCTTTAATAACATTAGATCCTGATGGTCACATTAAATCACATTCTTCACATGGTGAAACAGTTGTTGAGATTGTCGTGAAAGAAGAATTTGGTTTGAAACAGAAGTTGAGTGTCAATGTGGAGGTAAGGAAATGATTTATTCTCTTAACCCTGCAGTACTCACTTGTATCTCTCAGATACATGATACTTTTTTTGGCACATGTAGGTGATGGAATTTTCTTAGAAAGTTGTTTGACTCAGTACCTCTCTGTTGACATTCCTGTAACAAAAAAATTCACTTCTAGCTCCATTTATGTTTGTTTTATTTGCTCCTGGTTAGTTTGAATCGAACTGTGTGTGTCCTGTAAAAGAATCAGCCTCTGAAAACAAGAAAAGGAAACAGCATTCCTTGCTACAAGAACGAAAAAAGAAGCAATTCACACTATACAGCTGAAAAAATGTAATTGTCATTCGTGTCTGCAGCATTCACATACTTAATGTGCAACATGTATAAATGATATACATTAAGCTGTCCTTTGCAACATTACTTCATTAAAGAGTATGTTAGTGAAATATAAATAAATATATGTTTTAAAAGAACATCTGCTTTAACAACTATTTGTATTTCTTTAGACATACATTATAAGAGTTTTATGAGAGTTTTACTGTTAAAGAAGCATAAATAAATGAGATGTATCTGACAGATACACACGAGTACTCGAGAACATTATCTAGTGCAAGTGCTGCAGGGTTAAATATATACATATGTAACAAACTAATTTGTAATTTAATGGTAGGTGAAACCAGTTCGATATATGTTAACGAGTGTGCAACCCGAGTTCAAAGTGAAAGAAGGTGAATTTGTTTCTGCTCTACCCAAAGGAACAGATATTCCTTTGGTAGTATCCTTTCATGACAATGCAGGAAGAACATTCGATGCATTTGATTCTGACATTAAGATGAGAATGAATCGTTTTGATTTGATGAAAGTTGGAAGGAGTGAACAAAAACACATTATTGTGGCTTCAATCTTGAATCAAGGAGCTTCCATGATAAAGTTATGGGATGATTTGAATTTCCAGCGTGTGGCGGGCTTCAGCAGGTTGACAGCAACTGATGGAATTTTTCCAGCAGTTGTGAGTTTTCCATTTTTATCACAAATGACATTAATTAAGGAATCATTTGAAAAAAGTGTAATAAAATATTTTCTCTTTTTGGTACAGAATAGAATTGCATTAGGTGATGTTGTATGCTTTTCTATACCATTTGTGCCTCGAGAAGAAAGCACTCACGGAATTTGGACTGGTGACAACCCTCTCATCTTCACATTGAATACTGGCCTGGGCATTGGACGTGCTCGTGCTGTAGGAACAGTTGTGGTTCGGTATCACTTTTCCTCAACTGTTTATGCCTCAAAAGAAATCAAAGTACTTCCTCTGACCAAGGTAAAGAAAAAGGTTGAATGATTAATAATTTTTTAATGGTGACTTGTTGGTTGATTTCTTTCAAGTAGTTGTAGCTGCCAAGCAGTGAATTTTGTCTTTTGAAACTGCTTTTGATGGCATTGCTATCATCCTCAGTGGCTCCACAAACATTGAATAACATTGCCCAATATAAAATAACTTATAAAAATTGAATTTCAACAATATGGGAGAAGAGAAAAGAAAATGGGTGAAATTGCAAAATAATTTAAAATGAATTATTGTTGTAATAATGCAAATAAATTTTCCTGAATTAGTATAATATGGTGAAAGCAATTTTTATGGTTTGTTTTGTCATTTTTGAAACTCAATTTGGCATCTTGGTAACATGCACTGAATGAAGTGGTATTCCTTGAATCCTTTCGACTTTTTGAACAACTGTTAGTAGCTCTTGATATAATTAAAATTAGAAGATAATATTGTGTTTTTATTTTTCTGTAGTACATCCATGATCATTTTTGTATTGAAAATATTTTTGTTTAATTAATTTTGCGCTGTCCTTCATGAAAACTGTATGATTAAAACATTATTAGGTTCACACCTCTTGGAAAATATATTTTGGTACTTTTTTAAAGACATACGGCATTTGGTCCTTCAGAGAATGATGTATGACTTTCTGCTGCCATTTCATCATGTTGTTGTATATTTTTATACTAAATGACTTTAACTAACATATGTGATATAATTCAGGTAGTATGGCGATTCTGCTAATTGATTCTTGAAAGGAAACATGCTGCCTTCAAATAAGAAATGTTTTTCCATCCCTGCTCTTGACTGTCCCCATGTCTTTCCAACCACATTCTGATTCAGTTGTGTGAATCTATTTCCATTTTAAAGGGAGCCATTAACAAGATATAGTTAAACATGATCAACATCAGTATTTCATTTGATCAGTTCCAGTGTCATCCCTACGACTCGTAGTAGAGAACTTATTAGGAAGAATAAGTTCCGAAAGGAAACTCTGGGAAGATGAACTCTCTAAATTATCTTAGTGAGCTTTGCAACATTAAATTACATATGGACTGTATTTGCTTTAACAAGACACAGATATATAATGCAAAAGTATCAATTTGCTTCAATGTATCATATTCAATTTTCATCTTTCATATTTTATAGAAGCACTATTAATCACAACAGTGCTTAATCACTCAGATGTCAGTGATTTAGACCAATTGATTGTGAAAATCATTTATTACTCAAGAAATGTGTAGTGAGTTGGTATATTGTTCATCTATTACGTCTCAAGTGTGTACCTGTTTACCAATTCAGTTTTACTTTTGAAGAAAAATTTACAATTTATGAGAAATAGATCACTATGTATATTTAATATTTTATTTACTATATTGCTTAAGTACATTTATCTCAGTGTACTATATGCTAGCAAATTATAAGTTAGAGTACTTACAATATTTATTGTTTTTAAGAACAGTTTTTAGATCCTTTTTCACCCATATACTATTTCAATTCCTGAGTAAAATTTAATAGTAAAAAATTTACATGTCTTGAAAAATATTTGCAAAAGGATTGTAAGTTGCATGAAATTTATGAATGGAGCAAAAAAAAAATTTTACTGATTAGTATAGAACCATTCTACATCAGATCAACACAGTTTAATAGAGTTTTTACGTGATCATTTCAGATTTTGATAAAATTTTGTAGGAAGGTAGTTATTATTTAGATTAGAGTACCAAGTACTATAAAATTTCAACCTGTTTGGAAGCCCCAAAACGGCTCTACACAAAACATTTGAATTGCTCTGAAAGTACTCCTAATTGAGATAGAGAGCTGGTAGAGGTGTCTTTTTACAGATTATTTAATGATCTTTACAATGACATACTGTATGACAAAGGTCAAGGAGGAAAAACAATTAACATGTTCAAAATCATACAAAAGAGTGCTCCCTTATTTGATGGATTTTTCTTATAGGAGGTTAAATGGTATGCTGGGAGTGAGAAATTGTTTATATTTCTTATAAAATGTTGGTAGTTATCTTTATGTCTGATCATATCAGTACGTTGGATGTATCAGTATCACCTCCCTTGTGCAAATTCCTACTACAGTTAGGATTTGAAATTTTTTAAATGCTTTTCTACAACTCACCCTGTATGTTAAATCAGCCAAGTATAAAATGATATGCAATTTTGCTATTCATTCTGATGTAATTATAAAAAGAAAAATAAGGAAATATTATCAATTATGTCATATTCAACAGAAATATTCGCTATATATATTGAATGTAGAGTATAATGTCCATAGACAATTATTTTCTAGGAATTCATCCTAAAAGCATATATCGATAGTAGGTTTATTCCTGATAGAGATGGCTTATAACAAATTCAATGAGGGACCTGTTGTCCAAATGCCAGAACCTGGATGTGTTAATCATTCTCCAAAACCGCTAAAGACTAAAATATTTGTGTCTTGTGTAGAAAAGAAATAACTTTAATAAGAAAATTTAGCACAGGTTATCAATAATGACAAAGGTGAAGATTCTTATGACACAGACCATGAGGTAAAAATCAGTACTTCATCGTAACTAGAGATGGTTCAGTTCGTACATCTCTTCAATAAATAGACAAGTTTCCCATTGCTACAAGAAGAATGTAATATAAACAGTACAATAAATCTAATTAAAAAAATATTTTCCTTCTGTTCATTTTAGTGCGCACAATCCTGTAAGAATAAATCTGAGCATTATTAATTATATCACTGCATATAAGTTGTGAATATTTTTGTGGAATTTGTCACAGATGATTACATCAATAGCACTATTTTTTCTTTGAACCTTCCATAATTATATCAAAATGACTAGCTTATCTGACAATATATACAAGGTTAGGCAGAAAAGTAATGAGACTGGCAACACTACAAGCGATTTGGCAACGCTGCGCTATTGTCCTTGATAGAGCACGTGTATCTGTACCCTCCCATAGCTCAGTGCTGGCTCAGTGCGAGTTTCAACTCCTTCCGTTAACTACGTGATTTTTGTGACTGCTAATAGTGAAGTTGTGTTTTGGTTGTGCGTCAAGCAAAATGGAACAGCGGAATTTGGAGCAACGTTGTGCCATTAAATTTTGTGTTAAGCTTGGAGAATCGGCAAGTGTGACGTTTGAAAAGTTAAAACAGGCCTACGGGGAACATTCTTTATCCCGATCTCAAGTTTTTCGCTGGCACAAATCATTTTTGGAAGGCAGAGAACATGTTGAAGATGAACAACGTTCAGGGAGGCCTTCAACTTCGAAAATCGATGAAAACATCGAACGTGAGAACACTCTTGTGAGATCAGACCGTCGTTTAACATTAAGAATGTTGAGTGAACAATTAAATTTGAACAGATTTACCGTTCATCAGATTTTGAGTGAACATTTGCACATGCGAAAGGTCTGTGCCAAAATGGTGCCGAAAAAAACTCACAATTCAGCAGAAGGACAATCGAAAAAACAAGTGTCTTGATCTTCTTGACAGAATCGCTTTTGAGCAAGATTTCTTTAGTCGTGTGATCAAAGGTGATGAATCATGGATTTTTGAATACGATCCTGAGTCCAAGAGGCAAAGTGAGGAGTGGCACACTGCAAACTCTCCTCGACCAAAGAAAGCTCGAATGAGCAAATCGAAGATCAAATCAATGCTGATTTGTTTTTTGGACAGAAGGGGAATCGTCCACAAAGAATTTGTTCCTTCAGGACAAACTGTCAACCAAGTTTTTTATAAAGACGTCCTTGAAAGGCTCAGAAAAAGGGTCATTCGCGTGAAACCAGACATTGCAGACAAATGGATGCTCCATGATAACGCCCCATGTCACACTGCCCTCTCCATAACATAATTTTTGGCCTCAAAAGGCATTCCTATGGTTCCCCACCCCCCTATTCACCTGACTTTAGTCCCTGTGACTTTTTCTTTTTTCCTAAACTGAAAAATATCCTCAAAGGTCGTCATTTCGGGACTGTAGAAAACATTCAAAAGAGTGTAACGGACATACTGAAGACCATACTGGTTGAAGACTTCCAGCGCTGCTACCAACAGTGGGAACAACGTCTCCATCGGTGTGTAGCTACCCAAGGGAACTACTTTGAAGGGGATAACATTGATGTTTGAAAAAAATAAAAACTTTGGTAAATAAAAAATCAGTCTCATTACTTTTCTGCCTAACCTCGTACATTGCATTATCATACTGGAGATATATTTAACATAATAATAGTGTGTAGCGTCAATTAAGAGAAATGTCTAGTTCTGCTTGCATTATACAATAAGGGACTCACATTCTTTTATTGTTTTAACACTGAACCCATTTTCATCCCACATTCATATTTTCCCAGATGATTAAAAAGTATATAAACTATTTCAAGTATTATTTTTAAAATTTTCAAAGCGGCACGTTTTGGGAAATTTAAAGTCAAAAGTATGATTTTGAACATGTGGTGATGGGCCGCCGCGAGGCCTCTGTAGGTTGGCGGAGTATCTAGCCGCGCGGGGCCATCACAACTAGAGGGGAGAGGATATGAGGGTGGTTGGGAGTCCTAGCCGTGAGTCAGTCAGAATGCAGTTTGGGTTTATGCTGGTTTACTCACACTCGGTGTTGAAGGTGGCATGGCTGGTCAGAGAGCGAGAGAGCTGAGCCGGTTGAGCGAACATGGTCCGGCGGTGAAACGGCGACGGTCAGTCGTCTAGGTTCCGTCAGGCTTCGAAGAGCGTTCAGCTGCCTTCGGTCGGCGTCCGTCCTGCGGCGCTCGGCGCGACCCTCGTAAGCCGGTGTCTTCGACGTCTCATGGCAGCGTGTCTCTCAGTGAGCGATCGAGTCTTGAGATCCCTCTCTTAAATATGACCATTGACCGTGACGTCGCCGCCTCCCGACCCAGCTCAGCACTCTGTCTCCCCCTGAGCCAGTTTATATAAATGGTTTACATTCCCTCGTATGTCTTCACTCGTTTACTCAAGCCACACATCTTGGCCAACAACTCTTGCAATACTTATCAGCAATCTTAGCAATATCTTCACGACAATGTTAATTTTTTTTCCTCCTTGACCTTTGTCATACAGTATGTCATTGTAAAGATCATTAAATAATCTGTAAAAAGACACCTCTACCAGCCCTCTATCTCAATTAGGAGTACTTTCACAGCAATTCAAATGTTTTGTGTAGAACCATTTTTGGGCGGTTTGTTTAAACTTTACATTGTTGTAACTTCCAAACAGGTTGAAATTCTAGAACAATACTTGGTATTCCTCATGATCTAAATAATAGCTACCTACCTACAAAATTTTATCAATATCTGGGATGGTGAGTTTTAGATCCTTTGTTGGTTTGATATGGAACTAAACAAATATGTGACTAAATTTATTTTTATTGGACTAGAAAAAATAATTATATTAATTAACAGTACATCTTAATATCTCATTTCCATGTTCTCAGCAAAGTGATTTATTATTTGCCTGAATCAGTTGTATAATATGGTATTGCAGGCCAAACTAATACCATTGAGAGAGTACCACATAACCAATTCTGATCCTGATTCAGTATTTCGAGTTCCTATTGCTCTAAGGAGTAGACCAGAAATGTCAAAAATGACCAACTTGCTTAGCAAAGATGGATATTGTCCCCCTGGATACACAGTATCTGCCTATCCATATTTCTGTTCTCTCCAATTTACAAATGCAACAGACATTGATGCAGATGACGTTTTTGCAGTTTACCAGGAATTCAATTTTGAAACAGGTGAGAAAATTCACTTCTACTATTGTTTCATTTGATTTGATCATAGGGAAAAAAGTGGGGACTAAAGTCAGGTAAATATGTAATATCCAATACAGTTTTTACTACTCTAATGGATTTGAAAGATTGAAGTTAAATTGAATAGTCAAATCATTTGTATTTGTTGTGTGATGTTTTTTTCTTTGCATTTTTACTGTGTAGTTGCATGAGATTGTCTCAAGTTACAAAATTTGAACCAATTATTTAGAATGTATAATACTTTTTATTGAATATTTACTCAAGTTTTAAAATTTGCATTTTATATTAGAAACTTTTTTGTGCATTTCTTTTCATTGAAATTATTGATATGCTTTGTATTATAATTTAAGATTCATGTGAAGTTTGCTCCTTTTGTCAATTTTATGATAATTCATAAGATTTATAAAGCAAAATTTGTGTAGATTGCATATTCTTTGTATTACTTCTTGGTGAAGCATTTTTAAACATTTTTTACACTTTTCTGTGTAGATATTGTACAGTTGGTTTTTTGATATTACTCACCACTGTTTATTTCTTTTTTTTAGGTCAATATTCTTGTGATATTACTGCTTCAGGAGATCCACCTCCAATTTTAAGTACTTTAGATACTAATATAACTCTCACTGTAGAGTGTGGAGATCTACCTCCCACTACTCTGCATTTGCGTTTCTATCCTGCTATTTATGTCAGCACTCCTGAAATTCATTTGAGTGATGCTCAAATGTCTGGTACTCTTATAATTAGTGGAATAAGAGATGTGCTCAGCCAGTTAGAGGTAAGTTCTTATAATTTTAAGAAAATATTTTAAAAAAATTGAAGTATAGCATTGTGTCAGTTGTATTTTTAACTTCATGTATAAATTATGTGAATAACTTCATGAAGTACTTTAGATTCTTAATAGTGTACAGTTGTCAAATTTTAGAAAAACTTTTCACTGAGTACTTGCGACTTCACTTCATCCTGCTTTGTGTGAAACCTGATTTCACAATCAATGTATATCTGTATAGTGTGAAGTTAATAATATCAAAATCAGTTTGTCATATTATATCATGGTTTTTAGTGAAATGTGAAGCTAGTTGTAAGAAAACATGATTGTAGATTTCTCATTATATATGTTTCACTTTCTGTCAAAACTGCTTTGAAAAAATCAGTTTTTGTCATGAACTTATTAATTAATTATAATCTGCCTAAAAATATATTTATTTATTTATTTACTTATTTTGTGTCTTCATTTCTCTCGGTCTGATATTCTTATTTAACTTGTTTAAACATAATTTAATTTATTTTTGTGTGTTTACTGTGATTGTATAAACCGTTCTCAATATTTTTTCTTGAGTTAAATTTCTTGAGTTTTGAGCAAATTGTTGCAAAATTGTGTTTTAAGTATGAATGGAAACTGACCTGTATTGAATGGGACAGCTGGAATTTTCTCTATGATGTTTGTGGAGAATTAATGTCTTGTAGGCCCATTACATTTTTATTCTCAGTCACCCAAAATCGAACAATTAGGTTATCTTCTGTAATATCTACATCACCGTTCAGACTATCTTGTCACCAAATTCTTTGAACGTAGTATAATTAACTAGTTAAAATTCGGTAATTATCACAGATAAGAGATGATGAGCTTATGGGAAATGCATTCTACCTGTGAGTTCCAAAAAAAGAAAGTTTTAAGGGTGTGAAAATATGACATAAAGACATAAGGTGGAGTCATTACAATATGATGTTAGCCACTTATACCATTCAAGTCCTGACCAACAGTTTTAGTGCAATATGACTAAATTAAATAATATGACTTTAGTGGAATGCAGTCAACTAAATAGGGACAGTATTTTACTAGTACGTGTACAGAGGATATTTCTTTGTTATTTATTTGCAATGTATTTTATTACCATAGGTAGTATGATTATATGGTGACATAGGAAACAAACTAATCTTCAGAAAAACTTAATAGAAACTAAGAAAAAATTAATAGAAATTTTCAGAAAAATGTATAACTTTTATAGAAACTACTGGGAATGAAGTGAATTTTTTAGTATTATTTGTCAGGAGAGTTTAATGGCAGTATGAGAGGACTCGTAGAATGGCATCTGACATGTAAAGTTGTGATTTTGCAGCATGAGAAACAAATGACCAATTCATATTTGATCTATAATTTTCATACTTTTTCATCCCTTCAAGTTTAGAAATTAGATAACATAACCTTTTTTTGTCAAAATGAAATTATTGTGCCTTCTTAACCTTTGTATTATATTTCAGGTCATACCTGGGAATTCCCTTATACAGATTACTCAATCTGAAGAAAGAGTTGTGGAAAGTGCATATGTTTATAATGTATTACTTAGCGAAAAGTATTGGACTCTTGGTGAATTAAGTACTTACATGAATATCTCTGTCATATCAGAGTTAACTAAACAGAATGTGCAGGTAAAACTTAATATCTATTTAATTTCTGGAATTGGTATCATATTACTAGCTTGTAAATTCTACTGATATATTTGTACTTTTTATGTGGTAAAAATTTGATAAAAGATCAAAGAAAGTTTTAAAATAGATTGAAAAAAGTGGTTTTTCAATACGTGGGGAAAGTATGGCTTGACAAGAATGATTAAAGGAAAGACAACATGAATTCCAAGTGAGGGTACATGACTGTTAATGAAATAAGCTAGTTCAAATAGCCCTGTTACAGATATTTGGAAAATTTCAGAAGAGGAGACACCATTTCCGAACATGATGTTATACCTTGTAGAACATGTGGTTCTGCTTTTACATATTTTTACAAATATTTACAAATCCTTTGTCCGTGTTGGTTGATTTTACATTGTCATCCAAGCAAATATATCATATTTTTGATGTATTATATACAGATATTATGTTACTGAGACACCAATATTGTGACCGATAATGCTTTTCTTTTGTTTTGTTTCTCCTTTGGGGAAATTGAGAGGAAATTAAATAATGTTCTTAAAAAAATTCACACTGCGAAGGTTTTGAAATATAAAAAAAATTGTTATATTATGTTTTAAATTACACACAACTTCAGTACATTTTAACGTTTAGTCAGGAGCATGTTTTCTGGGGACCTTACACTCATCTTCAAGTGCATAAGAGTCCAAATAGCTGGAGTTTTGCTATTCTGACACTGGTGGTAACTGGATGTATCTCCAAGATTGCTGAACACCAGAGAACATCTTATGAAATGTTCTTATACGACATTCCTATGACATTTCCAAATTTTTACATTGCTTATAGTAAACTCTAGTTCTTTAATTTGTTGTTTAATATGCCTTGATATTCAACATTATTTCTGAGATTTTCAAGATATGGATGGTTTTCTATGTTGGTTTATTGAAAAGTAGTCATTCCTTTCGACCCTCTCCAATGCGTTTATAATTGATACTATGTTGCTGTTTTATAGGTACCCCTTAAAGTTCATTTGGTTGGAGAGAAAGGTCAGGTGCGGACACCGTGTCTTGTGTCACATGTCACTTCTTGGAGTGGTTTCTTCAGTGACACTGTATTTGCATATCGGCACACAATTATAATTACTGCAACACTCCTCCTAATAGTGATAGCAACTATTTATGGTAAGTTACCATGGTTTTCTGTCATGAACTCTTATAAAAATATAATTTTATTGAATTGATTTACATTATTTAATATGGAAAAAATTTGTTATATAATGGTTTATTCAGCAATTTTTTGATTGGTTTTCAATTGCAGGTATATCAACTTTCTCTCCCTTGCATAGTGATGGAGGATACGTGGGATCTTGTAAGTTTTCTTTCCCTTTTGTGTTTATTTTGTGTGTCTAGTTTTGTATTACTTTCCTTCCTAATTTTGTCACCTAAATCATGTGGTTAGGTAGGAGAATGGGCCTAATGGTCTGAATCCACTTTATTTTTTAAACACACACTAGTTTTGGAAGATGTTGCTTCCTTCCTCATCAACTACCAACTGATGGTTTGACCAGCAACAGCTTCTGAAACTAGTTCGTATTTAAATAAATGGAGAGTCTGGTCAACAAATTATTACCATAATTTATTGTTGTGACTCCACTGTGAATTCCTGAAGTAATTTATGTTGTTTTTTCAGTGAATTTATTATTTATTTCTGCAAAATAAACATTGTATACCACTTCCCTTATAATCTCTACTTTCACATTGTTTGTTTGTTTTTGTTTTTTCGATTATTCAAACAAAAATTACAAATGTGATGGAGAGGAAGTTCTCTTGTAGTTCCCAATGTATTTATATTCTTTATTCTTGTGAGATATCTTTACTTGGATTTGTTACAGTGTCTTATTCAAGGCGACAGTCAATGTTCCCTGGTGGCACTTCTATGTCATATGGTGGACGACCATCTATTTTTCCGGGAGATGGTATGTATGGAGAACCTCGACGCTACAGTATGGCAACTTCAGAGATGTTGCGTCGCCCCAGCTTTAGCCCTGGGCCTGACAGAAGAATCAGCATGGCTGTACGTAATCGCAGGCTTAGTTCTTTTAGGACATGAATATTTGGAATTTTATATAGAATTTTTTTGAGTGTCCAGTTTTTGTTCATTTTGGCATGACACTAACATCAACAATGTACCTGAAGAAAAGTGGATTTGAACTTATTTCAATTTTGGTGCCTAAACTAGAAACACAATTGCTGCACTTTTTACTATATATTTTTCTAATGAACCCTTTATTTATACATGTATTTATTTATTTTTTTACTGATTATTTAATTTTTTTATTTTCATTAATGTTTTGTAACAAAAATACTTTGTTATAATTAAAGGTTGTATACATAATTGGGTCAAACTTTTCTATTCTATTAGTCTGTGATATAAACTATCTGTGATATGTACTTATTTCTATGATAAGTATGAACTAATTGTGCACTTCAGTGGATTTATCACTGTGTAAGAGTATAGTTGCAATGATGTGAGAGATCCATATATAGTATTATGAATACTAGTACAGTGGAACATTCTTTATCCAAATCTCTTTATCTGAATACAGCACATTGTTTTATTGTTTATTTCCTGAATCATCTGAATAATTTGGATCTCTGCCATTAAGTCTGGATAAATGAGTTTTTACTCAGATTGTTTTATCAGATATTTCTTTCAGGGTAATTGTTTTATTTTACTTGTTGAAAATGTTTGGGATATTTTGAATAAATTAAAAAACTTAACCAAAGAAACGTTTTTCATTTATTCCTGACTATCTAATATAATTTAGTATTTACTCTTAAATTGTTCACCATCACAGATATATCATTTGTAATTTTGTCTTCATCTTCAACCTGTGAATTGCAGGGGGTTTTGTGGTTATATCTCTCTGAATGTATTGGAGAAAATCAATTAAAGAAAAATATTATGTAATATTGCTTCAGTTGAAACATTTATTTGTAGCATTTTATGATAAAAATTATTTATGGGTTTTGCAACAGCATAGAACTGAATTGTGCTTTTGGAATTGTTGAGTAGAGGCTGATTTTTGTTCTACCACAAAGAAGTTAATAGGATACAGAGGGATATAGGTTCTGATGACAAGTAGATTTGTGATGAGAAAATTATTTTTTATATGACAATTTACATATTACTCAATTTAATCCTTAAAGTATTTAATTAGAGATGTGAAAAAGTCATTTATCATCATCGCCAGTCTCATTCTTTTATTAACATTTTAATGCTCCCTAGTGGATCCATTGAGTCACGGGGCTTGTCACCATATTGTGTTTCACTGTTTAAATGAAATGATTGCCAGACACATGGAAAATGTACTAAAATAGAGGATGTCCTTGAAATGTACTAAAATAGAGGATGAATCCTAAATGAAGGCAATCAGTGTCTAATAGTAAAGTAAACTTTGCATTTCTTACATGTTTCTTTTTTTAAAACATGTCCTAATATGCTAACAATAATCAATTTTGATTAGTTGTGGCATAAAATGATTGGGTAACATTGAAATCTGAAAAGGGGAGTAGCATTTTTCATCTTTATATTTTACAATTTGTAATCAATATCGACTATTTACATACATACATGCCTATCAAGATTACCTACCTATGTACCTACAATATAAACTTGATGAAAAATTATATTTGATTGTAATTTTTGTGATTTTGAAATTCTTTATAATAATTGGAAACTCCATGAAGTACAATCTTTGTGACACCCACCCCCTCAAAACGAATGAATTTTATGGATTGTCACATGCGATGCAACGCGAGCAGTGAGGGTCACAAGCTACAGGTATACTGTGAGACTGTGTTTATTTACGTTACGAAATGTCAGAGTTTGACATCGAAAGATTTATCAATGAGATAGAAGCCAGACCTGTGCTATGGGATTTTGAATCTCCAGAGTATCGTAAAAAGTCACTGAAATACAAAGCATGGGAAGAAGTTTGTGGGGTGATGTACCCAGGACACGAAGGGAATGAGATTACAGGAAAATTGAAGAAATGTAAGTACTTTACTAGTTTTTGTTCTGAGGTGATGAATGCTGGAGCGAATGAGTTCGTATCACTCAGGACAATGCCGCTTTATTGTTAGATATGCCTTACCTGTCATTTAGCGGTAATACCTTCAAATATATCATTGTTTTCAATACTACAATTCTAGAATTAGAAATTTGTGTGTGTATACGGTTGGGGAGGGGGTTAGCCCCATCATCAAAATTCATATCTGGGGAGTACCCCCGCAGTTTCTGAATNGTCTGGGGAGTACCCCCCCAATTTCTGAACTCTAGAATACCATGAATGATGACAGTTATAAGTAGTATGCAATTATAGTCGTACTTTTCTAGAAAGAGCAACCGAGAAAAAAATATGTATAACTGGAAAGAATCAATATTTACGGAGCACATGGACTGTTCTAATGACAGTCACAATACTGTAACATGGTCAGCGATAAGTTGTCTCGAGCTGTTAAACTGATTTTACCTTAAAACCTACCCGGATGTTATGCTGTTCCTTGAAAGCTCTGATGCGTCTGATAAATAATAAACAATATTCTATTGCACTTGAGCTACCTAATGTTCGTACGTAGACCATTGTATATTGTCACGTACTATTCATGTCTGTTCTGATGTCGTTTACTTTGTCATTGCTAAGTAAGAAACTTGAGTGGAACTGGCCTTTAATTAGTAGAGGGGTAAAGTAACATCTCTCACATTATTCCTCTAAATATAAATAAATAAATTTATTGTCAAGAGCTGGTACAAGCTGCGTATGACAACGTGGAGAACAAAGTAATTTACACTCTGGAAGCAAGCATGGAACCATCCCTTCAATTCCGATCACGGGCCCTAAGGTAGAGGCGGATTGAAAATTTCAACTCACTCCTTAGATAAGAATAAAAAGTTTGCTACATGTTACAATATCAACAGAATACCAACAAATTTGTATTAAAATAAAACGCAGAATACCAACAAATTTGTATTAAAATAGAACGCAAAAGAAAAAGAAATTGTTCACAAGTACGTAATATTATCGAACTATAGCTAAATATAACTCGGTAAATAAATGTATACTTTCTTATTATCATACAGAATATTAGTTGCATTCATATTTTTCGTACGGTTTAATCCGTGGGTTTAGCTAGTATTTTTTATGCTTTCTTCTATAGCACAGAAGCATTATACCTCTCCTTTCATGATAACTGATGTACAAAAAGGAATACACCACTGCAAGGTCAAACTGCTACTAGTTAAAATAGCATTTATCGTCGAAAATGGTCTCATGCAAATTGCCTCATTGCAAAACATTGGTAAAACAGTATCCACGCCATTTCACTGTAGTATCGCGAAATTTCACCCTCATTTTGCTTTTTCGATAAATGACACCCAAATAAAAACAAAATTCTTAGTTTGTCATAATCATGAAATTTATCTAAACATTTACTTAGGGAATTAAAAATTCTAATTCTTCCTTACAATTAGAGATGTGAAATGATTGCGTTTGTTGTCTGAATTACAAAATTGACACCATTGCCTTACACATACACACACAAAAAAAAAAAAAAAAAAAAGAAGAGGAAAAAATACCTTGTTCACGAACCCAGAACTCGTAATAATGCTAATATTCATCGTCAAAGCATGTCAACCACTTTTTGCCACAAAGATCCACATCATTCGGGAATCGTTATTTTATACCCTTCCTGTAAAAAGGAATCTTTAAATTGAATCTCTTCACATCCACGGTTTAAGGCTTCCTACTGCGCTATTGCTTCTATAATGTTTAAGAATTTATTGATTTAAATGTAGGAATTTAATGTGTTTCAATTTCCCATTACATATCGCTTTTTAATTTTATTAAACATGAGATAATGTTAATTCCTTTTAAACTTTATTACTCAATTGCTATTAATATATTAATAACCGATTAAAATATAAAACTTTCAGGCATTCTGTTTTTGTTTATTATTATCATTATTATTCATTATAGTTTTTTAAATCTGCTCCTAACATTTACACATTGATGTACATTATCTCTGTGAATCAAACCTGGCAAAGCATTTTTGTAGAGTTGTTTTGTAAAGAACCTTCATTAAAATATTGCTTTTCGTATAATACTGTAACTTATAGTTATTTCATTACAATTCAAATAATTAATGCCATTGAAGACATATTTGTCGTAAATTGTGGACACTGCGTACTAAAATTTTATTTTCAATGGTAAAAAACGGCTATCGAAGAAAATGTGTACGTTTTATAGGCAAAATACTTTTCTTTTTCCTCTCCAAAATGTGTAACATTTACTTAATTACACCAATGACTATCTCTTTTCCCCATTTAGAGTCCCGCTTATTCTACTTACGAAGTAAATGCTATGCGCTCTATCTATTGTGAAAGAACAGTACTAAAAGACGTTTCCAGATGACAGCGCTCCTTCGGTGGTTAAGTGTACTACGGGATATCGCTGGACGATTGGTTCGCAGTCTGGCGCGGCGCGTCCGAGGGTGTGCATGTGATAGTTACCTTGGTAAAACCACGTCGTCCACTATGTCCGAACGCTTCAAAGTTACAAAATCAGAAGAGCCTAATGCTTTTCCCAATTACGGCGCTACAACCGGATTGGAACCAGACGACATCCATGGTAAGCAGTCCGGAGAGTCCGATGGCAAACACCAAGGAAGTTCGGTGGAGGGGACGATCGGTAGGAGCTGTCAAAAACGTTTATGTGATCCCTCTATATTTTCCCCTCTCGCATCTCTTGCCCTGTCGATGGATTTGTGTAATGTCGCCTCTGTTACAACGCGTCTTCCTCGTACTTTCTTTCAGTTTTGCTAGCCGCTCATCGACTTTTAAGTCGCGCACGTGCGTTTTACTACGGTGTCGTCGTTTGATTGTTTACACTCTTAATCAGATGGATAAATTAAAGATTTCAGATTTATTTATGTTGCTAAGAAACGTTCCTTCAATGGCTAATCAATCAAGCGCTAATGACGTATTCACATTTCATTCAAGAGCTGATTGCGCTCTAGATTTAATTATTAGTAGAGGAAGACGTGTCCGTTCCCGCATGACATTTGCGTGACAAGTAGTTTCAGCAATCGCATGTCCCTTAGATGTAGACAGGAAGAATGCGTAGTCGTATTTCCTATTCTCGCTTTGTACGAGACGAGACTTCCGCCGGCTACCCGGCCGGCATTTGTTGCTCCCCGTGGCCTTCGAAGACAGCTGAGCTCGACGCGGCGAGCTGTCTCAGACTACGACGCGGCCCCCCGCCGCCAACGCCGCAACCACCCGTCGTCGGAGGGGGAACGTTGTCCTCCCTCCTGCACGCGTTTGTGTGTCGTAAACGCTCCGCGTCTGGCATCAATGTGGACTCCCGTGCGATATCTGCCCCCTTCCGGGCGTTTCCCCCTTCGACGGACACTGGCACCGACCTTGGAGGGGCAGGAGAAAAAAAAAACCTTCAACAAAAAGTACCCTTTTCGCGAGGGTGTAAGTACAGCTTTGTCGAACGATACGTGGGGGTTCAAGAAGGGGTGGGGTCAAGTGGATTGTTTTCTGCTCGTGAACTCGTCACGCAGGTTGTAAAAGGGTTGATGATATTTTTACTAGAGCGACTGGGAAACAACGAGTAGAGAGCCGAAACTGAGGGGCGGAGGAAATGCCTGTTTTATACGATTTGTTTCTTTTGTCGTACGCTGCTTCCGTGTGGAACATAAAAGAAACACATAGGTTACTAATCGCCCCTCCCCTTTTGTTTTCGACTTTTAAGATTGTGGCAGTTTCCCTCTGGTTGTATGAGATATCGTTTATGTGAAATTTTTCTCGTTTATTTTGCGACTTTAAAGATGAAATACTTGTCAACGACTTATTCTGTGTATGTTTCGATGTAATTTTCAAATGCTTCTGCTCTCACTACTTTGAGGTCACTATATGTAAACGAAATACAGAGCACTGTCCAGGTACAAACGCTGTTTGTATGTTCTTTGAAACAGTTAAAAACTATTATTGACTATTTACGATGTATTTATGTAATACCTATTCTGTATATTGATACTTTCTCGAAGTACATCTCGAATGCACGAAAAACATGATCGGGAAATTCTTTAGAACGACATGTAGCTCGGATCGTTCAGAAAATGTCCTCGGTCGTTATTCATAATGTCTGCTCTGTCATCGCTAATTGGATTTTCTTGTTCGAATTGTGTGGTAGCAGGTTTATGAGAAGCGGATACTCAGCATTGCTCACGTTAATTTTTGTACTAGCATTATTCTATAAATCTTCATTTTTCTCTTCTGAATTTGTATTTTAGTAATGTGTGGTGTGTTATGTTCGTTAGTATCCTTAATCCTTATTTTGCAATGATTTTGTGGAGTAGAAAGTATACGTTTCTTGAAACCAGTTACGATTAGATATGAAATTTATCGTCGTCAGATATTTTCTTCAGTTGTATTTAAATAGGTCAACGTACTTGAATGTTGCAAATGGGTTTCAAAACATTTCAAATTTTCAACTACTTCGTTTTTTTCAGAAGGTCCGAAGTCAAACACAGGTTCCAACAAATAGATTGTTCTCAGGATCAAGCGATAACTGAAGTCACCCTGCGCGGAGTAACCGTACTTCAACATATATTCGGTTATAATCAGCGTCTTTTACAGTAGTGCGTATATTATCCGAACTGAAAAGAATGGGAATAGAAAAGTAAGAAGAGCAATCGTGACGATGTCGATCTTAAAACAATTTGAGACCTCGCTGCCATAAAGAGGAAGTCAACTTTGAAGCAGACGAGTATTAAAACTATTTTGTTACAGAGAATTGACATTGAATACGTCTACAATCATAATTGAATTGAAAAATATTTCGACTTTGTGGACAATTTTTATTGATTATCAAACTGTTTCACCTGACGACAGCAGTAATCCAGTGTTGAAACGTGATATTTAGTAAATGTAATTATTGACCAATATTTAAAAAAATGATACATTTATGTGAAAACAGAGGTCAAGATCGGGCAAATATAGGAAGGCTAATGAAATTGAGACTTTACCCGTATGAAAACATAATCTTATGCTTAATCCCATCGACTTAAAACTTCTCTTAAAATTTTATCCTTTCATCATACTTTATATATCGAATTTTCCCTTCCTAGAATAAATATTGTCATCAGGGGTCTCCGTACTCCGGCCCGCTGGTGAGGCGTGGTCAACAAAGAGATTTTGCTCGGTCGGCTACCCGATTATCTGAGACAGTGACTTAAATCTACTCTAGTGATAGGAATATCAGTGTTCGATCCGAAGTAGACAGATATTTTTGCTTAAGAGCAGCTTCATACTTCTCATATATGTACAAGAAAGACAAGAACGCGTTAAAGAAATGAAATGTATTTTTTCAATCCTCTATTGACTGAAGTTTTGTATTAAATTTATTTTCTTTCTTACTCTGAGAATGTATTTTTAATATATCTTTTTTATTAGTTATGATATCTATACTAATGTAAATACTTATATTTTAGTCTAATAAATGTAATATAATATAATAAATATGGTACAAGTTGTATTGCTTTATAATTCGTGTAGTTTGTCAGTCTTCTAAGAATTTTTAGTTCGACCTTCTAGTAAAAAAGTTTAGAGACCCCTGATCTACACCACAGTGCTCGCCTGTATTTTTTTATTGTAGCAAAAGTCGTTTAGTTTACAAATCAAAGAGCAAACAAATATTCGTTGCTCAATATGAATTTACCACCAANCCTTCTAAGAATTTTTAGTTCGACCTTCTAGTAAAAAAGTTTAGAGACCCCTGATCTACACCACAGTACTCGTCTGTATTTTTTTATTGTAGCAAAAGTCGTTTAGTTTACAAATCAAAGAGCAAACAAATATTCGTTGCTCAATATGAATTTACCACCAAACTGAACATTTCAGGAAAAGAAGTTCAAAATAAAAGATTCAAATTAAAACAATTGCACGCTGTTACCGTCCAACATATATTTTCTTAAACTGTGTGAAATTACAGAATTTTCCGGCAATTTTAAGAGCACTTAATCGCAGGTTGAGTGATCAACTTTATTAGTTTTCTGAACCACAATTCTTCGTTAGTTTGTAAATTCTCCATTAGAATGTAAATGTAAATAAGATCAATTCTCATCTTGTATTTTAAAATGTAAATATTTTAAATAATAATAATAATAATAATAATAATAATAATAATAATAATAATAATAATAATAATAATAATAATAATAATAATAAGTCTTAATTTCAGCGAGACTCAGACCATAAGATCTGCTCTTCCATGTAACCATTTAAACAAATTTAATTAATAATAATAATTATTATTATTATCTCTAATCTGCTATTGCTATAAATGTAGCGTGCTATTGAAGCTAATGTGAAAAGCTACAAATTTTCTGGCCCCATCGGGAATCGAACCCGGGATGACTTGATGTTGAGTGACAACACTACCACCTGTGCCTCTGCTGTTGGTAGAATATTGTTAGATGGTACTGGCTGATTGTCTTCATTTATTTTTCATTTTATTGTTGCCTTTTCAAGACATCTACTGAATGTCTTCTAGGCTTATTCTGCTCTCATTTTTGATTAACACCTTTCTCATTTGTTAAACAGAATGATATTCAACTTGTATAAATGAAAATCGTGTGGTTTCTTCATAGATTATTATAACTAGTTCATCCTATGATATATCTACTGCTTTTGGAGCCATGGTACTGGTGGGTTGTCTTCATTTCTTTATCAATTATTTCTACTTCACCTTCATAAGATTTGTGGCATGTAATTCTCTATGCAATGAGCAGAGGTATTTATACACCACTGTGGCTTAAAGCAAAACCAACATTCCATTGACTGCTTTCTACACAGCCAGTGGAGGAGGTAGGAATTTAATCACATTTCCCCATGAGTTTGATAAAATTGCATCACTTTTATGGATTTACCTGCATTTTTCTCGTGTAAGTTGTTTTATCCGTCTCATTTATTTATTTATTACTGATCCGAATAGTTGGTGGATATACATAAATGAGTACCTTATTGCAAGAATACCCCATTTATGTATATAGATTGTATATTTCCATTCACATTAGAATGTCCTGTAATCTTATTATGAATAAATAGAATTATGAGCAAGTATGTATTTTCATTGTATAAATTTCCTGTCAATTGTGTCCTGTTTTCATTTTCTGTTTCATATATGTAGTAAAATATTTCAGTTATACATCGTGTTAACTATTCACAAATGTTATATTTTGTAGGGAAAGTATTTTCAGCTAAATTATTGTGAAATGATGAAGCATGAGATGTGAATGTGTAGGAACAAGTGCTGACTCTGCTAGCAAACAATCACAAGCTGAATCGGCAACTAGCTGATATTTCAGTATTACACCTGTCATCACCTCTTAGTCCGTCGGCTGTGCAGTCGACTCTGCAGCATGTGAGCGGAGGCAGTGTGTGCAGCCTTCGTAGCATGTCCACAGCCAACTTGGACCATCATCTAGGTGAGTGATTGATGAATTCTTATCAATAAGTCAAGTTAAATTAAAATATGCATCCAGTTCAGTTTCAGCTTTTCAAACTAAATTCCTATAAAAACTAAGTTTTCTTGAGTCTTCACTAATATTCACATTTCAGGGAACTTTATAACTATTACTTATGATCTGGATCTTGACCGCTCAATATAATTGAAATAGTGTCATGAGGGTTTGGCCAATAAAAATAATATCTTAATAACTCGCCAACATGTTGACGAGCCCTAAAGCCCCAGAAAAAAAAGAAGAAAAAAGAACTCGCCAACGTTTTGGTTTCTATTTGAAACCTATTTGAAACCTTCTTCAGGGTGAGTAACACAAATAGGTGACTCTTACTATCTTTGCTCTCATCATGTTGATTCATCATCATGATGTGCTGGGAGGAAGTCACATGCCACAGAGTGGGATGGAGTTTCTTATCAGATCTTCCATGATTTGTCAATAATAGAATAATGAGCCCTGAAGAAGGTTTCAAATAAATACCAAAATGTTGGCGAGTTATTAAGATATTATTTTTATTGACCAAGCCTTCACGATACTATTTCAATCTATTGTACCTATCTTCAGCTTCACTGTGACATTTGTTGTAATGACTTGTAGGTTTATTAAAACAATGTAACGGCTTAACATAATTTTTTTCTTCTGTTCATATTTTTTGTACCATATTTACCTGAATATAGTCCCTCTTTCCACCCCCACCCCAAAAAAAAAAAAAAAAATTTACCTAAATATCTGTGGGGGACTTAGTAGTTTTCCTGTTCTACCCTCCAAAATAAAGTTTTGTGGGTGAAAACAAGTTAAGTGAATGCAAGCCATATGTAACGTAACACAAAAAACATAGATTGATGATGGCAGGATTTGATGATCATTCAAATTAGAAACCGAATTGATCCATGTCGTCTTGGAATACCCTATTACTGCGACACACGATTTTGTCAAGACATGGGGATCTGATTGGTGAAACTTTCGACACTAAATTAGGGATCAGAGATGCTGGATGCTAACTTCATACTGCCATTTAAAAATTATGCTGATGGAATGGAAATAAAGCAGCAGCACAAGAATTCGAAGTAGAGCTGAAGTCTGTGTGGATCTGGTGATGTCAACAGAAGAAGTTGAACTGCCCCAGTTAGCTTTTCATTTTAAAGACCTTATGATTTTTCTTACCCCAGTCAACTACCTGAACAATTGAAGATACTTGAACAAACATTTCTCCTTAAGTCTCGAGTCATTTTCATCTAATAGACAATAAACTCTTTCCCATGACATCCGTTGCTGTGTGTAGAATGTAAGTTTTGCTAGAACAATAAATTTCTTGACTTTTTATCAAGGTGTGCTTTTAGTAATTCTTTTATCTGATGTATGAGCAAACAAGTTTTATTGCAAAGTAAATGCTATTAAGATGTTATATATTTTAATAAACAAACAACATTGTCTGAATTATAGAACTTTGTATGGTTGGTCCACTATAGAGTTGTTATATTTAGTTATGGTTTCAGAAGACAACAATGATGTGTTTTTGTTTGGAGACTTTTATTGGACTTAAAAGTGGCTGCCAGCAGTAACAGACACAGTGGGGGCATTAGCAACAAAACTTTAGCATGCAGTTCCTTCCTTTACTTGTACTCTCACTGTTATTTAGAATAACAAAATAGCATATTTCAACTGAAAACTGAATACGATGGGCATATTAGACAAGGTTAATAATTTTCACTTTAAATTTATTTACTTTCCTTTTAATCTCCAATTATACAATGTCTTTTAATTTTAACTAGTTTGCATGTTTTTGTACACCTTCACTACAAGTCTTAAAAAATGTAGGCCAATATATGGACTGTTAAGGTTCTTCCCACCAAATCAAAAATATGAAATACAAAGTTTTTTTATGTGTACTCTATTGTTTGCCAGTTGAGAGCCATTGTATGTGATTGCTTTCTATTGTGTGTAGGTGTACGTCCGCTGTCTACATCATACCGTCTCTCATGAAGAGAGGATTTGGGTAGCCTGGGCTCCGGCCTGGACGCTAAGTCGTAGGGCAGTGGGTCGCCTCCACTGGCTCCTCTGTCTTCACGCTTCAGCAACCAGGCAGTCCGTGGCAGCTGTATGCTCCCCACAACCTGCCTACTTTTAGTCGCCAGCACAGCACGCTTTCCACCGGCTATGCATCGGCAGGAGATTGTGGGCTTGCTACTTCTCCATAGGTGAGTTCGTAAAACAAGAGGAATGTTTGGAATTCCTGATATGTAAGACCCAAAATAAAAAAAATGGTTTTCTTCTAGCTCCGATTGTTTAAGATTTGCTACAATCTGTTTTTGTCTGTAAGTGTCTTTTTAGGTCTCAGGTGAATAGTTTGTAGAATTATTAATTTAATCAGATGAGTTATCATTGATCTGAATGATAAATAAATTGCATGAACATTGGTCAGATTATGAAAAGATTTATGTATTTCCCAACATTATGGAAAATTTATTTCTTCCTCAGGGCTTTAAACACACAAGAATACAGAATACATGTTTCTAAAAATTATATGCATAACTTCTCCTCTGTTGAGACGTAATTAAGGAAAACTATGTGCAATAATTTTTTATTACAATAAATGTCTATGTTCTCCTATGCTAGACATCTGTGCTGGAGCAACCTTCCACTATCTCATCGCTTGTATCTCCAACATGATCAATGTTGTCCACTTCATTCCCAACTCATCACCATGTCTGTTTGTAGTTATTAAATATGTTCTATTTAAAAAGAATTGTTCCTAATATATTGTTTTAACTGAGTCAAATTAAGAGAAGTGTGGAATAAATATTGTATGAGTGATTTCTTAGTAGGTGTAAATACTTAAAAATTTGAAGTTTTGATGAAAAAAGATTCTAATTTCGTAACATCCACATGCTCATCTGCAATGGACCACCAGAATATCAGCCAGTGGTCATTGAGGATGGGAGTAAGAACTCTTGAAAAACATTCTAAGCAAAAAACAGAACCTTACTCAGGATAATAAAAAATCTGGAAATTCTGTGTGATATGAAAACAAATAATTATAAATAATGTAGGGAGATCTTTTGACATTCATGTACTGATATTAGCTGAGTTCTCGCAACTTCACTTGCATTAGATTTTGAATTTTGTGTGCAAATAATAATCCTTGAATACCCAGGGATATCTATAGAAAATATGTCATAATCAAATGCCAAAACAATTGTAAAATCACACAACATGAGAAACAAAATGAAGAAAGGTAGAAAAATAAGTTGGTCAACAATAAATGGCAAAACTCACTTGCTCATTTGTGGAAAGCAGGATATGAGAGACAGTTAGCAATTATTTCCCTGAAAATCAACAATGCTAATTTATTTCTATTCTCCTAATCCACCTAACATTTCAATACCAAAGTGCATTATTAACGTTCTTCAATGTGTCCTCCCATCATGTATATTATGTGTTTGTAGGGGGTGGAGGGGACAGTCTGCCTCAGGCCCCATCGTGTAAGGGACCTCCAAAATGGTCACCAAATATTATTGAAACTTGTGAACATAATTATTATCCAAAAGATTTTAAAAAACGTAAACTTAATATTAGTTGAGCTTTTTAATAACTAAAACTCAAATTTAAATTCTTTTTAATACATCAGAGCATTGTACATGTACTAGTACTCCTGCCCTGGGCCTCATGAGATGTAGGTACTCCACTGGTGGGTTTTACAGTTACTTGTATCCAAAATTTGAATTCCTCTTTTTATTTATTAGTATGATCTTTTTTTTGCAGACCTGTGGTGGATGTTTTAATTGGATAACACGTCCTCCTGGAGACCCGTCCCACAGTGCTGTTTCTCCAGATCTTGGCGTTGAAAGTGATGCAGGTCGCTTCCCCAACCGCGAGCCTCTGTCCTCACACTGTGGTAGTTGTGACCAAGAACCTACTCAGGGCCTGTGCGGCTTTCAATGTAAGGATAGTGGCCGGCTGAGCTCAGATATGCATGTGGCTTGAACAGGCAGAGGATCGACTTGCAACCCACTGATCCTTGAAATTGCAATTTACATGGACAGAGTTTTAATAATCAATAAATGCAATAAATGAGACACACAAATTTCAATTAGTTTGGTTTGGTCTGGACATACTTGTAGTAACAAGTCCATATGATATATTTGGATGAATATCATCCCTAACTCACAAGAGACTTAAGTTTCCGAAACTTAAGAAATTAGGTTGTGGCTTGTTTTTCCTATTTCTTCTTGGGTATCTTATTGGATGGGTTTATGAACAAATTTGGTGCACAACTTCCCTCGGGAATATTTATGCATAGTCTGTAAACTTCTTCAATCTTGACCTTATTTTTTTAAGTGCAACATTTGCGTCTCAAAATGAAGTATAAAAAAATGTTGCTTTATGATATACTTATACTGAGATTTCACTATAGTCTGATACCCAACACCTATTACAGCTTCAGAAATGTACAGTGCAGTCACTAAAATGAAATATTGAATGAGAAGTGGTCTCACTCTTTACTCACTACTTCCGTTTTCTCCTATGAACACCAATGGTTATTGAAAATGAATTGTGAACTGGTGGGAGTGATTGTTTACTTCACATAATTGAAGATGAAAATCAGAAATTTTTTTAAAGATCCATGAGAAAAGAGTCCTGTTCCAAAATTCATTCACCCACTCTCCTCCAAGAGACCGTCAAACAATAAGTCTTTAGATAATATCTGATGATGGTTTGTAGAACTCCTGGAAAAATGTAAGTGGAGTGTCTTCAATAAATTCTTCAGTAAATTTTATTCCTCCAACTACGAAACACTTCTGAGACAGAACGCTTGACTGTGATAACCTCCATGAAGTTCCTTCATCCCAAATATACTACAACAAATGATAATTGTTTGCTTGTAATAAGTAGATTCTTTAAAATCAGATAGCAAAACAATACAAAGACTTGACTAAAATTTCAAAACCAATAAATTTTTCTAATTATTCATCAACTATGCACTCCACTTTCTTTCAAGTAGTCACATTTTATTGTACTAATTCCACTGTGAATTCCCGAAGTAATTTACATCATTTCAAAACCAAGCTTGTTTTGATCTTGTACTAGTGGTGGAACCTAGAACTGACATCATGTAATAACAGATCCTTATGAATCCAAATATTGTTCTAAAATTGCTTAGATTTAGAAAGGAAGATAGTTTGCGGCTCACTTTTCCTGTTTCTCTTGTACCTTATTATGAGACTATAAAAACATTGACCAAATAAATAATTGTCCATGGAAATGTTTCAATGGATGACTCCCTCATCTTCAGCCACAGAACATTAATAACAAAATTCAAATTTATGAAATTATTATATTCATTTTCAAGGTAATATGTTAAGTAGTTTTGGTTTTCCTTAAATTTTATTTATTTCAATTCTTGCTTTTCATGGCAAAAATACACTACTACAGTTGATTCTTCAATGTGTCTTTCTTGGTATTCCAGAAACGTTCTTTCCAGCTAATATTTCTATTTAATATTTCTTTTAGTTTGACCTACGAAGATGAGGGAAAACATCCCTTGATACGAGTTCGAATCAGAAGGTAAAAATTAGTTGACGTTTTTGTGTGCTGTTATCATGCTACGAAACAATACCTCAATTGCTTGTAAATTCTGTTTCATTTTACTCTTCTGGACCGACTTACCTTCTAGTAAAATTAACTTGTTTCCTCTTCTTTGAGATTAATATCACTCAGCACGGTCTTCACTTTCCTTATGATGAATACATAGTTGCTGGAGCTTCTGTAATAAATCAGAGAGGACATAATGGTTTATTTGAGTACAATGTTTCTTTGCTTTATTTTAAGATCTAATTGTTTGTGTGCAGAGGAATAATCTTTATTTTATCAGTATGTCAGTGATGTTTTGCAAGATACCAGGCATGTGTATTAATGCTTTTTTTCCAAACTTCACCATTCTCCTAGATTTTCTGTGATTTCATGTTCTCTAACTATTCTTTTTAATGTTTTCTTCTATTCGATTTTAATGAGTAATTGTTTAACGAGGAGTGTTTTTTTATTTCATTTGTAGAGTGTGGAATATTCAAGTCAAAGAAATGTGGTAAAACAAGCATTCTTTCACATACACACTGTAACTAAAATTTATTATAAAAGTGAGCTATATGTGCTATCTCTGTTATTTATGGGGTGGAAACATTAAGTTTGTGTAAAAGCAGAAAAAACTTGTGAGTTTGTTATTATTTTCTCACTCTCTCTATTACTTATAAAGTTGTTGTTTGTTTTGTTTTTTAATAAAAGGGAAGGTGAGTAGTTTGTCTGCATTGTGTATTTTGTACAATATCTACTCATTTGTAAATATTTTTCTGTTGTGAAGTTACTTATTATTGTAATAGCTTTATAAAAATAAACACAAATTATGAAGGTGTATCTTTTATTTCTTTTCTCTAGAATATGATGTTGGGTAGAATTATTACTTAATAAAAACCTTCTGAAAAACACATGCTGATTATTTGTATCATGATTTTTAATAGAATTGAGCCTTTGAATGTGATTTTAAACTTTTATCTGTTAATTTTGTTAGTCACCTAACACGTGTGCTAGGTGTCATGCTTTGACTTAATTAGATACTTGAGGGTTTCATTGTGGCTCCATAAAGAATTTATCTTTTTTTTCTTCTTTTGCAGGTGTTATAATATATTTTACTTTTTGATTTTTTTTAAAGAATATATATTTACTTTTGATTTTTATGCGTAGGCACTGAGGTGGAAACAGATTTTGTGAGGATGCAGAAGGAAAACAACGCTTTAAGAAGGAACCTCAGTCGGACAAAGAAGTTGCTTGAGGTTACTGTAACATAGTTGTCGACTTCGAATCAAAAGCAGCAACAGATGGAAATGGCAATTTGTATGCAGTTAAACAAAACTCAGTGTTCTAAAACAGATGAAAGCAGATAGTGAAGTATCTGTTGAACCAGTGAAGTAGAGTGCAAATAATATTGAGTGTATGTGTGTGTAGAGAATGAGGGAAAATAGTATTGAGTTGGTGGGTTTTGTCTTTTATAAAGTATCTAGTTTTTTGAATTGATCACAATTTGTGTGATGGTTGTTCAATTTACATGATCATGACATGTTAAAATATAATATATTCTTTGATTCTTTTTGAACAAGTTGTGTGCTCTCTGTAGATAGCTTTTAGAAAAGCAGAACTTTTATGAGATATTTTGCGGAGAGATTCTGTTACATTTTATATCAGTTTCTCTTCAGAAAGAGTGGAGACAAAGAAAACTTACATTTGTAGTAAATGTGTAATTATTGATATTATTTTCTTCTATTAAAATATTTAAGACTGGAAAAAATTGTGCTTAATAGTTTGTCCCTTTCTATCCTGGCAACTTTTCTTTTCTGTATAATCCTTTCAATATCAAAAATCACTCTATCTGTTCCAAAACTGCTGAGTGAAAGAGAGATATTTGTGTGCATATATAAATGAATAATAATAATAAAGTCAGGGATCATGTGTTATTATTAAATGGAATTTGAAATTGTGAAACTATTATTCCTGATTGTCATTTATCTTTCTTGGACTTGGAAAAAAAAATTTTGATGGCTGTAAATTTGAATTTGGAGTATGTAGAAACACAGTTACTTTACTTATGCTTCACACCATCATACAGATAATTACATTAAGAAAGTCTAGTACAACATATATGTGCAATTACAAGCAGCCCTTTGTAAAACTCCATGGAACCACAGAATATAAGTATGGTAACATTGCTGACAGTAATGATTCTCCAAAGCTTTGGTAGGTATGATTAAGATATTTGAGACATAAAAATGGTACAAGAAGGAACCACTTTCCAAAAAAGTTGAAAGAGGGATCTATTTTCAGAAAATTTACCTGTTATCCAGGTATTCCATTAAAACTTTTTTTTTAATGTTAAAAGATGGAAGTATTAGATTGGGCCACAAAATGAATTTAACATAAAATCATTTTTTTACCTAATTTTTGAGATCAGGCATGTACAGAATATGTTGTAAAAATAACTATACAGTTATCATTGGACAAACAAAAAGAAACATTATATATAACATGCTTTTTTAAATGCTGATTATAGTCAGTCCTATAATTGTCGACATAATATAGAAAAACCCAAATGAAAATGGTCCGAAACCAGATAAATATCTCACCAACTTTCCGAGGGATTATTTTCCTACGCATTATCTATACATCAAAAAATCAATCAATCAACCAACTAAATGTAACCTATCTGAGACTAATGATAGCATACACTATTTTTATTTACTGAATACTTGATGGCTTTCAGAACAGATTAATTAATATCACTTTACTTATTTCAACTGTGTTATTTAAAAGAATTACAATCTGGAATGTTTCGAAATTATAATCACATTTATACAATTCTATTCACCGTTTCAGCAGTTCAATACTTTGAGAAATAAGCAAACCAATACGACACAGACTGATTTATTAACTAAAAATAAAACAACCTTATGACACAGACAGTTTTGTTAACTCTTTAACTCTTGACGCTTCACAACGTTTCGACCCCCCACTGTGGGCATCTTCAACAGATAAGTTTTTATTCAATAATTATAATTGTAGATACGTAATTAAAATATGGATACCAATTAGATATTAATATAAATATGGATACCATTTCGAATACCGATTCACTAATTATTTTTCTATTTTCGTCTTTGAACGCCCTAGTTGTCCTCAATACCCATCCTAATTTAACAAGGCGATTAAAACAACCCGCGCATCTCGTTCGTAAGCCGAAGCCAGCCAGCAACAACACCTCCCTCGTCGTATGCGGCTCAACTCGGACTGAACTCGTCGAATCGCTGCGGTCGAAGCAAAAATTGAAATCTCATATTACAACAGCAGAAGGTACAAGGAGGTATTCGACAAATTTTGGAAAATAGTCTAGAATTTGAACCACAGAGTGCACTGCAGTCCCTACTTGGCAATCATCTTTGCAGTAGGTGGCGAAGCACATTAACGCTACCTAGCGTTAAAAGTTCACACTAGCAATTTTAGTTATTTCAATTGTCAAAAGAGTGCGCTGCATTATATACTAGGATATCAGAATGGCAGCAGGTTACGGTCTCCACTTGCTGTCAGAATACCTTCTTGCATATTCTGCTGTTGTAATACAAGATTTCAATTTTTGCTTCGACGGCAGCGTCCGAGAATTTCGTCGGACATAATAAGTTGTTGTCGTGGCTTAGCGCGGCAGGCGGACAAAGGAGGTATTAGACTCGTATTATTGAGTACACAAGTGTTTAGCGGTATTGGGCGTATCAAATGTATATTTTTGTTATTTTGTGTATTATCTTGCTTGATTTTCGTCGAAATTACGTGATATATTATTCAAATGTAAAAAGAATGTGATGAAATATAATTAAAAACAACTCTTCGCCTGTATGAAGTACAGCCTTTTTTAAATAGTGTTGATTGGGAGAAATGTTAAATTAGGAGAGCTTGGACTGATAAAATACATGTAATCAATGATGTTTATTGCGTTAAATACAAATATTCTAACTCGCGACCTTTTATATGTCACACATAAATTTTATTGTGTTAAATTACGATAATATTCCAATATTCTCCAACATTTTTATGGTTCTATTCTTGTTATGTCTATTCATCTGAAATATTATAATAAAATATGTCAAATAACATATCTAATATTAGGGTTCAGCTCGTTAAAAGTTTAGGTAGAACTGAAGTTGGAAAAGTACAGAATTCTGTTGAATTTATTTACAATTTTATGCAGTCTTAGGAATATATAAATTAGACATGTACACTTTATTTAAATTGAGAACGATCGTGAATATGTATGTGGTGTCTATGAGCAATAGTTCGGTTTAAAGTCAATGGTATTGAAATGTTATTTTAATTTTTCATTAACTTCCAGCGATCATTTCTTGTAATTTTACTCTTCATATCACGTATGTTAACATTAATTTAGACAAAGAATTTAACTTTATGTGAGGATTATAATACTATAATGGTTTTGATTTTGTGCAAGGGAAGCATTTATCCATATTTACCTTTGTAATGTATGAAAAGCGTAGCTTATCTTAATTCTGTTGAGCAGTTCCAGATCAATACCAAAAACAACAAACCCGAGAGCAAAACTATCGGAAAAGTTTTATTTAAATTGAAAAATTGCCGTTTACATTG
>NNCF01129030.1:0-30249 GCA_002313205.1 Laupala kohalensis
TTAAAAATATTTATTTTACGCACATATGCCATTCGGTCATTGGACGAAAAAACGACCAAATCGTGTTTCGGCAGATGAGTTTTTGTCAGAACATGTTTTGTGCGTTTTGAAGGAAGAAACTAGTATTGAATCAAGAAGTTTTCGCAATAATGAAGTTTCGTATAGTGTTAGGAGGCAAATAATGTTAGAATGGCCTCTGGTAATATTGTTAAACCTATCACGTGTGAATGCAATTCACGAGTAACTTTGTACTCCGGAAGGTCGGGTTGTAAGTCCGACAGAATTAGCTGGCAGGAAAAGGGAGATTAAAAAGACAGTATTTATAAAGGAAAATTTCAATTAATTTATTTCAATCCTTCATCGCAATCAAATTATTTAAATGATGGAATGTTATATGACACCTTACTTGAAACACAGACAAATTGAAATGCAAGGATTATGCTCAGATCCAACAATATTTTAGATCGAACAAAACATAAATACATGTGATATAATGAAAATTGATAGGTTACTCTAGACAATGTACAATATGTGGGAAAAGCGTTCCCAATATGCGCCCTTAGCAAAGTTGTTTTACGCAGCGAGCACTTGTTCAATTATATTTACGGAGTCCCGTCTTGATCGGCCCATCTCCATTCTTGTTACAGTTCCCTAACTTCTTGCTGCCGTGCGTGAGTACCAAGTCTTGTTACTGGTTTCGCCCTCCTGAATAAGTGGACTTATTGTTCAAAGGATGTCTTCACGTTGCTAATACAAAAAATGTTTCCAATGTATGTAGATATCATCATGTTGAATGTATGTTGATGAGCACACCTCCAAGTTATTATTACGCTCAACTTATATACACGTCCCATTCATTCGGGACATTTGCGCGACTGTTCATAACTCACTGCTGCTACTGCATGTTTTACTGACTGGCCGCTAACTCATGTTGTCACACTACTGCTCGACTGACTCTATCAGTCTACCGTTCACCGCCGCGACATGGTCAGAAGTGTTTGCCGCGCAAACGGGGTCCACAAACTGAGGAAAAGTGGCGCAATTGTAATAGTGCGCTCCCGCAGAAACTTCCCTCAACAGTCAAAAGTTTATGATCACAGTTGTCTTCGAAGAGATCTGCATAGTTGCGCCTCCGTTGTGCCAACCAAAACTACTAGATCAAAATGCTGATTATGCGAATAATGTATGTGGATAAACATATAGTTTAAGCGGAAATAATTTCTAGATTTTTTACTGTGGTTAATGTGCTATTTCGCTGCATAAGACATTTATAAAAGTGCTTGTAAAATAGTTTAGGTCATTCATTAAACATTATTCAGACATTAAAAATTAACTATCGAAAGACTTCAACTAATCCTAACAATATTTGCTATAATAGACGGTACAAGACTACCCGTAGCAAAACCTTCAACCTTTTCATAATATTATACATTAAAACAACTTCTCAACACCCACATCAAATAATATGAAAATTATCCTTGAGGGTTTTTTTGAGTCGAGTTTCATATTTTCCTAATTATAACTCATCATTTCTACTGCTTGGTTTTTACAGATAATTCTAAAAAATACTACTCACATCGAGTCAAATACATTTATAACATTCTGTTGATTTGAAAGCTCTAATTTTGAAGTATAATTCAAAAGAATTTGATCATGCACGATTCGAAATAGAGCATGCTTTTTAGTTTACTTAGTGACCGCTGAGCGTGTAGCATAAACGAAGGTATGGATCGATCTACATTGCTTAGTGGATGAACGGGTGTTATTGGAAGTGGACGATGTAGGTGGACAAAGAGGATTTATACATCATGTTATTACATATTTAATGTTAAAATTTTGTTGTTGTTTTTCATGTAAGTTTTATACTATACATTATGGGCATTGTATTAAACAAGTATTGCTTTAATAAAAAAGTTTTGAAATGTTGGCGAATACTTACAATCATTCTGACAAAAATACAATCACCGAAAGTAATTTAGGTCGTTTTATCGTCTTACTCTCGAATTTGGGTTTTGTTCGTATCATTTACATGATCCAAGTCTAGTATATGACCATAGCTCCTAGCATGTTTGCCTGAGGCACATGTCGGGACAATTCTCTTACAATAAGGTTTATGCAGGGCGATATGTTTATGCAACATTTGTAAGATTTGACTAACATGCGTTTTTTAACGATCATTACACGGTATCTTTATATTACATTACATCTATTGTCTCCTTTTATTACACCGAGATAACTATGTTGCCAAAATATTTTTATTTCTAAAAGTAAGGTTTACTTCCGATTTCTTCGAATGTCTGGCTACAAATTCTACGAGTCATTTAACATATACAATTGTTATGTACACTGTATCTCTTTTGCTTTGTTCACTTGCCATAGTTTCTATGGAAATTTTGAACAATATGCCGTGAATCAGAGACTTCAGAAACCTATTAGATTTTAAAATATTGCCAACCAATATTAGAATTTTCTTTTCGAAATTTTATCCTGAAAATGTATTAGTTTTAATTTTGAATGTCAGAGCGATGTTAATCTTTTTTGTATCAGATGATGTGATAAATATTGCATGTATCTGTCTGATATCACCGGATTCCGAAACATATCTACCTGCTCGTGGCCATTATCATTCCGTATGAGAATTAAATCTAAACCTATAACTAGTTTCTAATCTCATTTTTCTTTCAAAATTCAATTTAGGGTACAATTTGTTGAATATGTTAAATAACTGACCGTTACATCGTGTAGGCATAGCTAATGAGTCATCCACATATATCAACATCATTACTTAAAAATATAATTGTCCAATGACTTAATCCATTCATAAAAATGATTAACATAAAAAGAGCTATAGGATTGCCCACGGTGAAACTTTCAATCCTTCCATAGCTATGACTATTATACGTTAAGAAACCTTCTCAACTCGTTCAAAGTAAAATAAGGCATGGCACACGTGGTTAATTTATTGTACGTTAGATAACAATGCATAAAACACTCAGAGACCGTCATTTAACCACCTTTCTTAGTGGGAAATGTAGGTCTACTACATTTATTTGATACCGCGTGTATATAATGTTTAAGGAATTTTAAAATAAACACAAAGAAGCAAAGAATGAGAGATACCAAGCATAATAGAAACGCATGATAGAGATCACGTAATGACAATTTTCTTCTAGAAACATTCTTATTCACAGTGTGCTGAAATGTCCCACCATTCTCTATCGTGTAATTATCTTTACTATCNCTACTACATTTATTTGACACCGCGTGTATATAATGTATAAGGAATTTTAAAATAAACACAAAGAAGCAAAGAATGAGAGATACCAAGCATAATAGAAACGCATGATAGAGATCAGGTAATGACAATTTTCTTCTAGAAACATTCTTATTCACAGTGTGCTGAAATGTCCCACCATTCTCTATCGTGTAATTATCTTTACTATCTTTGCTAAATTTTTCCCAGAGTCCGGACTGTACTATTTGTTGTATCAATCTGTAGATTTTACCAGAAAATTGAATATCTTTTCGTAACACAAATGCTGTGTAGGCAGGTTGAAGAAGACACTGACGAACTAGACAGAGTACCTTTCTTCCATCTATCTGATACTTCGGTAACCTGGAGTGCAAATCACTGTAGGAGCTCAGACTAACCACACCGATTTTATCTCCACGTACGATTCTATTGTGCATCTCCGAGAATTCATCTGAATTATAAAGCGGAACACATTTCTTTTTCATTTCATGGCCAATGTCTGGATATGTTTCATTACAATATGTCGCCACATAAGGAAAGAAAACTCCGATTTTATCTGTTACTCTCATCACTTCTTTAAGGGTTTGAACTTCACTATGATATTTCACAACGGATAATTGACTTTTCATATTCCCCATGAATATATTTAATATTACAATGCAAAAAAATGATAATGTTACCCATAAGAATGCAAATCTTGATTCTCGGGCGGAAAAGTTCCCAGTTAACAAACATTCCAGTGTTCTTATAACGATGGTTACAAAACATGTCAATGAATAATTGCGATCATTAGACGCAAATAATATTACAAAACAAAAAACTACGACAATAATGGCAAAAAAAACATGTAAATTTCTTTTGAAAATATATTGATAAGATGTTCAGTAAAAGATACAGTCAGCCACATGAGACAGATGTCCTGCAAAAGAGCCGTTGGGTAGGCAAGTTCCAAAGTTCTTTGATTAGAATTCGACACACACTGTATCCCGCAATTCTGGAATTCTTTCGACCAATTCTTGTGCCAAACGAACATTTCCAATATCGTGTATAGCTTTCTTTTTATGATTTATTAATTGGTTCTCACACGCCGTTCTTACGTATTGTAACTTCTTCCGTTCAGAGGGATATGTTATCGGAACTTGCTGGAAAGATTTATTGTTCCATTCCCAGACAATTGATGATGCTCGGATGGAAGTTAATGATGAGGGGAGTCCATTAGTATCTCTAATTTTGTTACATCCTACTAGAACGAGACGAGTGTACGCTGACCATAGAGAAGAAGCTCGAAGTTCTTCTACCAATTGGAGAATACCTTTCGCGTAATTTACACTTTGATTTTCGTCACCCAATAGGAGCAGCACAACAGATGCAGCATCAGCTCGTGGTCCATACGTGGGACCAGGTGTCAAGGCAGCACCGAGACGAAGAGGTCTTGTCCCTATATACGTTCGAACAGTTGGTGCAGATCTGAAGGGGTACAGATTATTTGGTGATATACCCAGCACCAGCAGAGTTGTCAAAGCATTCATATCACCATTTCCGGATTGTACAGTCATCAAGTTGTTTAGATGACTTGGAAATTCAATTTGCGAATGAGGAAAAAGAAGATGGAGTCGATGTGAGGACATATGCCCAAGACACAGTAAAAGTTGAAGAGATCGGTTGTGGCCATGATCTAAAAATATATTATAAACAATTAATATTTTAATACTAAAGCAATACTAAACCTGAGTAAATTGCTGTAATTCTTTATTAAAAGATATGTATTTGNCTGTAACGAAGTGTGGGTTTACCTGAGTAAATTGCTGTAATTCTTTATTAAAAGATATGTATTTGTGAAAACCAACCAAAACTAGGATGAAAATACGTAGTTAAATACATCTAAAATGTGGTTCTTAGAGAGTTTTAAAGTACTGCAGAGGTTGTATTTTATATAATCTTTTCTAAAATTGTCTGCGTGCGATAGACATGCATTTAAACACACACGATTAATTACTTTTCCATGGAAAACACAACCTTTCATTTACATTTGTCAATGTGTTGATCTTCATATTCTAGACTAGCAGACCACTTGACGTTGCTTGGAATTGTTTTTAATTGTTAGGGCAACGAACCCACATTCCAGAATCCGCGAAGATCGACATTCGAGGCAAGACAACGGCGACAGCGCTTTTGTACTATTGAATTTATTTGCCTTACATATCTAAACCAGTTGCCAAAATTTTATGTTTTAAAAATGCATTTAATCTTTGTGCAATTTACTAATAAAAAGAACTTTTAAATTAAACATTGATTGGTTTCTCTTCTTCTTAAATTATTCTCTTAAATTGCAGTATTTTATTCTCCCATTTTCAATAAAGTTTCTTGGATAATGTAAGGAAACCTTTCTAGATAGACTTTTCGTAAAACTCTTTTAGGTGAACAATATTACCATTTATACTTGTTAACTTCAACTGTTTAGCAGCGTAAGCGAATGTAACTCTCTTTTTTATCCGATTTCATTGAAGAATATTGAAGAAAAACCTTTTCTATCTCTCTGTTTACGCAAAACACTCTTGTCAAATAGTGAGAACTTTATAATGATTACAGTTCAGAACTATTCTACAGACATTGAAACTTCTTGATTTCCAACATCTGTTGTCAATTTTCTGTATTAACGGTTGTTTTCTTTGTGACGATAGTTTTGCAGTTTTGTAAAACAATAATAGTAATAATAATAATAATAATAATAACAAATATAATAATAATAATCCGAAGATTAAGGTTTCATGTGAGCTAAACACAATCTTTTATTTGTGGTAAGGCAATAACAACAAATTATTACAGAAAAAAAATTCTGCTTCTGAAAGTAGTTGGATTATGTATGGAATTCCACAAGTCGAAAGGCTACTTTTTAATAGGATAAGCAACTCATTGCAGACAGAACAGTAGATCATAACAATGCCAGACATAACATTAATAGACAAATCTAAAAGAGAGACTATTATTATTGAAGTAGATGTTCCTTCGACAAACAATTTATAGAAAGGAAAACAAACAAAAGTTCAAAAAGCATGGGATATTTAAGAAGTATATTCAAAAGGACTGAAAACAAAACGAAGTAATAATTATTCTCATCATAAATTGAGCTACTGAAGTCATTTACAAAACACTAAGAAGACATTATGCAAAATTGTTATTAACAATTAAAGTACTTCCAGAAATGCATGAATTATACTACACATATGCCACATAACAAGGAAATTTCTTATTCTAGTATAACACTAAATTTTACTTCATAGCTCAGGGTGCAAGCGCCCCAAATACCTGTTTGAACACAAAAAATACATTTGCATAACAAAAATAATAAAAATAAATGCCTTAATTATTTTAAGTTGCTCGAAACGTGAAACTTGCCATTTTACTTGACCACTATTATTAATGACTACATCAATATTTCCTTACGTCCATACACTGCAATATCATGTAAACAACATACATATACCAAAAAAATCATTAAAACATACAATATGAAACAAAAATACAACAAGAACAATAACCATAATTTGAGGGTGGAAGTCAAGGGAACATCCCTGTTTGAGTAAAAGCTGTTATAGACGAAGGAGGGCCAAGTGAAGTACATTTATTCACGTTGTATTCACTTCAAGACTCAAGCATTCTAGAATCACTTTTATTGCATTGTTTATTTAAATGGTTTGTAACAAACGCGTCCTTCCTACAATACTGTATGACGCACGTATACACGCCTCCCCATAACGCCCACGCCATTCAACTTTGCCCTCGCGCACAACAAAAGTTGATACGGTTCCAATGAACCACAAAAATGCACGGATTTGTACTCAACACGAATGATAAACATTCGCCATCGCATGTTTATTTATTATCAACCACAGCCCTCTGTACGTAAGAGTTCCCATGTCCTAGCATCAAAGTCATGGCCAACACATTCCAAGGCCAATGCAAGGAATAATGAACGAACACATGGTTCGTTATAAACTCTATGCAAGATGAGATGCTATTCCTAAATACGTGGGCACAGTAAATAAATATATCTATAACAGCATCCACAAGACCTACTCCCTTCTGATCCTACCGAATCTGATATTGGTTTAGATGCTCAGATATCTTCACCTAATAAGCGACTCTTGGCAACGAAAAACATTCATTCTCATTATTCTTCCTGCTCGCTCCGGCCGTGCCAGACGCTCTATATGTCCGATTTCTTCGTCTCGACGAGCACATGAAATTTTCCGCTCCGAGATATTCAGAAGTCAAGCTTAGCTGTTCAGAATCCTAAACCAAATTTCAAGCCACATATAAGTACGAAACGCTGAACGCGAGCCAAGCTCCGCCAACATTTTATTCAAGACTTCGTCGACACCAGATCCTTGAAGAACTTGCCTTCAAGCATATTCTGGAACCCGACGGCAGAGATCTTCAAGCTCCGACGCCGAACACCGAGGAACTTCGCCCCCGGAACGGCGCAGCTACAGAACCCCATACAAGACTCGACGCCAAGGTCCCCCACGTCCAGTATCTGCGAGCAGAAGAACACTGGACCGCCGCTGCTGAACGCCACGTCTCCACCAGCATACGTGAGACGCACAGTTCACGGAGACCTCACGATTTACAGTCAGTCGTTTGGTGTCACATCTTTCACTTCAGGTTTACGTAAGAAATAAAGAAACTTATTCAAACTAACCTGCATTTCAAACCGTTATTTATGTTGTTGAGAGGTGGAAGATCTTATCCTTTGGAGTCGATAAAACCATCCTCCACCTACCCAACAGGTTCATTCCGAATAGTATGAAATTTTTCCTTCCCTCCAAATTTTATATTTAATAACCGAAACAGTCCCTTTTAATACATGTACAACGGCGCTGTTGATTTGGCAAATATGTGATAACATTCGAAAGTAAAATAACGACGAGTCGGCAATCAACATGGGTCTCGTATGTACGTAGAAATGGAGTACATTTGTAAGAAGCTAACGGGTGGTGTAGAGGTAAACACCTCTGCGATCAAAGCAATGGTCCTCGGTTCAATTCCCTGATGGTCGCCATTTTCACCAGACCGAAAGTTATTACATAGCTTCTCCACGTGTAGGGTAATCTGAAAGAATATATGTTTAACAAATATAGTTTTTATAAAACAATGAATAAAACAACATGTTGGAAAATTTTCTTTCGTAAACCAAGCAATAGTGTCTGGCATTGAGTTATCCGCAGTTATACTAGAGACGTTGAATCTCAATTTACGTATAATCCAGAACAAAATAAATGAGATATAATAAAGATAAATATGAAGGTAAAAAAATAGTATATACATACCTCTCTGAACCTTTTGAAATTGAAGCAAATATTAATTTATTTTTAATGCAAAATTAGATCCATCGCATGCTGGCACAAGGATATATCTTTTAAATGCAGTTTAAGAAATATATTATTATTGTATAAGCAGATGTTTCTGTGTAAGTGACCACGAAATATATAAAGAAAGGATGCGGCAACGATATTTCTAACTCAGCGACAATCTGTCACCAGTGAATGCGGTACTTATGAACTCTATGATCCGATTCGGCAATTCTACAGTGACGCTCTGGGTCGATGAAATCAAAAAGACAGTTTGAAAATTTTCGTTAATTTTTAAATATGTTCTTAATTGGAGAAAAAATAATAACTCAATGTATAATTACGAGATCAATAAATTTTTTTTGACAGAATATGCATATTAGCTTCTGGATAGACACGTTAGTGTCTGGACTAAAAAACGTTTCTGTAATTACCATCACGCTATTGCATGTCGTCAAGATAATAACACCTCCACACAATAGGTTCTTGGAATTGGGAGGAAAATAACGATATGTGAATGTAATAGAGAGTGTTTATAAAAATTGATAATGGTAGGAGAAAGGATGAATATTTACAATCGTTTTTATTTTTCAAAATAATTTTACAATTTAGATTTTTTTTAGAACATGACACATTTCTTAGAATGAGACGTTGATATTTCATTGTTATTTGACTATCGTGTTAAACGCGCTATCTTCCTTCTGCGCGATAACAAAGCGACGNATGTGAATGTAATAGAGAGTGTTTATAAAAATTGATAATGGTAGGAAAAAGGATGAATATTTACAATCGTTTTTATTTTTCAAAATAATTTTACAATTTAGATTTTTTTTAGAACATGACATTTTTCTTAGAATGAGACGTTGATATTTCATTGTTATTTGACTATCGTGTTAAACGCGCTATCTTCCTTCTGCGCGATAACAAAGCGACGTTACAAAGAAACGTCGTGAGGTCCGTTGACAACTGTTCTCTTGAGGTGTGTTTTAGAATACAAATATGGTAAAAAGAAAATGCCGTTGGCCCATACACATAAAGATAGTGACACATAGAGACGCGATTTTATATCCCAAAGTGGTAAACGAAGAATATATCTGTCTCTTTTGCACATGGACTAGGGAGGCTTTGGTTACTGATGGGGCTTTCGAGTTACGCCAACTTTTGACTTTAGTAGATTACAGTCAACTTTGCGAGAATTCCATTTATGAAAAATATTGAATGTAATCAACTTCGCTTGGATTCACCTAAGAGGAGATTTGAGCATCGTCAAAATAATCGATTTTATCATAACGGTTCAGAAGAATTGCGCTCTGCAGAGGATGAGAGTTGAGTCCAGACAGAGGATACAATCAGAAGAATTGCCAAGTAATTCATAGCATATTAAGCCCTTTGTGTCCGTTTGCCTCACAAAAAGCATTTGAGAAACTCAACGCACATGCGGGTACCAGAAGTCGACATCTGCATCTCTTTTGCATTCCATTCGCGTTTCCTAGCGAAGTGGGCTAATGTCAGCCAAGCGTTGAGTACAGTCACTTTTCTGATCGTCACAGGAGAACCTCATGACTGGTGGCACAAGTCATTCCGCTGTAGTACCTCATTCCCTACAAGTAGTTGCGCGCGCGAGGGAGCAACACTTTACTGTATATTCTGTCTCATGTTATTTCGTGGAAATCCTACAGGAGAGACAGTTCAGTCTATTAATATTTACGTGCATGTGTTGATCTCGTTTCAAGTTATAACTATTTGGCATATTTATTATGTAATTTTAGATTCTGGAATCTATGAGTTAGGTAAAACTATGAAACAAATCTTGTTAATTTAATATTGCTAATGATGTACTATAGATAAATTGTTTATATGTGTAGGTCTGGTTTATTTGACTGGAAAATTTCTGACGATTTTTATAAAATAAAAAAATAAACAATTTTGAATGAAAAATATTAATCGATGTCAAATTAGAACCGTAATGTGAATATACTCTGGCAGTTGTGCTACTGCACTTTCAAAAGTTTTATCTTATTTGACGTAAGTAAAGAGCTTCTTTAATTAGAGTTGTAACCATAATATGTCATCGACAGAGAAAACTTAAGTCGTAGGTATTTGTGATACCCGATCTATATCTGCTATCATTCAAGTAAATAACCAACTTTTAATTAAGGTGTCTTTTATTAATATTAATAATAATTAAAACTGTCTTGTACTTCATTACGCTATTGTTATATCACTTTCAAAAATCTGACAAATATTTGAAACAAATTTTGTTTGCATGGTAGTATTATGTATTATTATAAAAATAAATTTAGTTACATATGTACTGAACCCTGGCATGGTTGTGTACATTAATTCTTTAACCCTATTCTGGTCCTGGATTTTCTTTTGTTTCCTTCGGATAAAGTCGAATAATTGAAATAATTATTAGAAAATTTAGTGTTATTTAATAGTTACGGATTATCAACAATAATTTCTGTATGATTTATAGCTAATTATAAAACGTACTCGTGAAAAGTCTTTTCATTTTTACTAAATACATATTCGTTGGTATTCTGTTGAAATTGTAACACGTACTGAAATATTTTAATATTTAGGAGCATGTTGAAATGTTAAATCCGCTCTGTCATTGAAGCCTTGATTGGAATAGAAAAAAAGGTCCCTTGCTTGCTTCCGGAGAGTAAATTAGTTTGTCTTCCACGTGATAATTCCCAGTGTGTAACTATTTTTTTTGACAAAGTTGTTTGTTTATAATGTGCAGGTCATTGTAACAGCATTAGATAATAACAGCGTTTGTATCACTCTGAATATCGTACCTGTATGACACAACCAAAACAGATTACAAGAAAAATGTTCTAACTCTTTTGGGTATGCCTGTAGCTAATGAACAAACAACATTGTTTTCTAATCATACGCTACGATTGTTTGGTGGTGTTTGATGTCTGTAGTTTGGTGTAAGAACGCTCATTCTAAAGTCATTTTTGTTATATGTCGTATATTTTATTGCTGCTTTTTTAGTGTTGTTATCTAAACCTTTGTAAAATCTTTAGCGAAGACTTGCGCATGCTCATTTTTTAATAGAATCGCAATTTGTTCATGGAAAAAAGAAGAAATTTTATTTTGCTTAGAGACTATATGTGTTACCTGTTTGTACATTGTTAAGAAAATATTGAGAATTTATTTTTGGATTTTTAAACTTATCTCATTATTTATTTAATTCTTGTTCAGACATTTTTTATAAGTTCTCATTAAACAAGTGAGTCCAATCTTTTAAAGCCATGTATTGAATCATTTACTAAGTGAATCATCTCTGGAGAACAATCTCTTTGGCCAATTTAAGTGATTTATCTTGATTGTTGATAAGCTAAGGAAATTTTCCTTTCAAGCCATAGGTTGATTCAAATATTTTGCCATATACTTAAAAAAATAGAAGAATTATTCATCATCATATAATTTACTGAGTTAATTACAAGTTCCTTCGCCGACTACATTGGAGTGTTAATGCTGTATCACGCAAGAGTTGGGCGAAGCCAAAACTTCCTCGTCTCGTCACGAGACGTCACTCCTGATCGAGTTAGCAGAATGTCACGTTGATTCATCGAATCAAATTGGCAACAGCGCACTAGTTTAAAACTATATAAACCACATGGCCTCTTCTCTTCTCTACTCTACGCTACTTCTACACGAGATTCAGTGCTAATACACGACTACTATGATTACTGCTTCTAATGAGAGGATAAACTTCTGATTTCGCCTCTCTTATCGTAGTTCGAACTCTTTATTGTCTGCGCCAAACCGACGTATACTTTCTCGTCTTTAACCCTTCACAATAGGGATTATTACGTTCGAACACATCGCATCGCAATTTTTTTCTCGTCGCCAAGCAGACATTTTCTCGAAAGATCGACCCTATAGTTGCACCTATCATAACTTTGCATTTTTCCAATCATTTTGTTCTTGTTCAGGTATGATTGAACTTGTCTGTACAATTCTGCTTAAGGTATAATTTGATAAAATAATGGATGAGACGTAAATAAGATTATTGCTGTTTCTCGCATAATTAATTAACCATAAAATTTATAACTAATCTGCTCAGTCTCTGAAAATAAACAACTATATTTAAAAAAATAATAAAAAATGCATAAATACCTTTCCGTACTGCATTAACACGTCGGTCTCCCTTACAAAACCCAAAGCTGAATTCACCGACATTAAATTTGAAAAAATAGTTTTGACGTAAAAACTACTTTTCCGCTCCGGTCACGAACATCCCCATTAGTGTAATCGACTAGACACACTTTCATATCGCACGTCGCAGTAATTGTCTATTTATCGTAAAAAAAACGATTTTTATTTCAATTAATGCACCATTGCGTGGGTATACTATTTCTTGTGCATCGTCTACAATGTGCCGTTGTTATTTGGAACTCGGTACTTTCCTAATGGGAAATTTACAAGGTATTACTTCATTTGCTACAGAATTATAAAAAGGAAATCTGGCAAATATATAAAAAAGTTTTTTATCTTTCTTACATTTTATAGAGATTTTCAATCCGATTTTCAAATTTGTTACACCGGAAAGCTTGTACCCTTGTCCATTGCAGGGAAAAATGCGAAAAATTGTTCTTTTCTTAATTTTTTTCTTTTTTAATTAGATATAAAGACAAGAACGCATTGGGAAAATTTATTTCCTGCAAACTTGGAATTTGCGAATTATTTTATTCATTGAACAGAACATGTTGTACCGCCAAATATTGGGCCCAATATTATATGTTTTTCAGAACGTTTTTCCCAAAAACGTTTTTCTTTTTGTTTGCTATCATCTTGATAATGTTTTAAAATTATAAACTTATGCGTACTGTGTATTGAAATGTACCATACGCTTCTGCCTTAAAGTCTCTTGATCGTAATTGATGGAATGGTCCATTCTTTACTTACTTAGAGCGAATTAGATTATTGTCCTCCACGTGGTAATACACAGTTTGTTCCACCTCTTCTGACCGATTTTAATATAACTAAGTGTCTATCGAAGTACTAAAATATGACATAAAATGTTTATTTAAATTTAGAGCCTGGAGCCACCCGCAGACTGCTATTGCATGATCTGTATTTTTAGATGGAAGAATAAACAATTATCTATTAACTCGACAAATAAAATTTAGAACATGTAGTGTTAATATTTGAATCAAGGAGACTGAATACTGGAGTAGAAACTGTACGGAGAGAGGATATGTACAAAAAACGTCGTCAGTTGGGAAGTATCATTCCGTTATTAGCGCTTTAGGATTTAGGAGTTATAAATTTGGCGAATATTTACACATTTGTGTAAATTTAAAAAGTGCCTAGCGCATGTATTGTTGACAACTGTACGTATGTCAAAAAACACACGATTAGGAAACGAAAAGTGACATTGTTTAAAATGTGATCAATTCTACTGCCAGATCTACAGGTATGATTGTAAATAAACAACTAACATCCATTCAAATGTATCTAGAGTCGTCCCTTAATTTCAAATCTTCTGCTTAGAGTTATACATCAAAATTATTTGATTTGTACATTCACTTTACGCAAGGGACATTCACTTCACTTAGTTACGGTTGAACCTAAGTGTGAGTGAAGGTTTGGACGGATCTATATTGTTTAGTAAATGAATTGGTGGAGTCGGCGGTTAAAGAAGATTAAATACATGTATATACCATTCAATGTTAAATTCTTCTATTTTGGGTTTTTGAATTAAATGGAATAGTATGTATTATGGACATTGTATAAATCATGTATTTCTTTATTTCCCCAGCTCAGAGAAAGCAAAAGTTTCCGAGACGTTAGCATATACACACTAATTTTATATTACTGATCTAAACTCGTTATTTACCAACTCTTTAAGAATGAGGTCAAGAACTACACATCGAATAATAGAAAAGTTTAGAAATTATTAAACTCCAAATTCAATAGCTTATATAATTTTTTGTGATATATTTAGATGTTTCATGTTTTTTTGTATTTTTAGTCATAGACATGGACTTCAGTGAAATTGTGCATCGTACGTGTGGCTAATAAATTGTAAATTGGTTAACAATAGCCATAACAATCAGGGACCGTCCTCCAATCCTCTGTCTATGTAGGTGCAGTAGTCCGACCTCATTTGCCTGACATCGTGTGCATATTAAGTTTCAAAAATTTCAAAATAAAAACAACGAAGGAAGCAATGAGAGATAACAAAAAAGGGAACGCATCATAAAGATCACGTACTGACAAATTTCATCTCATAACATTCATATTCACATAAATGTCCCACCATTCTCTGTATCGTTATTATCTTTACTATATATTTTCCCAAAATTTATCAGTTACCTTCATCTTTTCTCTAAGAGTTTGAACTTGATAAAATTTCACAAGAAATAATTGACTAGTCGTATTCCTCATGAATATATTTAATGTTTCATTGCTAAAAAATGATAATGTTTCCCATAAGTATGCAAGTCTTGATTCTCAGACGGATGATTTCCCCGTTATTAAACATTCCGATGTTATTATAACGATGGATACAAAACATATCAATGAATAATTACGATCATGAGCTGCCAGTAACATTACAAAACCAAAGGGTACAACAATGATGGAATAAAATATGCATATTTCTTTTGTTAAAAATATTGATAAGATTGTCAGTATAAGATAGCAGATGAGCTCTTCTCACTGTTATACACAGATTATCATTAGTAAGAGGATAAGTGAATTCTATAATCGATTCCCAATAAGATACGTAATGAAACCTGAAACCAATCATCGTAGTCGAACCGTCTGCTTCATCAGAGTGATGTATTTAAGAAGTGTTGGGAATTCGTGTTCGAATGACCTTTGATTTGACCTTTCGACGCAAACTGTGTCTCGCAGTCGAAGACTTCGTTGGACCAATTCCTTCGCCAAGGGAACATTTCCATTATCGCGTACTGCTTTCTTTTAAATATTCATTTATTCGTACTTCCACGTCATACTTACATATCAAAACGTCTTCAGTACAGACGGATAATTTATCGAAACTTACGGGAATGATTTATTGTTTTAATTTCAGACAACTGTAGATGTTTGAATGGGAACTAATGATGAGACGAGTCCATTAGTGCTTTTAATTAGGTTACGTCCTACTAAAAAGAGCCGAGTGTACTCTGACCACAGAGAAGAAGTGCTAAGCGCATGTAATAAAAAGACAATTCCTTTTACGTCATATACTCCCTTATCTTTGTCACCCAATAGGAGAAGCATAAGAGATGCAGCACCGACACGTGGCCCATATTTAGGACCGTGTTCCAAAGCAGCTCCGAGACGAAGAATCTCCGTCCGCACAAAAGTTGGTTCTTTTAGAGTCGTCCTGAAGTGATGAGTACTAATATGGGAATCCACAATCTCCAAGTGAATGAGGTTTCGTGTAATTTTTGTTTCCAAATGAGGAGGAAGAAGATGCAGCTGATGTGAATAACTTGAGTCCAAGTTGCAGCAAACCAATAAAGCACGTCGAGTAATCGTGTTGAAGATATCTCTTTCGGTCATTATCTGAAAAAATATTCTTCTAAAAATCTCTTTTAAATTTATGAGTTATAGTAAAACGTTTATCAATTACATTGAGTTCCTTATAATTATTAAATGGATTTTTTAATTTTATTCTATATTTCAATATCTAAATATTAGATAAAATCATCAAACATTTCTCGTTAACATAATTTGTTTAATCATGTACTTATAAGTAGGCACTAATTGTTTTTAACCGTGAACTTATAGGTATATGTTTGCATTTTTTCGTGTTAACGTCTCTGATTGTTTTGGTGAAATTCAAAGAATGGATCTCTACAAAGAAATTCATTATATCATTAGCTATCTGTAATCTGCAGTACTATGGGACATTAGAAAACATATTTAGTTTCCAGTAAAAACAAGTTCCTTGCATTTTATGAAAGAATGAGACAATTTGTCAAAACTGTATTTTTTAATATTTTTATTCCCAATTGTTTAATGTTTCGTAAAAGTTATATTTTTTCGAATCAAACAAAGAAAAGCATTTGGTGCAAACCGGTAACTTCTTGTGCAAAATCATTTGGAGAGCGATATTACTTGAGCATTTTCATGACGTCCTTGCACCATTCTTTCTTTCTTCCTTCCCAAACTCTCTTCATATGTTTACAGTGTTCTCTCTTCCTCTCCGCTGTCCATTCCTTTCCTCTTCTTTTTATAGCCATATTTTGTTCAAATTTATGTTTCTTTACAATGTTCCTAAATTTTTCCCGATCATTGGAGTAATTTTCAGTAATGTGCATTTGTCTGAGTTCCCCTTCAGTTTCATTTAACCATTTTGATTTATTTTAGCTAGATTTTGTAATGTCAAATAATATTTTTGTGATTTTTTTTTGGTTCATTCTGTGTATGTGTCCATAAAAATTTTCCTGAAGTTGTTTGTAATTGTTTCCGTATGTTTGTAAATGTCTGGTGTCGGTCGTTTAATCCATATCCTGCCTTTCATTATTGGTCCAAGTAATTTTTGGAGGCATTTTCTTTTTTGTTTTTCAATATCTTCAATTTTTGTTTGGTCGTGTATAAGTCTTGTTTCAGCTGCGTATAATTCTTCAGGAAGTACGACTGTATTGTAATGTCTGAGTTTTGCCTTTACTGATATTGATTTTTTGTTATAATGGTTCCAGGTGAGTTTATAGGCTTTTTGCAGTTCTGTGATGCGTGCTACGTTTACAGTGAGGTTCAGTCCTGATGCTTCGATGCTTTCTCCTAGAAATTTGAAGTGTGGGACGTTCAATACATTTCAGTAACGTGTTACTATGGGGAGGTTGTTTGATGGTGACCGTTCTATGAATTGTGTTTTTTCAAAGGAGATTAGATGGCAAGTTTTCTAAACTATTCCATACAGTTTTTCTAGAGCATGTTTTGCTTCTTCTCTGTTGTTTGAAAGAATGGCAAGATCAACTGTTAAGGCCAAAACTTTGATATTCATTCTTCATATACATTCATATATACGTAAATATTTAATTGCTTAGATAAATAAGGAAAATTATCCAAAATATGCTTATTGGAGCGTTTACAAGTACCGCAGCAGGTATATTTTATATACCATGTTCGTTATATGCTGCACACGATTCAGAACCATTGATAACTTTTCCATGGAAAACACGCAATTCTTTTCATTCTCGTCAATCTGTTGATCTTCATGTTCTACACTAGCTGATTACCCGGCGTTGCTTCAAATTCTCTTTACTTGTTGGGACAAAGAAACCACGTGCCGGGATACGCGCTGATGGAAATGTCACATTCGAGACAATGTACTACAAAGGTGGCAGCGCGTCTGAACTATTTCATTAAATAAGGCTTTTTAAATCAAAACCATTTCTTTAAATTATGCGACAAAAATATGAATTTTATTTTGGATAAATTCACAAAATAAAAAAAATATTAGTGTTCGCTCTATTTCTTCTTAAATTGAAGTAATTTTATTCTTCGAAATTTGATGCCGTTTGTTCGAGAATGTAGGGAAACCCTTGTGGATAGATATGTGCTGTCGCTTACTTCTTGAAAAACTTTTGAGTCGAAGAACTCTTGTCAACTATAACCGTTCACGCAGCGTAAGCGAATGCCCACTTTTTTCTCGATTTCATCGACGATATTCGACGAAATAATTTACTACCCTTCTTCTTACTCTAATCACTCCTGTCAATTAAGTTGAAAAGATGAGAACTTTAAAATGATTATGACTAAGAAACGCTTCTGCATACATGAAAACTTTTCGATTGTAAACATATGTTGTCAATTTTCTGCATTTAAGTTTTTTAGTGGGTGAGGAGAGATTCTGCAGTTTTGTGAAACTTGTTAATAATAATAATAATTATTATAATAATGTGACTACATAATAGGTTTCATGGGATATACACAGGATGAAGCAATCCCATTTAGATATTAGAGAAAGTATATTCTGCATTAGATTATCGATGGATTATGTAGAGCATGCCTCACCTGAAATCAAACATCCATTACATTATTTCGGTTTTCCAAGTACTCGCGTATCTAGGCAACACAGCAGACACAATGAAGCGACTACTATAAATCTGTAAAAAAAGAGTTAAAAATGATAACTTGGTTGAAACAGTTTCCTCCCCGTATAAATTCGAACCACCACCTGTCCTAAAAATACGTAGAAACTCCACTTTGTACTGAAATAAGAAAATTATTCCAGACAGGACAGTAGCTCACAACTTGCCGGACATAATATGAATAGAAAAATCTAAACGAGAAACTTGTTTTTTGTATCTGCTCCTTCCACAAACAATTTAAAGAAGGCAAATCAAACAATAATTCAAAAGAAATGCAAAATTGCTATAACTAGAAATGTTCTGGGGGAATGCACATATCTGTTATATTACAAACATCGAGGAGTCCGAAGCCTTCGAGATTCTCTGTGACTAATCGTTGAATATTACAAACATGCCACCTAACAAGGAAATTCCTTTGTCTGGATAGTGACTAAATTTTACTTTCGGTTTAACGTACAAGCGTGGTAATGCACACCAATTATTTGTATGAACAGAGAAAATACATTTGCACAACAACAACAAAGACAATAATAATAATAATAATAATAATAATAATAATAGTAGTAATACTAAGCCTCCTCTTCCATCTGATCACTATCAGTAATGACTACATCAATATTAACACACCTACATAAACAACAATATAATACATTCAACATACATATACAATAAAATCAAATAATGTCATCCATTAATACAACATAAAACAAATAACATGAAAAACAATAACAATAATTTGAGAATAGCTCTCGAGGAATCAACGCAGTTTCAGTAATAATTTCTTTCCAAATTGCATGAAAATTTCCCCTCCTTCCTGATTTTATTTTTCATAACCGTAACAGCTTCTTCAATACATGGAAAACAGCTCTGGTGATTTGGCCAATGTATGATAAATTTAGTTCAGGTGAAAATGAAGACGAGCCGGGGATCGAATCGGGTCTCCATCCTGGGTGGATATGGTGTACGTTTGTTTAAAGCGAAAGGGTAGTGTATTGGGTAGCGCCCGTGCGATCGATGTACGAGCTCGGGTTCGATTCCCGGATCTTCGTCGTCTTCACCTGACCGCATGTTATAACATAATTTCTCCACGTGTAATATGCACGAAAGGTATAAATGGTAGGTAATGTAGTTTCTATGAAACATTAAAATAAAACTACTTTGTACATGTTTTAAAATTATTGTCTAAATTTGAATAGATCTCGTTTTCTTTCCTATTCCAGTGAAAAAAGACATAAAAAGACGACATTAGGAACACACTCATTGCGACAAAAACAATAATAATAATTGTAAAAAACTAGAGGAAAGCAAGAAACATAATGGAAATGGTTTATTCGTAAACCAGACAATAGTTTCTTGGATTGAGTTATCTACTGTTGTGCTAGAGATTTTGCCATCTAATTTACGTATATTCCAGAACAAATTCAGGAAAAAAGATAGAAAATAAATGTTAAGGTAAGTAAGTAGTATGTACATACCTCCCTCTACTTTAGCATTTGCCCCCCAACCCTCGTTTGATATCTTACTTTTTCTATTATTTCAAATTTGATGCAAGCATTTTTGTCTCTGTCTGGATGTACTTTTTTAAACTTTTAGTGCAAATACTTGATCCATCTGAATGCTGTTACGAATACTGCATATATGTTTTAAGAGCAGTATAAAAATATATTATTATTGTGTCAGTATATATGATTTCTATACACGTGATTTATTACAATTATATCAGCATACATTGCTTCTGTACAAATGACCACGAAATGTATGAAGACAGGAGGTGGAAACTCGATTTCTGACGCAGCGATAATCTGTCACCATTGTGTGCAGAAGGGATGAATTATAGTGTGTGTCCCAATAATGAAGTTTCGTGTATTTAAGCGGATATAATTACTAGAGTATTTACTGTAGATAATATATGTTAATTCCCTGCATAAGACATTTATAAAAATGTTTCATTTTCACTCTGTGGTATTTCTCATATTCGGGTAGATAGAAAATTTACATTTGTGTGATACATGACTACGATAGTAATATTATAGTTTTTATGAACGATGGTGGAATATGAATAAGGAACAATAATATAAGTCTGAAAATTATTTTCTTCAGCAATTTTCGTCTTTCCTTGAATACGACATTGGATATACGTCTAGGAGACACTAGTCCACGAGCAACCCATATATAAGCTACATATATGCCTATGGAAAATTGAAAACACTTAAAAGCGGGTAATTACGGATTGATTTTATATGTCTTGTATGAAAACCTCATTTGATTATTTGATTTGTGCTAAATAATAAAAAAAGTGGCATCGAATATTAAAAGTTTCATTATTGTTGAGAGGACAAAAATAGATTTGTACGATTCTCTTTTCCCAGACTGTTGGGCACTTTGAAAACGCTCAAAACTATTTCTGGCAAAAACACATCAGCAGAAAATAGTTTTGGTCTTTGTTTTGGTCCATTGGCCGAATTCGTGTTTTGTGTGTAACATTTACAATCTTAAAGTGAAACGTATGGCCATGGATCTTTGCATGTTTCCTGAGGCACTTTTCGGTACGTTATCCTTCCAATAAATTTTATGTTGGGACATACGTTTACCCAACATTTGATGAGTTTGACAAACGTGCGTTTTTTTTACAATCATTGCACGATACTTTTATTCTAATTTTTTTCTATTGTCTCCTTTCATTACATCCTTAATTTGCGAAAGAAATTTGTTGCCTAAATTATTTTTATTTTTACAAGAAATGACTACTTCTGATTTCTTCAGGTGTCTGACTACAGCTTGTAAATCTCCTTTAACATATACATTAGATTTGTCTATTGATTTTTTGGTCTGTACATCCTTATTTTTCAACATATTTTTCAACATCACTGGTACATTACAATTTCATTGTCCAATGACATCATTCAATCATAATATTTGCTACAGGTCTACCCATGGTAAAATGTTCATCCCTCCCATAACATTTACTATTTTACGTTTAATAAGCTTCTTAACACCATTAACCAAATAATTTGAAAAATTTACGTTTAGTTATTTTTGTATGGTGTTTAATAATTTCCCAATTATTGTGTATCATTTCTACTTCTACATCTAGAGGAATGATTGTAAATAGACTACGTACATTGTGAAAAATGCATTTATAGCCTTACAGGAATTGCAAAGCTTTTACTTTTCAGTATAAATCAATAGAATTTGATCAAGCACAATACGTAATACAGCATGCACTTTACTTTTCTCAGTGACGGCTTAGCGTGTAATGAGTGAATGCATAGATGGATCAATATTGCTCAGTGGATGAATGGGTAATGTAGGATTGGGACGATGTAGGAGGTTACCCCTATCATTAATGATCATAAGAATATACAAGAATGCAAATGCATATTCCAACAAATTTTAATACATACACTTAACTTATTGATAATCATTTTAAGTTTTCGGTTTTATTAATGTACTAACATATTCCTGAAATATACCTAATAATTAGAAAGAATCTTAAGCAACTAAAAAATCGACATCAGCTATATTTGTAAACTCTAATTATATTATTTATGTTACATATCACATTGCTACAAACATTTGACATGTTAAAATAATTTTCAAATTTTTAATAACTACTTCGAAGAGTCATTATTTAATAGACGATTCTTTCAAGCACTAAATTTGCTTTCACTATAGTTGGAACACATCAGAGGAGCCATAATTCTAGAAACGAAATAAAAAAATTAAAGTTTCCTTCAGTTAAAAACATTAATATTTACTACTCTTAATAATCCATACGTTTTGCAAACAATAATTACACACCGTGTAACGTACTGTGTTTATTACGAGTTGAATTTTTTTACTTCAAACATTTAAGTGTGCTTTTATTGTGAATGTACTAATATATTTAGACCTATTTCTCTTGCTTGAGAGAGTTGCATTTTCTCAGGGTAGTGAAATCTTCACAACGCCTCACAAGACATGTTTAGTTTGTAAAATGAGACAGAAAAGCGACGAACTTGGGACCCAACCTAAGCCTCTTCAGTTATTGAGGTATTGTTTGAATGTACACCTTTCACTTCCTAAGGAAAGTACAATTGTTTTCGGAGAATGCGACCTGCGACGTTGATCCATAAGAGGCTCACTATGGAACTTCGGTGTACCTCAGGAAAGAAGAATTTTAAGACGTGGTGAATAAAGTACGTCGCCGGATGTAGAACAATGAGAATCTGAAAAAGGCTTCTTGCAGGCGCCTAGTTGACGCCGATGGCGGTTCGTCATCACGGCGCACACTCTGTGTTCCTAGAAGCCGAAGGGTTGAACAAGAAATGTACTTGCACGGTGTGGTAGCGAAGGTGTGGTTATTGGCTGATCACGTGACTTCTTCTTCTGTATATATTTGGAGGAGTGAAAATCCTCGAGGACTTATTACATGGGAGTTGAGTCCGCAGGTTGACTGAGATGTGACCTGGCTAGCATTGGTCGCAGAAACCTGATGTTCGAGAGGCTGTTGCGGTAGTTTTACGTAACTTGTAAAAGTTAGTTGTTGGGGAAAACAACTTTTAATTTTGAAGGTTTATATAACCTAAATAGTTTTTACTGTTTAGTTGTCTTCAACTAAATTCATCTACGTGGAATTAATGCTTTCCGATAGCATTACTTGTGTAATAACAGATTTTTTTATGTATTAATGATTTTGAGAGTATGTCTTCGTTTGTAAATTCAGATTTCTGTTTAATTTGTATTAAATCATTATTTAATGTTATTACACGTGTGTGTTTGATTGCTCGGGAAACCGAGCTGTTGGCAGCAAACTATCTACCATAAGGGTGGTGGTATATATGTGGATTCTGCTACTACCAAAAAATACTAACATCACATCAGGGCTTGTGGTGTGATGTTACAAACATCTATCTTTGGCGAGATTTCTGAGTAAGTATTGTATAAAATCTGAACAGAACTTTCGATGCCCTGCATATGCATTAACGTGTTAGTGACATATACTTTCAATTTTATATGCTAACCATTGGATCATCTTTCCCCAAAATTTCTAAGAAGCTTCCAAACGATGCAGGAGAGAAAACATAGGAGGACGATTTTGACAGATTCAAGCTGTATGATATATTAATGGATAAAATTTCACTGGGACTACGAGGCTCTGCAAATGCTTCGTAGAGTTAACAAGTATTTAACACGTGTATAATATTTGTAATGTTAAGAAATTTCTTTTTGATAGTGATGTAAGTAGAGTCGTATGAACTATGGAAAATCTATGAACCATACATTGCTATATGCCTTCAGTTTATACTAAGAAACGTTTTTCGTAACGTCGGCGAAAACACGTTAATTTTATTCTATTAATCCAAACTCGATAATTAATCTATTGCTTTAATAAAGGGGTCAAGTACCACACATCGTGTATTAAATTTTTTAGAATTTATTAAAATTAACATGTATTATTTTACAATATTTGGTGATATAATTAAGAGGTTTCATTTTTCTCTGTACTTCTTAGACTTAAGCCTTGCCTTCAGGAAAATTATCATGCAATAATTCCTATTGTTCATAGTAAATTTGTGCGTAGTACACGTTGTTAATATATTGTAAGTTAGATAACAACGCATAAAACACACAGAGACCGCTATTTAACCATCCGATTAAGTGAGAAATGCAGGTTTACAACATTGTATTGACACCGTGTGTATATTATGTTTCAAAAATTCTAAAAAAATTCTAAAATAAAAACAAAGAAACAAGGAATGAGAGATACCAACCATAATAAAAACACATAATAGAGATCACGTAATGACAAATTTCTTCTAGAAACATTTATATTCTCTGTGTGCTGAAATGTGCCACCATTCTCTATTGTGTAATTATCTGTACTATCTCTGCTAAATTTTTCCCAGAGTCCAGACTGCACGATTTGTTGAATCAACCTGTAGATTTTACCAGAAAATTTAATGTCTTTTCTTAACACAAATGCTGGGTAGGCAGGTTGAAGGAGACACTGGGGAACTAGACGGAGTGCCTTTCTTCCATCTATCTGATACTTCGGTAACCTGGATTGCAATTCACCGTAAGAGCTCCCACTAACCACACCGACTTTATCTCCACGTACGATTCTACTGCGCATCTCCATGAATTCATCTGAATTATAAAGCGGAACACACTTCTTTTCCATTTCACGGCCAATGTCTGGATATGATTCATTACAATATGTCGCCAGATAAGGAAAGTAAACTCCGATTTTATCAGTTACACTCATCACTTCTTTAAGAATTTGAACTTCTCTATGATATTTCACAACGGATAATTGACTAGTTACATTCCCCAGGAATATATTTATTATTACAGTGCAACAAAATGATAATGTTACCCATAAGTATGCAAATCTTGATTGTCGGGCGGAAAAGTTCCCAGTCAGTAAACATTCCAGTGCTCTTATAACGATGGTTACAAAACATATCAATGAATAATTGCGATCATTAGCTGCCAGGAATATTACAAAACAAAAAACTATGACAATAATGGAATAAACCATGTAAATTTCTTTTGAAAATATATTGATTAGAAGTTCAGTAAAAGATATCGGTTGAGCTCTTCCCACAGTTATACAGAAGTTATCATTATTATGAGGATACGTAAATTCTGCAATCGGTTCCCAATAAGAAATGTGGTGAAGATTTAAACCAACCATCACAGTTAAACCGTTCGCTACATCAGACAGATGTCCTGTAAATGAGCCATTAGGAAGACGAGTTCCAAAGGCCTTTGATTCTATTTCGACACACACTGTATCCCGAAATTCTGGAATTCTTTCGACTAATTCTTGTACCAAAGGTACATTTCCAATATCGTATACAGCTTTCTTTTTATGATTTATTAACTCATTCACACACGTCATACTTAGATATTGTAACGTTTTCTTTTCGGTCGGGTATGTTATCGGAACTTGCTGGAAAGATTTATTGTTCCATTCCCAGACAATTGATGATGCTCGGATGGGAGCTAGTGATAAAGCGAGTCCATCAGTGTCTTTAATTTTCTTACATCCTACTATAATGAGAGGAGTGTACGCTGACCATAGAGATGAAGCTCGAAGTTCTTCTACCAATTGGAGAATACATTTCGCGTAATTTACACTTTGATTTTCGTCACCCAATAGGAGCAGCACAAGAGATGCAGCACCAGCTCGCGGTCCATACGTGGGACCAGGTGCCAACGCAGCACCGAGACTAAGAGGCCTTGTCCCTATATACGTTGGAGCAGTTGGTGCAGATCTGAATGGGTACAGACTAGTTGGTGATATGCCCAGCACCAGCTGAGTTGTCAAAGCATGCACATCACTATTTCCGGATTGTACAATCACCAACTTGTCGAGATGACTTGGGAAATCAGTTTGCGAATGAGGGGAAAGAAGATGCAGTCGATGTGAGGAACTGATGCCCAAGATACAGAAAAAGATGACTGCGTTTCCAAATTTGTTGTTGAACAGATCAGTTGTGGCCATGATCTGAAAATATATTATAAAAAATTAATTTTTTTAAACTAAAGCAAAAAAAAGGAAGTGTGTGAATACCTGAGTGAGTTGCTATAAGAGTTAACTAATTGGCAAATGTATTATATATTTTTAGATTTTTAAATATATTTATTAATAAATGTCGAGAAAAAAATCCATTAAATGTATCTGGTTAATGATGCACTATTAGGTGGGAATAATTGCTTTATCTGTGTATGTCAGAATTATTTCTGTCGTAGATTACTCTCAATTTTGAAGAAATTATAAAAAAAATAAACATTTTTCTGTGAGACTTTTGATTTATTAAAAAGTTAGTACCGTAACGTAAGGAAAACCTTACAGTTGCGCGTCTTCATTTTTGAGGTTGTCTGCTCTAGTTTTACCAGCGTTGACGTAAGGAGAGAGTTTCTGTAATATGTGATGTATTATATGTCTTTGACAGAGGAAGTCAGAGGAGTAGGAATTTGTGATTCCAGATATATGACCACTATCTTCCAAGAAAAAAAAATTAGTGCAGGTCTGTTAATTTGCAGGTCAAGAGAACAGAAATTTAGAAAGTGCAAGTGGGTTTTGATATTCTTATTGGGATATAATCCTATTCTATCGGTGAGAAATGACGTTGGTGATGAATAAATCAACTGCTACAAGTCTAGACATGTGATATAGACTCGGTGTATAAATCGTGTTGTCAGAGCTGATTTCCGATCTATGAAATTATTAAACAATAAACTTAATTAACAAAAAAACACAATTTGCGTATGAACACATAAGGGATAATAAACTAATTTACTCCCCGTAAACCAGCAAGGACCAATCCTTCCAATTTCAATCAACAATATATTTTTATTGTTTTCTTTATTCTTATTTATTTTATATTTGTTCAAAACTATTTTTATTATTGTCATAGGTGTGTACTAAAATATTACCTCCGTATCTGCCTTAGGGTTTATTATCTGAATTGAAAATATGGTCCTCTGTTTGCTTCCGGAGTGTAAATTAGTTCATTATCCTCAACGTGCTCATATGCAGTTTGTTCGGCTTTCTTGACAATAAATTTATTGAATTTATTGTAAATTAAATGATACATTTTATCTGTCCATTTCCTATTTTACTTACGAGGAACCTTTTACTTGTCTTGAGAGGTTCTTTCTTAACAGATTTTTTTATTATTAATTTGATTTACAATCCAATCCAATTATATTTTACTCGAGTGAAGATGTAATCAAATATATCTTTTATTTTATGTTTTCTAGAAGAAAGATGAAGACGCATATATTAAGAACTATAAGCAAAATAAAAATGCATGATTGAGATCAAGTATTAATATCTTTCTTATAGAAATATTTTTGCCTTCAATGTACTGAAACCTGCCCCATTTTTTAAAACAAAATTTGTTTTGCTGTTTTTTGCGATTTTTTGTCCAAGTTCTGGCTGCATTGTTCTTTAATGAATTTCTCTGATAATTGGAAAGCATTGAAAATATTTTCTCAATGCAACCACGCAGTAAGAAGTTGGCAAATACACCATGTAACTTGTTAAATATCTCCTTTTTTCATTACTTACGAACTGAAATTCTGGAGTATAATTTAGCGTAAGATTTCAAGGTTATATTTTACCATGCATCCACATAAGAAAAGAAAACAATTCTGTCTGCATCACCCATAATATCTTTTAAATTTTGAATTTAACATTGGTATACCGCGACTAACAATTGACTGGTCTAATTACCAAAGAAAACATTTACAATAATATTACAACAAAATGGTAATGCCGCCCGTAAACGCGCAAATCTTGTTTCTTGAATTGGAAAAATCTCATTAAACCAAAATTTGATAATCCAAAGTTTTTATAAAGATGAAGGTTAATCCCATCAATAAATGATTTCGAATATTTGTACAGAAAAAGTTTACAGAATCACGATAAATGAAATAATATATATTTCTCTCGAGAAAATATTCATAATAAGTTCCTTAAAAGATAAAGGAATTCAGTGCCCGAAAACCGAAACCCACTTGTATTTCTGCGAGATGTGCGAGTTCCTCCACCTTTTGACTCCAAGTTGACACACTGCGCGTCACGGATCTCAGATATTTGTTGGATCAACTCTTCTGGCATTGAAATATCTCCAATTTCACGAATGATTTTCTGTTCAATAGGATCTTTCAATCTCTCAAGACACGGGTGACACATGTATTGTAACTTCTTGAGTCCTGCCGGATAATTTATCAGAACTCACTGGAAAGATTTATTGCTACATTCAACTGTGGATGTTTGAACTGGAGGTAATTAAGAAGCCGTGTTCATAGGCCCATTATATTTGTTTAGATCCTACTACAAAGAGCCGAGTGTACGCTGACATTGGAGACAAATCTCTAAGCTCCTTTACCCATTGGATAATTTCTCCGTCCCTACAAACGTTGGTTCTCTTGGTACAGACGTGGAGTGATACAGTGCGGCTGGTGATGAGCGAGGCACCAGCAGACGTTCCAGAGGAGAAGCATCACCAGTATTAGAAGCCTTAATTACCAATTAAATGAGATGGCGTGTTGTCTTTGATTCCAATAGAGGAGAAAGAAAATGCTGCAGATGTTAGTAACCGGTGTCCATGATGCTGCGAACCAAGAATGCACATCGAATTATGGAGTTTAAGACGTCTCTCGTGGCCATTATATGAAAATATAATGTCCATTCGCCTAAAAATTTGTTTTATTTTATAAAGTGATATCGAATTGTTTATCACTTACATATATACACTTTATCAATTTTATATATTGATAAAGTGTTTTCATATAATGGCCACAAGGGATTTATATATCACACTTTGTAACACAAATAAATATGAACTTAATTAACAAAAACTTAATTAAGAAAAAGACACAATTTGCGTTCTACGTGTACCTTCAGAAGATCAATATATTATTATTTATAAAATAATAATATCTTGATCTTCTGAAGGTAGCGTGTTAAATATTTTTTCTTTAATGTTTATTGTAAAAAACCAGTATTTTTTTGTTCAGTTTATATTATAAATATTTTATAGCGCGTTATATCAAAGGTAGATGCCAAGGTTATTAGTGTTTGGAAACTTAAATCCGCTGAAACTAAAAAAAAGTACACTTACCTGGTTATTATCGTAAGCCTCGTATATATTATGCGTGTCAAGTTATAAACAACATTCAATTATTTATAAAGCTCAAACGAAGATGTATAAAATTCGAGAAGAAAAGTGATCATAAGTTTCTTTTAGTATCTAAGTCACGACGGAAAAACGGAAAAATTTCCAGAGGCCATTTTTGCCCATAATTTACAAAAATCTAATTCACTATATTACTGCATAACATATATGTATTTTTATTCATGGGAATTTTGGCGTCCCTATAATTTATAAGATATGTATTCGTGAAAACAATCCAAAACTAGGATGAAAATACGTACATTATATACGTATAAACCACAGTTTGGATATATTAAATATATCCAAACTGTGGTTCCTCGAGAGTTTAAAAGTACTCCAGAGGTTGTATTTTATATATCCTTTTCCAAAATTGGCTGCGTTTGATAGACACGCATTTAAACACACACGATTAATTATTTTTCCTTGGAAAACACGCCCATTCATTTATACTTTTCAATGTGTTGATCTTCATTTTCAAGGCTAGCAGATTACTCGGCGTAGCATGGAGTGGTTTTACTTTTTAGGGCAACGAACCCACTTTTCGGAATCCGCGAAGATCAACATTTTACATTCGAAGCAAGGCACAACGGCGGCAGCGCGCGTGCACCATTGAATTCAATCGCTTATTATATCTAAACCATTCGCCCAATTTTTTGATTTAAAGAAGCATTTAATCTTTGCGCAGTTCACAAAACAAAAAGAAGTATTAAATTTAATGTTGATTGTTTTATCTCCTTCTTAAATTATTCTCTTAAATTGATAAACTTTAACTCTCCCATTTTCAAATACGTTTCTTTGCTAATGTAAGAAAACCTTTCGAAATAGACATATGCGGTCGCGGACTTTTCGTAAAACTCTTTTAGGTGAACAATATTACCATTTATTCTTGTTAACTT
>NNCF01129032.1:0-57202 GCA_002313205.1 Laupala kohalensis
AGAGTAAATTAGTTTTTTTTCCCTCCACGTGGTCATACGCAGTTTGTACTGTTTTTTGACAATAAATTTATTTATTATTTATTTAGTATTTTGTGAGTAGTAAATTAACTGTGTATCTTGCTTACATGCGCGGAGAAAAGGGAGGGGTCAAGGGGGTCATGACCCCCCTAAAACCCATAGAGAATGAGTTTCTAGTTACGCAAAAGGTTGATGCAATTGAACAATTTTTAATCAGTAATTAGTACTGCAGTATATTAGTAGAAACGATTTAACAATGCACAACGTGCCATACCCAGTTGTAATGGCGGCGATGGTGGTGCCATTATGGTTGTGAGAGTGGATGTTGATGCGAATGACGTGATTCGCTTATGTTTACGTTGTGGGATTGGAATGGTTTTTGGATTGTACTATGCCCTAGACTATATTCTTTTGTTATGACACCCCCTAAAATATTAGTCTGTATCTGCTCCTGCTTGCTTATCAGTGTCATTTTTAAGTACGTACACTGTGATGAGGTCCCGAGAATTCTTTAAAAAATTAGGCCTATTCATAGTTTTCGTGAATAAGATTGCAACAAATTTTACGTAGGTGTTATGAAAACGCGCACTCATTAATGGCAATGCCTCTCGATTGGTGTTAAATAATTAGATGACTTGTCTAACTATTGTGGAGATCACATTCGTGTATACGCTAGGCCTTACACATGAGGCGAACTTGCAAAGAAAGTTCACGTCCTTACTCGATATTCCCCCCATTCAGAACCAGCAAGATATGTAGTTACTGCAGCTTCCATGGGACCACTACGTAAACTGAACGCATTAATTTTTTAATCGACACAAATGCATAACTTGGTGCAAAATCACGCTCTATACAACACGATCCACCAAACATATTTTCCATCTAATTCGTTGGTAATAGATACCCTTAAGAAACTGCTCTCAGTGCCATCTAGTAGAAATTCTGCAAACTCCTTCCACGGTGTAAACAAAATTCGCATTTATAAAATGTAATAAAATAATTTATATACATGACACAGACTTGCGTTTTTTTTGCAACCTCTTCTTCACATCATACACATCCATAATTGCGAAATTACAAAAAATCATCCCTTCTGGGCATTTTGGAAAATTCACGAGTAAGAAATTGATTTCAGGGAATCGGACTTTTCTCATTCTTAACACCTCGTTGACTATTGAGAAGTAAACTAATGTTGGATGTCGTTAACAAATCCAGATCACTGAAATAAATAAAAACTCACCTCTAAGGTCTTAAACGCTCAACCAAAAGTTTTCTATACGCACTACCGATTTTTGGTTTGATGCAATCGGTTCCCTACGTCCAAATTGACACGAAAAGCTTTTCAAATTTTTTAAAAGTTGAGAAAAATTAATCCCATCAGGGCATGTTGGTAAATTATCGGGATGAGATATTGATTTACAAAGTCGTTTTATTTGCATCTGAAACATCCCATCTACTTGAGAAAAGCAACTACATATTGAACATTGTTAACAAATCTGATATACATCAAAATTTCACCCCCCTCCCCCCCAAGGGTTTAAATGCTCAACCGAACGAGTTCTATATGTACTACCAATTTGTGTTTTTTTTTTTGCAATAGATTCCCGATTCAACATCAAACTTTTCAAAATTAAAAATTAAACCCCTTCCAGGTTTTTGGAAAATCTCAATGTCAAGATATTATTTTAAAAAATTCATCCTTTATGCATCTGAAGCATCTCTTTGTCCATAGAGGGCTGTCGATCATCGTATTGTGAGTTCGAAATTTTTCTATCATGTTATGTGTAATGACCCATGTATTAAGATCCTATGTTATACCATTTTACCATACTTCTTATATGAAACCTACAAGAAAGGGTAAGCATAGATTTGAGAAATGTTCTGTTTTTAATTGACTCGTAATATTGCGTATTTTATCACAGGATAATACAATAAAGTAAAGGTAATGAACTATGCAATACTCGTAATCAAATAACGTGAAAGCAGTGATTTCTAAATGATAAAATACAGTGCCCATTAGATGGTTAAGTCCTGTTTAACAATAGAAACTGGAATGTAAAAAAAAAAATCGTTCGGTTGAAAGGCTCAAATTATTGGGGGTATATAATTATTATTTTGAGTCACCTTTTGTTATGCAGAAATTGTTAGTTATTTGGGTCACTCCATTTGCAAACTCATCAAAGTACTCTATAATTAACACAAAAATTAAAATTTACCCAATAACAACATTGAATTTAACTACTGTAAAATTAATGAACAGAGTTTTGTGAAATCTGCTCAGTTTTTATTTTGTCACTGGTTGTCATTGGTCACAGGTTTTATTCTGCACAAGTATCAAATCTACCTCTTCACTTAAATCAGCATACCCAGTGTCATCAATTTTAAATATAAATTACAAGATTTAATTTTCAGATACTAAGTTAAAATAAATGAAATTACATCAGATAAAAATCAAATATTAAGGAAACATAACAAATTTGTTTTAAATATTAAATATAGCTACTGCCTTCGGGTCCGTTGACCAGAATTGATGATAGCCTCTTGCTTGCTTAAGAGAAAAAACCAATTTATTGTCCTCCACATGGTCATAAACAGTTTGCCATTCCTTTTTTGACAATATATCATTTAGTCATAGATGTGTTGGATGAAAATATTCCAGTAAAATATTTTAGACTGTCACATTTCACTAAATAAATTTTTGCAATGTCAACCTCAGTTCACACATATCTCGATTCCTTTTATCTGAGGATGGAAATTATTATTAGGTAATTTAACTGATATGAAAATTAATAATTCACTCTTAGACCTTAATTAAGATTATAAAACTTCAAAATTATTTTTTCTTATTCAAAATTAGGAGAGAGCTCTAAGTATTCAAAGTTTAGTATTTTTTCTAATAAATATGACCTTGAATATAATGTTTTTACAAATAGGTAAAATATATAAAATAAATTATATGGTCCACAAAACAATTGCCAATTGCAGAAGACCACATGGGGTACAATAATTTAATTTACTCTCCAATAGCATGCTGGATTTAAATAATATTGGTAAAAATTGATAGCTCCAAAAACAAAATTTTAAATAGAATATACTGTAATCATTAAATAATATTCCAAGCTTTCCTAATACAGCAGTGTGTAGTTCAACAAATGTCTCTCCATATATTGTCAACAGATACTAATCGATAAGAAATTAATGCTTGTCAACTGAAGATACAAAATTGGGGACTAGTACTTCATGATTAATTGAAAAGTCAACTCTTCTCTCTTAAATTGAATCAACATATATTTCTTCAAACTAATAAGAAGGATTGAGCACATCAAGTTTACTATTTTTCCAGTCAACAATTAATTTCGTCCAGTGTTGTACTTCTGTTATTTAAAATGTATGACATTACTTACCATTATTCTCAGTATACATAAATCATGCAACTATACATGAATAATAATCCATTATATTCCATTAACATTACAAATTCTACAAATTAATGAATCCATCTGGAATTGTAGATCGATTCGTGAAGACCAAGTACTACAATTTTACTTAGCTTTAAACTAAAATCTCACCTACATCAAAATGATTTTAGGCACATCTAGTAATGCATAAAACTGTCCAATTCACTCATCTACTCCAATCTCTGTAACCACTCGTACATCTCTCAACTAACCCAACAGACACATTAAAGTAAATTACAATAACAGAAATGTCTGTGAAAATCCAAACAGACTAGTGTTATTGCCAGTCACAGGTTCCTATTATATTTCCTCTCATCTAATAATACATAACTAAAATAATGTTTATTGATGCTGATTTTTCACCATTAAAAAACTACTCTTTGTAAAACATAAGATATCACCATATTATAGAAGATGAGCAACTTTGAAATGTGGAAATATGCCACATTGACAAGAAACACCCAACTGCAAGTTCATTAACAATACAAACTCATTCATGTAAAACAAAATAAATAACAGGTGGGGTACTAGGAAAAAATTAAGTTCCATTGAAATGTGATATGAGTGGAGAAACCTCTTTATACATGGAAGTAACTCACAAACGTTTAAAAACTTTATGGTCTATAACTTATCCTCAGCCAGTCTGGACTTCATTTTTTGTTCAATTGGTGATATGGATTATGATGATACATGCTGTCCCAAAACAATCAATGTTTTATTTACATGAGTCACTTCAAATTTCTCTACAGTCCTGTGGATATGACTTCGTGATTATCACCCAATAGTTTGGAGTTTAAGTATGACAGAGATATGCAAATCCGATGTGCTTTTGGTCCAAATTTTCTGCTTTAAGACTTCATCCTGAAAGGGATTTTTGCTTGATTTCCCTCAATTGCTGTAAGTCCAATATTGTACGTGATGTTCACAGATTGTTTATCACAAACAATTAAACATTTTGCCACTCTCAATCTTTCAATAATAAAAGAATGAAAGAGTGATAATATCTTTACATGTTTGTAAAGTCTAATACTGCGATGACTCTTAGCTAGTTTTCTCAGTAGAAAATATAATATAAACAATGTCATTTAAACTACTTTTGTAAAAAAAATTGGAAAAATTTTCAAAGTAGTAAGGTGAAGGAGCAGACTGTCTTGTCACTAATAAAGTAATTTATAAATTTATTATTTATTTATTTAATGACAAAGATCCATACAACAATAAAAAAATGTTCCACAAATTTTCATCATTTCTAAAAAAAAGAAATTATCAAACTCTCCTTCCAAAACATGAACTTCACACAAGATTTCTAAATAAAGTTTTCAAAATTCATCTCCATATGAGAGACTACAAGCAAATCATTATCAAACTCAATTAGTCAAATAATATAATCAATGTAGTTTAATGAAGTGGAAAGTTAGGTAAGCAAAGTAAATTAACTCAGTAATGGCTTGTAACATGATCATCAAGTGAACAGACTGTTGAATTTTAGGTAAATAGCCTCATCATACTTGTAGATGCTGCCCACCTGGCATTATTCTTGGACTTTGAAACCAATCTTTCATCAGTGTTGATGTAAATTACTTCGGGATTTCACTATGAAGACATTACAACAAACTATTGTAATCATTCATCCGTCACACACTCCACTTATTTAAACACGAACTAGTTTTGGAGCTGTTGCTTCCATCTTCAGCATCTGCCAATTAAGTAGCTAGTCAGCAGATGCTGAAGACAGAAGCAACAGCTTCCAAAACTAGTTTGTGTTTAAATAAGTAAGTGGAGTGAGTGTCAGATGAATGAGTACTATAATTTATTTACTTAAGTGTTGATTCACAGATGGAAACAAACATGCCATTTGTCAACAAATATGGACATCCTATGTTACGATTTTCCTCCAAGAAAGGTTTTACAATATATATTTCCTTAGCTATGTCTGAAGGATTCTTTAACTAGGTCTTTCAAAATAAAAAAATTCCTTTATTAACATATTTGTAATTATTTTTATTCTTAACTTCTAGGAACCTGTTTTACATAATATATTGATTTTGCACACTTAAATCAGAATCCATCAATTCTAGCTACTGAGCATAATTTGCCTTTAGCAAAACTCAAATTATGGACTTATAGAATTTTGAAGTTGGTCAATTTTTCATTCAAGCCAACTGTGTGAAATGGTGTATATCATGGAGCTTTGATTTTATGAATGATATTAGTTTCAGGCAGAATGAAATGTTATTGATTTCTGAAGCAGACTTACCTTTAGAGAGTCAGAGATGAGTATTTTAATAGTGTTATTACAATGAAATTTTGATCTTTTTAAAGCTTTGCAAAAATCCCAGAAACTCATTTCATTATATACACTCAATATTGACAAAATATATGAAAAAAAACATACATAGCAAAACATTGGAATGATTTTTCTTTCAATGCTCTAACATTAAATGAAGCAGAACTCTAGTCACCTGATGAGCCACCACTGAACTAACTTTGTAAATTGGTTAAAATTCATAAAGCAATTTGTACTTTCACAATTAGTCAATATTAAAACAATTCAAGTGTTATAGTTAAATGCAAATGGACACCACAGAGAGAGTTGCTTAATATTAATCTATTGATGAACACAACTGTCATTTCAGCTTTGAAAAGAACAATTTCTCTGTGTTCTCTAATATTTGTTGGTGTAATACATCAAATTCCTCATTGCGCACACCAGCAATTATTTCAAGAATTTGAGCTATTTGACATGGCTCATTACGGCCTTTCACAAGGAAATCTGCTTGCCACTTTTCCTTCTTGACAGATGGGAAGAACGATTTGACAAACTTGTATCCGGCATGAGCTGGACGTACTTCACACCATGGACAATCTGTTTCAATCAGAACTTTATTTATAGGAAGTTTACTGATTACCTCAAGATTTTCATTAGTTTTTAATGAACATCCATTCAAACCAATATAATAGCCCATTTCAATGAATGTATTGGCTTCTTCCTTTGAACCATCAAATGAATGCACAACACCACCATGAAGATTGTCATTATGTCTCTTCAAAATTTCAATTATATCAGCAGCTGCATTGCGACAATGTAAGAATAAAGGGAGATTATATTTCTCCACTAATTTCAACTGTTCTTCAAAGTATAATTTTTGAACATCCTTGGCACAAAACTGCAATCTATCATAGTCCAAACCACACTCACCAATTGCCACAACTTTATCCAAATTTTCACTTACAATGTTAGAGAGAGAATATAAATAATTTGAGGGATCACCAGAAGAATTGAATTCTTCACACCGAGTAGGGTGACACCCCACTGTGCAATATAAACGTTCACTGGTTTTTGCCAACTCAAGAGCACTTTGACTCTCAGACAAACTCCCTCCAGTAATAATTATTTTGTCCAAACCATTTTTCCAAGATCTCTCCAAAACAGCTTCGAGATCATCATTATGTTTCTTAGATCCATGGTACAAACCTCTGAACATAGGATCAGTGAGATTGGCTCCAATATCAATAAATTTCCGAATAATACTCATTTCGATTATCACTAATATGCCGAATAAAACGCTGATCTTTATATTCACGTTCCACTGGACACTTTACTTCACTTTCTTCTCGCATAGACTAACATAAACATGATATGATGGACCCACAGGTGGATAGCTACATACAGCTGTGATGCAATGCCGGAGGGTGGTGGTTATTGAGGTTATCAGCAAAACCGTGTCGTTCGATTGACAATAATTCACAACTACCTCAGAAATTTTGACTTTCTTTACCGAGAATATGGTATATTCGTCCAGGTGATGTCACTAATCTGTCACATGTATCCAAGGCACTGCGTACTTGCCTCTAACCTGTCCGAAACGTAGCATCTTGCAACCATGCGGCGATAGTAGGTCAATCGATTGATGTGTATGTTGGCAAACCCTGCCAAACTTCAGCGTCCATAGGTTGGTACCTATGAATCTCTGTCTGGCAGCATTTGTTCATCACCTTGGAGAGTAGTGAGGTGCGACACTTGCGAAGTGGTGGTTGGTGAGTTTGGTGCTGCTGTTCATTACATTCGAATTCGGTTCTGTGCGTGTGTTACGTATGTTCCGTGTTGTTACTTCGACATGTTGGTGAGGACAAAAAGATAACATACAATTACACGTAGCTGGTATTTACTGAGTCGAATAAGATATGATTAATTTCCTCTTGATCCTTCCTTGAATTGAATGTGGAACATTAGTGCCCTTTAAACTAGCTGATCGGCTCTACCAATTTTGCCAGCTCGTGCAAGTAAGTGTATTTAGTGAGAAAACTGATTAAAAATAGTTTTATCGTGTTCTAACCTGTATGTTTCGTTGAAAGATGCCTAAGTCTGTCGATGTCACTCGCCCTAATTTTATGTTTCATATGTTTTAAAGTGAGTGTGATTTGACGACCTGTCATTCATATGTCAAATTTATTATTGACAAATGTGAATATTTGACATTTTACTTGTATGTTAGGATATACTATGACTATTTTTTACTTGTTTTAACTAATAATGTCTGATAGAAACTGTCTTTACAGGTTTTACGTGATTTTCTGACGTCTTGGTGAATTAAATAAGGCAGCCTACCGAGAATCAAAATGAAGTTTCAACGAGATTTTTGTTTATCGTGTTTGTGCGTGTTGGTGACATTTGTAATCGCTGGACACTGCCGCGTTCGCACAGTCCGCCCTGTGTACATGAACCAGTTCGCCGTTTACATCCCGGCGGGTGAAGAAGTAGCTGACGACATCGCGCGGAAGCACGACTTCGTCAATCACGGAAAGGTAAGAAACTGTGGTCTCTCTAACCAGTGAGATTGTTCCCCAACTGTAGTTGTTAACATTAGCGGAAGAATACGTGTGTTGGATGATAATCTGTTGTTTATGAATAATTACTTGGTTTAAGTAACATTTCTTTTATTTTTTAAATTTTTTTGTAGAGATTTATATTAAGTTTTTTGTTAGTATTATTTTTGTGGTAAATTGAATGGATATTAATTGTATCTTATGAGCATAATTGTTTTATTGTTGCATTCAAAGTTGATATTGGAAAATAACATTCTAATTTTACACTGCATTAATAAATAGTTCTACTAAGAATTGTTTTGATCATCCAATGATGTTTGTTAGGTAAATTCTTTATTACTGAGCCACTACATTACCAAGTGGTACACACTCCTTGTTGCTCAGTAGTATTAGAAACTCGTTTATACAGCTATAATTCAAAACCATATCTCGTATGTACTATTGTTCTTACCTATAGGATAATTCCTGAGTGTCTAATAATGAATTTAAAATATTCTAGCCTCCTTCACCCACCCCGTCGGTGCACTCCTGACGTTCCGTTCAGTTCCGTTCCATGTTACAATCTATGTTCAAATTTTATCACTATCGTTCTTCTGAAATATTAGCATTCGTTTTAATATAATAACACATAATCAGATATTTGTGTCTGCATTAGTTTTAGCTGTTTAAACGCCTGAGTTACAGAGTCACCCAACATCATTTTCAGAAAAATCAGGAAACAAAATCTTTACTTACGGCGGAATCGTTAGTCGGTGGAACAAGACATGTGTTGTTTATCAGTCCATTATTTACACGATTAGTTGACACCTATGCTATTCTGTAATGTAATGGAAGTTGGTACCGCGACTAGTTATTGTGCTTTCTCTTTGGTTGAACGGTCCACGTCTCTACTTTCTCTCCAGGCTCCGATACTTCTGCAGTCAACCTCCCGGCCGTCTGACTGAGCCGGTAGTTGCAGCGCGAACTGCCCGGGGAAGCGAACCTGGGACGTCGCATTGGGCGATTAAGGACGCCCCGCGAAAGCAGTGCAAGGCGTTTCGCGCTCGACCCGCTCTTAACTTTCCACTTGGTGCCACGACTGTTCGTTCATCACGACATTGTCCTGGTACCTTCAGGTGTTCGAAAATTTCGGTGGTGCATAGAAGATCCTAAAAATTATTTGCATTTTGTAAGGAGTAGAGGAGTTTGTGCTTTCTGGGATTTTGGTTTTTGTTATAAAGGCTTGTGAATAAATTTATATATGATTAATGTATGTTATTTTGTCATATTACCGTTATCGTGATCATATTCATCATGGGCTTGCAATCTCATGGACGTATATTGACAGTTCATACAATATGCAACCTAATTTTAAGATTCGGAACTCAAAGTGTGACTGTTTGTATTTAGTTTCTCAGAATCTTTTAGATTTTGTTCGTTTTTTTAAAATGAATCTCTTAATTTTTATGACGTTTCGGCCATTTCCGTAGTGGACGTCTGATCACATTACTATAGCATACATATATTAAGTTTCCTGGAAGAGTATAATTTTTTTTTTTCAAATTTATCCACTTAATGACATGTAAATGATCTGTTATTTTGTTGCTAGTTTTTTATTTTAAAAATTCATGACATGGAGCTTTTTAACCTATTTTTATTCAATCTTTATTTATAATTCCGTTTATTATATATGTTGATTAAATATTTGAATGGTGTGAGTGTGATCGTGAAAATGAAGCAAATGCCTCGGGAGTTATGTAATTTGCGATTTGAAATTATTCCTATACCATTATTTTATTTATCTCTTCAGAGCACTGTCTACTGAAAAGTATAGTACCCACTTTCTTTTGCCTCGCAATTCTGCTAGGTTTTCAGGAGAGATTTTGCTACGCTAATTATAAACTACGTCCAACAACAAAAATATCACGTTAGTTCTGAAAATTTCACTGATCTCCAGATATTTTTCCTCACATTCCCATTGATATCCTGTGAGAATGTTATCCATTAATGTTGTTGGTTGATAGTATTGGCGTGTATCCTCAAACTTTCATTTTCACTTATTTAATTGAGAAAACCCTAATTTCACACCCTTACGAGTGAATTTTCGTAAAATCCTTTCTTAGCAGTCATTTTAGATGTCACTCTTCCCAACCACCGATTCTAGTGGTGCCATCACCCCATATGATCTGAAGGATGTGTAATGTATTTGATTGTAATTTGATTGTTCGTCTCAGAATACACTAACCCTATGGACTCGACCCTAATATCTGTCTTTTTTTACGCTATTTTTACGTCTCGCTCTTTCCACCCCGTGCTCTAACAATACCGTGCCCCTATGTGATTTCTACTTGAACTTAACAGCATTAGTATTTTTAAAATCTTGTCAACCCTAAAACTATATATCCCATGCAATTTTCATTTTTTATATTTCAAAATTAGTTTTCGATAATTTTTATCCAAAAACCATCCCCCCCCCCGGGGTGCTAGTGGTGTCTTGCTTCCATGAGGACTGAATTTAGTCTTGCACGATATCGGGATTTCACTATCAACTCAGCGACACTAAAAATTATGGACTGTCAGTGGTATGTGTCATGTTCGATATTTTTTTCACGGCATCACCTTCCCTAGGTATCCTGTTATTCCAACCTTTTTGTGGGTTTCGGTGTCTTTGTGAATGTCGCTTCTAATGTCACCGACCCCGAAAACTATGATCTCAACACTAATATCATTCATATTTGTTTAATTTTACATTTTAATCCCTTCCCAAAGGGAAAATAGGGTGTGACCGTAGACTTAAGCGGCATTGAAAGTATTCTGCGTCTTATAAAATGATATATTCATCACCAAAATCGGTCGTTTTTTATTATTTTGACCTCTCTCCCGTTCCCAACGCTACCCCATTGACGCTAGGGGTATATTATCTGGAAAGTGGACTGATGTGAACTTACAAAGCATCGGGGACGTCCTTATCTATCCTAACAGCATCGAAAAATTATGGTTTCGAATCTAATGCCAATTTTTTTCATTATTTCTACATGTCACCCTCTTCCCACTCCCTCCCCAAGGTTCCAGGGTGTTTTACCCCCCACATTGCTTGTTATTCAATAGTCAGTCATCAATGTAAAGTTAGGTTGAAATTGATTCAGAGACTCTAGAGGTGGGATGGGTTTATCATCATTATGGTAGGATACATACATCAAACATTCCAACCCCGATATCATCCCATTAGGGGTGGATTTTCGTAATATCTTTTCTTAGCGGACGCCTACATCTTAACCTTACCTACCTGCGGAATTTCGAGTTCGTAGACTTAGTAGTTCCTGAGATTTCGTGGCCAGTCAGTTAGTGAATGGTGTTTCGCTTTTATATATTTAGATTATTTTTTATTTTTGTGTAATAAATTACTTGTAAAACGGAGCGATCTAAGCTATGTGGCGTGTTTTTCCATATATCTAATTTTAATGGAATGGTTTGCCGACTGAAGGTGTCGACTGTATTATTATTACCTGCTGGTAAACTCGCGGTGAGCTAGTTTAATAGAAAGGAAAATCGAATCCACACTCTGCTCTCTTCAGGATGTAGCAAAGTTTGGAATTAGAGATCCTGTATTGAAATATACAGTAATATGCAAAGTTTCACTAATCGTGTTTTCAGTTAGTACTACTAATTTCGTATGAAGTAACACGTATGTTTTCCCTGTAACTAGAAGCAACCTGACATTTAGAACTGAAGTATCGCAGGTCCAGTACCGGCGCAGCCCAAGCGTGATGACGTACTGGAATTATAATGTCCGACATGTTTCATAAGCAAATACTCTTTTATGAAACTTTCCTACAGAATAAGACGACAGTCCCCATAAACGTTATTAGAAAATGACGTGCGAGGACTGTAATGTAATTAAATGTGGAATGATGTATCAAAATTTTTAATGTAGAATGTTCGAGTAAACTGTATTCTGTGAAGTGTCACAATGTTTTATAAGAAAGGGTTAAGTGTTCATCCTCGTGTTTTTCAAGGAAAAGGACCAGAGAGCATAAATGTTTTATTGTAATAATTGTGCGGAGGAATATAGGGACATACGAGAGAAGTCGGATTGCGGAATTGCAAACAAAATAGTCCCACTGGAATATCCAATGGAGTTCCCGATAAGAAATTTCTTTTTATAAGTTCATGCTACAGTATTGTCTCCTTTCTTTGATTACTGATTTTATTGTTTATAAAATGGTTTGGTGACAAATGTTCAGACAATAGTAAGGAAAAAGTAATAGAAAGAACTAGTAATTGAGTAGACAAATGTGATCGGAGAGTTACTTTCATTAAAATTAGTTGGAGGAACGGATGTATTTTGTCGGTAGTACACTCCAGGGAGAAAATGTATCGAAACACTGGAATTACTACATTGAGGATTAGTCTCATGGATGTTTTCAGTCATGAGCAAAATTTCCCGTCACATACGATGTATTTCGACTGAAACGCCCTTTATCGATTTCCTCCTATTTTCATATCTCTTGATATAAATCTTAAAATCTATACTAATAAAAATGAATGTCATGGAATACTTATGGCATGGAAATCGCAAAAAGTGATTGATGAAATTGTTTGAAATTTCAAAGGACTCTTCTTAAGGGTTATTGCATGTAAAATGCAAACTATAGTTAATATTAATGAATTACAAGAGCATAAAAACCTGCCAATCAGTAAATGTTAATCTTCGTTCGCATGACAGAAGCTTACTAACGTGAGTAAAACAGCATTAAGAAAAGTGCGTTACGTGAGGCGATCGACTGAAGTGTTATCCAAGTGACCGAATCGTAGAGGCAAAATTTACAGGCTGCGAAGAAGATTGTTACCTAGTACATAACTTAAAAGTGAAATGAAAACCAAAGAATTCAGAGCTTCGTTTATTTATGTGTAAAGTCTATGTTCTCTCTGTCTGGATCTTCAAATAATTAGTAATTACGTTCCCACTTTCATATAATACTGAAAACTGCGTGAATTTTTCTAGGTGTTCTTTGAATTTAACAAAAGTGAAAATTTAATATCACGAAAGTAGAGAAATATGGAAAGTAACATGAATTTAGAATCTATATTTAGAACTATAAAAGAAACGCGAGGAACACCGGGCAAAATGAGGTTAAAAATCGGGACCTGTTGATAGGTGTTTTAATACCCTCTGTAGGGTAAAATATGTCTATACTCAGTACCAATTAAATAAACAATGAAAGACTTACGGTTTAAAACAATTTGTCGGAATTGCTATTGTCATTACTTTTTGGAAAAAATAGTCTTTCGATGGGTTCAAATTTTCTCTCTGCAATTTTTTACCTCAAATATGGTAGTAGGGAAATTGCGTTTTCAGTTTCATTACCTGAAGTTGTCTTTGCTCAACTCAAAGTTAAAATTTATTGCTTGCTCCTGTACGATGATTTACGCAACAAAAATCGCCTCGATGCTCTCTGGTTGGCTAATTTTAGTGGACATCAGTCACAGCGAAATGAAATAACGAAGGCCTATTTTTATAAAATGCTATTGCATTAATTTCCATATGCGCTATAATTTACGATAGTTCATTTCCGTAATTGGATTATAAAAAGTAAAAACTACCAATAAGCTTGTAGTTGGTTAGAGAATGCACTCTTATGTATACCCGGATATATTATTTTGATTACTCAGGGAAACGAGTACTTTATTTCCCTCGCTCTAGAATTACTCCGCAAAAATGTATTGTCCATAAACTATTTAGGGATTTGCTTTTTTATGATTTTCTCGCAGTTTCGAAAACAAAGATGGAATTCCGTTTCTATTTGACGCGGAATGTCTCTTCGAAATTGAGATAATTTTAATTTATTGAAGATGTACCTACAATGTCGTGGCTTGGACTGCAATAATCTCTGCTCTCCATGAGTCCTAAAAGACAAGAGAGCGTCAATTGTGTAGGTGTGTGTCTGTGGACTCGAGCAGAACCTCACCCCCACGAGGTCTGCTGCGTTGCGATACGCCCGGAAGCGCTGAGCTGTCGCGCGTGCGATGTCTGCCCGTCGCTGCGGCGCGCAGATTTTCATAAAACTTGCACCTGTTTGACCATCCTATATATCTGGTAATGACTTCCTGCATATGTACTTAAAACTGCGCTTCCTTTTAAGTAGCTACGTGCACAATTCTTCTGTACAGGAACTCTGAAAAGTAAATGTACGTCCCGGTCATGCGAATTTTCATTGTCATTCTTTCCCTTATGTGTTTTATTATCGTCTCCTCAACGATGCATAAAGATACACCTTTAAAAATGATACGTCCTGTATTTGAAGGACTAAATTTATGTTTCGGTGACTCTTAGAAAGATACAGCTATCTCGCGGTCAACTGTATCCATGTACCTATTTGGAAGATTTTTGTAATGTTTTGTTTCAGAAGCTTACTAATTACAAGCAGTAACTTATTTCATTTCAAATTTAACCCTCTAATTTTTCACGCAGAAGTAAATATATGAATTTATGAATTCTTATTGTTTGCAGGGTACGTATATTATTGAGGATTTTATAATTGTATTTGCTGAAAATGTGTTGTATAAAAATATATTTTAAGGCGTATAATTTTATTTCAATATATTTGTTAATACATGTTAATCTATGGGAAAGTAACTCATTTTTATTCTTATCTTCTAGTGTATTGTACATTAAGTAAGTCGTATAACTCTGAATAAGTATTTTATTTAATATGCAGGGTACGAATATTCTTCGGTCATTAATTAAGATATAAAGATTATAGGCAATAATTTATTTTTATATTTTAACTTTTATGGTTAATTTACCTCGTCATTTCTAATTTTTGTGTACTGACTCTCACCACAGCAGTTATGTATTATTTGGCGTGGAGCTCTCCTTCCTCTTGTCCCGTGTTCAAGAAGTACTCATGATTGTATAATGTGTACAAGCTTGTAGTGTTGTTTTGGGGTCCATGTTAAATTTTCATTTTTATTAGAATTATCTTATAAGTACACCGTGCCTTATTATAAACAGCAAAAAAAAACACGCAAGTCAGATTCACATTAAATATCCATCTTTTCTTTATTTCGTCATTATGGAAACATTCGGGTTGACATTGAACAGACTACGTTTCGAGCCTCTAGGTTTCTGGTCTCCTCTTCAGGTCTGTCAGGATTCATTCTCACTACATTACAAACAAAAGCATAGTACACATAATGTCATCACAGTCCTTCCACACATTAAACAATTTATTAAAATATAAATATAAAAACATACCTTACATTATCTACACTTTATACATCGTGAATATCTAATTCACATGTCATTTACAGTATATAAAAACCATTTCATACAATCACTTATACTACATAGTCACCGATACCTTTGTAACTACATCGCACACTACATTAAATCATAATACACAATTCTAATACCCACATAAAGGACTAAAAACCCAGTATGCCAACCTCTTAAATTTATTTCTTAGTAATATAATTTCTTTTATTGGAATTACTTATTACATTATCCGTCGTCTTAACCTGTTCTATAAAACAATGTCTCAACCAGGTCAAGGCAGTATAAAATGCTATAAGTAATTAAAATAAAAATGAAAATATGTACATATTTGTCATCTTTTATTTGTTGACTTTCTTTATTCTTTCGCGCTCTTCACAGGTTTCAAATCTCGTTTACGGTATGGCCATTGCCACACATTCTGGTGCCCATGTTTGATAAATAATCATTGAGTAATCCATTCTTTATGCTCACTTCTTATGTTGAAAAATTGGATGACGAACCTCTAAAACATTTCCTAACTACACTGTTGGAAAATGAAAAAAGAACACCATGAATTCGTGGACCCACCAGAAGGAAATTTTATTGACACATTCTCGGGGACGTATTCAACAAACAATCACACCGACAGAGTATATGAGTATAGTCGACAAGGCGTGCGAAATGTCGGAGCTAGTACCCTGTATACCCTCCTTTTGCAGCAATGCAGGCTGCAATTCTCCCATGGAGACGTTCGTAGAGGTACGAATGTAGTCTTACGGAATGGCCTGCCATGTAATTTGTATCTGATGCATAATTTGGGTCAGATTTCCTCCCGGTCTTGCAGGGCGCGCAATATGACGTTTCATCCTGTCCCAAACATGCTCAGTGGGGGACAGATCTGGGGATCGTGATGGCCAGGGTAGTTGACGTACACCTTGGAGAGCAAGTTGGCTGGCACGGGCTGCACGTAGACGTGCATTGTCCTGCTGGAAAAGGACATCGCCTTGTTGGTGCACGAACGGAAGCACGACTGGTTGAATAATGTTTTGGATGTACCGTGCACTGTTCAATGTTCCCTCTACTATTACCAAAGGAAACCGGTCATGGTAAGATATGGCTCCCCACACCATGATGCCAGGTGTTGTCCCTGTGTCTCTATCTTATATCCTCCAGACGTTGGCGCTCACCTGCGCGACGCCACACAAGCATACGACCGTCATTGGCACCAAGGCAGAATCGACTCTCATCACTGAAGACAAGACGCCATTCGTCATTCCATAAACACCTATCTTGACACCACTGGAGGCAAGCTGCACGATGTTGAGGCGTGAGCGGAAGATGCACTAACGGCACGCATGATCGCAGCCCTGCTTCATGGAGACGGTTGCGAATGGTTCTCGCTGACACCCCCGGAGCAACAGTGCCCCTAATTTGTTGTGAAGTCGCGGTGCGGTCCGATACGGCTCTTCGTAAGATGCGACGGTCTTGGCGTGCATCTGTACGTCGAAGCTGTCTGGACCCAGACTGACAGACACGTGCACCTTCTGCTGACCACCGGTGACAACATCGATGCACTGTGGAGACCTCTCGCCCCACGTGTTGTGCAATTCTGCGGCATGACCACCCAGCATCCTGAAGACACAAAATACGCCCTTGCTCATACTCCGTCAATTGCACAAACAGTGCACGTTTACGCTGTCGCGGCATGCTAATGATGTTGCAGACACAGACGGAGGTCCGTTTGGCAAGACAAACTGGCTGGCTCTGAAGGTCAGCAACTGCTGCGAAATTTGCAACATTCCACGGCTGATAACGCGATTTCTGGTTTGCCCGCAGGGCTGCGCTTTGGATCATCGCATTCACTGCCCTCTTGTAGGGTTATGTGCAACTTTGGTATTTCTCAGTTATTTTCTTCATGATGTTCTTTTTCATTTTCCAGGAGTGTAATTTACTGAATATTTTAGAGAGCAATGTTACGTTGTATAATTTTTGCTCCATGTGCTTTTCCTTGTATCCGACTGTTCTCGTCGCGGCAGAGAAATGCTGTTTATTTATTCTACTCGGGAGCTGAACTAGTATATTGGGGAATCGAAGGGTTCGTCGTAGAATCTCCTCTGATTTCTTTTTAACTTCGCGAAAAAGATTGACTATGAAATTTTAAACTACTGCATTCCTTTACTTAGTATTTGAGAAATCAGTATTATTTCGAATTGTTTGGAATTATGGATTTCTCAGATGATTTATGAGAGTTTTCAGTTTCTTCCGTCCACCCAGTGTAGGTGAATTGCATAAGACAAGGATCGTCACCTGCAAAGTTGCTTATACATTAAATAGAAGAGGCTTGGGTGACATGTTCTTCGTACTCTGTTGATTGTAAACCGAAAGAATTATTGGAAAATGAATGATATCGTTTATAAATGGTACTAGATTCTTCTTTAGGAGAATGAAACACTTCTGTATTAAAAATGTTTATCTTTTTGAAAGAGTACTATTTAATGATTCATCATGTATTATTTTCTTGCGCGGTTGAAGAGTTTGGTAAATTACACTGATTACTCCTTCTGTGTTGTTGACACACTTCACACGTATTCGTTGTCTTAATTGCTTATATTTCACGTGTGTAACACTATGTCAATTATTGATTATCTAATGTAACGAATTTCTTTAATGAAGTGATTGTGATTTATACATCTAATGGCCCAGAAATCATGTAAACCTTTATTAGAAAACTAAATGTTAACCTTCTCCGTTGCATATACATTTAGGAAGTAGTCATGTTTGTTAAGACATAATTATTAAAATTCTACTCCTTCTTTAGAAGAAACAGTCAAGTTCATGAGCACAATACTTGTAGTATAGCTAATATTCACCGTCGTGGTGTTTCAACCACTCTTTGCCATGAAGGGCCATAACATACAGGAATGCTTTTATATAATTATCTTCCAAAAATATAAAAGATATTAATAAATTGAATCCCTTCAAATCCAATGTTAAAAGTTTTCCAATGTTCTCTTACTTCTATAATCTGAAAGAATTTACTGATTTTATATGATTTCGGATGATGTAAAATATGTTAATTTCTCTTATACTTTTTCTTGTTCTAGTACTCTAGACACTGATTAAATTCCTTTTATCATGCACGTTGTTTTTAATCCTTTTTTATTTATAATAGTTTATTTCTAACTGTACGCAACCTTGGCACGATATATCAACTCTGTTGCCCTATCCTTGCCCTGGTTTTCTTCGGTTATCCTCCAGGTAGTGACGGATTTTCCATATATTGATATGTCATTTAATACCTTTAATCTCGAATTTTCACTGCACATTATAACTACAATTCATTTTGAAATAATAAAATAACAGTTCGTATTTTATTTAAAAATTGTAATAATAAGTATTTACTGCCTTTGGGCCCTTGATCGGAATTGATGGGATGGTCCCTTGGTTGTTTCCGGAGTGTAACTTAGTTTATTATCCCCCACATAATATGTTTATTATCATACACACTTTGCAACTGTTTTTTTAGAATATAGTTTATTTATTTATACTGAAATACAAATCGTTTTCGTACATTCCATAGATATTCAAAGTCCTTTAACTTCACCAAAAATTTAGCTTCCTAACACAAATTGCCATCTCCTAGGAATTTAAGTAATATCCAAATAAATATTAATAGTAACAAACAGTGGTGGCGATTAGGGGGGAGCGTGGGGAGGCAGTCACTCCCCCCACATTTTTAAGAAAGGATAAAAATTTAATTTTAACCGTCTGAAACTGGGAATTATAAAAAAAATTACACCATCCCTGAATCGTGACTGAGTATAGAAAAAAGATGAAGAAATATACACTTTTCTTGTAGTTGTTCATGAATACAAGTTTCCCATATCTGATCTTCCGCTCTCTCGGGGTGTGATTCGCAGTTGATCCGAGGGGAAGGGCTGAGGCAGCTCCCCTCGGACTCGCTTGTTGAATAAGGCATAGGAAATGGGGTGGCGCCGATTACAACTCGCTTTACGGTCAACAGCCTAATGATTCCCCTCCAACCTTCATTGGCTCCTTCCACGACGGTCTCCCCGAACATTGCTTCTCTATGTACAATAGTGCGAAAGAGAGGAGACATGTGTAGGCGATTGAAATATGCGAGTCGAGATCGTGTTGTGGTGACGTTGAGTCATAATCTCGTCCCCTGTAGTCTTTGGCTAATCGAACGTAAAAGAAGATTTTTGTGGGTTATCCAGTGTGTTAGATTAATTTTTTTGGAATCTTTCAGATGATCTGAAACATACACTAGTATTTGGAGAGTTACATAGTGCTAGATCAGGAAGTTCTGAGATGGGGAGATCGCTGAACGGTCGCATTATAATAGTTTTATTTGAATGTGGTTGAGTTTGAATACTGAGGAAGGAAATCATTGTTTAGTCCTTTAGAATTTGAGTTAGTGTCTCAGCTGTTCTTAAAAGAGAAATTAATGAATTTCCGAATGATGTAAGGTATTTATTATGTTCAGTGAATCGATTCGGAGGTATTCTGCCTAGTGTAGATATTGGGAGCTTATCGTTCAAGGACGTATCTCTCAAAATCATCGTCATGCTGCCGTGTGATTGCCTAAGACGCCAATTCATCTTCGGTTTCGTTATGTATGAAACGTTGTGGAATTTAGCTGCTGTACCCCTCATACACTCTGCGGGTAAAGTTTTCCGAATGGATATCGCTTGTCCATTGACTTCTGCTTCGGCGAGAGCTATTTCTTGATTCTTGGCTTATCCTAATCTCCTGCGTTTTCCAATCTGAGGCTCGATACGCACTAACATGACAATTTCGCACGTAGAGGCTGATTTACACGATGCCATTTGGCGCTCAGTCGAGGCGCCAGTCGCTGGATGGACCAGTTGAGGCAACAGGGTGTAAACGCATTACGCCAGTCACTCACAGCAGCTGACGATCCAAGGACGCGCCAGAACTGGTAGCTTCCGGCAGATCAATCAATTTTGTTCCACTGCCAAGTTCCCCCTTCCACCACTCATTGCGCGATAAGTGGTGGACTATGGTACTGTTTATTACATTAATATATTGTAATAACAACACCGTTTTACTTTCTCACGTACATAGCATAGGGAATTTACTGTAAACGCGAAAAAATTGGTGAGATTTTGACGGAAATATCCGTTTTGGGTGCACCTGATACCCTTCAGCAAGCCATCACTCCATATACATGTCAGGCTGAGCGAACTGATTCTGTCTGAACGAATTGGCCACTTTCATTCTTATTTCGTATTTATCGTAATATTTTCTTGTTTCTATTTGCACGTGCACTAACATTATGTAACGTTTAAATTATGTTTTGGAAAATTCCTCGAAAACGGCTCCAAAGTCATCGATCAGTATTCTGTTTAGAAAGTAAAATTAGTATGTATTACATCCGCAATAGCGGTATTTCGCTTTAAAGTTCTGTATAGGCGTAGAAAAATAATTTCTTTAAACCATATTGATTAACCATTTCAAGAATCTTGAAAACTATTTTATAGTACCAAACACAGTGAGAATACAGCTTTAGAAAACTAGAATGAATGATATAAAATTGATATGAGAACGAAATACCCATTCCAGTTACGAAATAGCATGATCGTGTACCAAAAGTGAAATGATCTTTCGTAACATGTAAATATATTCCAGAATTTTTTGAGGTATAAAAATATTCTAAATGTATAGTTAGTATTAAACATTTATTTGCACAGACTTCTATGCAAAGAAGTAGGTTCACGTTTATTACTTTATTCTTTCTCATACTCGTAGTATCGTTAGTAACCACGGAAAAATTGGTTCGTGAGAGAAAAGGAATCTCTGCAACTAAATTACCATAATGCGTGCCACTAAAATTATAATATTTTTTCACAGTAAACAGTCCGTTTTTAACAGCGTTTCTATTTCATGTTTCATCTATAGTTGAATAAATATGGTTGCACTATGTTAAGCAACCAAAGGATTGTACCAGCTACTGGCAACGTGAAACGGGCATTAATGTCATGGTGCCAATAGGTGACATTCCAGTCAACACATGTCGCTGGTATTCCAGCTAACTTGGCAGCGTGTAAGTCAGTTTTAAGAATTGCGTGAAAGGAAGCAAGCGATGTCGAGGTTGTGGTTTTTGTGAGATTAATTATAAGGTTTACATAGTTGGACTTCGAAACATTACGCCGTGGCTTAGATATGGATAGAGAACTCACATTGAGATTTTAATCATATATTGCTACAAGTTGGTACGACTCAAATTCAATCCTTTTCGACTTTTGTCTTATATGCAAGCATCTGTTGACTGGTTACAGATGAATCTTTTCTACCTCTATCTGGCAACCCAAAGCTACTTCATCTTTCCCTTTGACATCACTCCCAAGAAAATCGATCAGACGAAGTCAGCAGATACAATACTATAGAGTTCTATACTTCATAGTTCATACTTCATTTTAACTTGCATTTCCTCGTGTAAAAATACTTGATGTATTAAAATATGACTATCGTTTATTGATTGTTTTATTCTATTTTATGAGCAAATAAAACAACGTTCAAAAATATATCCAAACATTTATTTCAGGTCCTTAACTTCGACGATTACTTATAGGGAGTTCTTAAGATCTACCATTGCTAAGTCATCGTGATTTTTGGTGTGATGATACGTGTAAGCACACACCACAAGCCCAGATGCGGTGTTTGGGTGTTTTGGTAGAAGCGGGATTCACTTAAATACCACTATTCCTATGGTAGTTTTTTCCGCTGCCACCAGTCCAGTTTCCCGGACAATTAAACACACGTGTAATAATAATAATTAATCATTTAATACGAGTTAAATTGAAATCTGAGTATCTACAAACTTGAACAAATTCTCAAAATCATAAATACAAGTATAAATTTGTCATTACACAGTTAATGCTATCAGAAAGCATCAATTACACACAGATATGAATGTAGTTGTTGACAATTAGTTAGGAAATCCACCTGGATTATCCGACCCTCCAAAATTACAAGTTGCTTCCTCGAGTAATGAACTGTTACAAGTTTCGTCACTCGCAACTAGTAGCAAATGTATTTAAATTACCGCAGTAATTCTTAATTGGTCTGGCGACCAATACTAGCCAGGTCACATCTCAAGTAACCTGCGAACTCAACCCACACGTATAAGTTCCTCAATCCTTCCAATATATACAGAAGAGAAAGTCACGTGACTAGCAGGCAACCACACCTTGTCTGCCACCTTGAATGCAGGTCTGTCATTGTCTCTGCCTCCGCCGATAGTACTCTAATCACAACATATTAACATTCATTCTTTCGTGATTTTACCGACATTCCTCAAAGGGCCTCGCCCTGGTCTAGTCCGCTTCCACAGAAATAGTATAAGACAAAGGGAGAGACAAGCGCTGGTCACACGCTTCAGCTGTCTGAAAGGGCATTCCTACCCACTTTCCCGGAAGAGAAGGGTACGGTCAAACAATAACACAATAAATACAGAGGCTTAGGGTTGTCACCCGCCAGCTTTCCTTCTCTTGCGGCATCCGGCTAAGCATCTTAATCGCTTAGTGAAAGGCGTAAAAATAACAATTCACAAACTTATAGAATGTCTTGGCTCTGATGTTACAATACGTGTCTAAGTTTTTTTTTGTATTTTGTATCGTGAAGATACAGAACGTGAGGTTTCTCTCCATATTTATGCGTTTTATGCCTATATGTTGGCTTCTTCTAATTTTCCTTGCTTTCTTCTACACATTCAATGATTACTGTGTAGAGCGGCGGTCTAGTGGTAGAGTCTTCGCTTCCACGGTACCCCTGAGCCGTAGAGCGCGGATTCTAATCCCACTCGGCCGAACTAGGTGAGGTTTTCAGCTGGGGTTTCCTTCACTAACTCCAGACAAATGTCGGTTCGGTAAGTCCCCTGACAATCCAACATCTCATCTTTCCAATTCCCACCGAATGGAAGTGCGGGCCCAGCGGCCCAAACGTCGCCATAAAGACTTGGAATAAATAAACATGAAATTAATATTTTGTAGTAAGTTCACCTTCGTGAAGCGAGACCGATTTTCGAAAATGGGGTCTCTTGTCATGAACGTGTCACTCATATAAGGAAGGCTATACGACCAATAAACGTACCCTCTTGAAGTTTCTCTATAGTGTCATATCCTTGGATTACTAGAAGACAAGAATTGATAGTAGTGAGTTGGGACTTAAGGTACGTAGCGAATCACGCGTAGACATGAGATTAATACGTATGTTTTTAAAATAATCTTTAATTGTAGAAAAGTTTAGCTTAAGGTATATAACACAAATGTTCTTCCTGTTGGAAATATACCATTATGTTTTACTACCCTTATTGGCAAATTTAAACGTTTTGATTTTGCAGTCAAAGGCAGCAAAAACTATTTCTTGTATTATCTGTATACGTTTTATCTTTTTTCATTGATATATAAAAAAGAGTAAAATTCAGAAACGTTTCTGTAATTATAATTTATGAACATAAAAATCCGAAATTATTCGTAGAGTAGGATACATTATGGACACATTAAGAAGAAACTGCTAATTTTCTTGTGGGGCTTTACGGCTTATGTCGACATCAAAGGTCATTGGAGCCAGAAGAACTTGTACAGGTAGGGAAAACGCTCTAGGGAGAGCCAACATGACTTTCCGCGCGAGTGGAACTCGTCGAATGATTCAACCCTACACACTAAAAACCCTCCTGATCTACAACACACCGAAACATATCTCTCAACATCNGTCTTGATAGCGTCGGGATCGAAAAGAAGAAGAGGTGACCAAGGGAAGTCAGGAAAGAGAAAGGAAGGAGCATGGCACAAGTAAGTGGAAGTAATGCCAGACTCAGCTCGGGGCCCCGTGTTCGCCAGACACATACTTACTAGAAGTAAGTCCCCTGGGGGGAGGGGGAAAACTGCTAATGAAAGTAGTATTTTTCGCATATTATAAAGGATCATCTCGCTTTAATTTTGTTCTGAATGGTTCGCGATAAATCGATTTAATAGCCTTTGATGTAAACAAGGAAATGTAGCAGAAAAGAAACGTTGTTTTTAGAAGGTCAACAACAAAAAGAAAACCCTTTTGGGAAGTTATATCCAACGAATCAAAAGTTGATAAACGCATAGCAAGATTGTTGTTAGGTGACGGAATACTGATTTCGTGGACAAGAAAAGGGAGGGTACATAATGACGCGGTTGATTAGTTCGAAAAGGGCCTTAACTAGGTTTCTCGCAACCTCCATAACAGTCTCCCTGGTATGTTATAATCTCGCTTGGTGAGGAAATGTTTTAGAGGAAAATGGTAATTTACCAGACATTGCCGCCCAACGCTCTTTGCCTTTTCAAACGGACTATGCCAGCTGTAAAATTTTGTTGCAGTTCTCTTAATTGTTCGGTATGTTTGGGGGGATTTGGCTAACAAATCACTAACAAATCCACAGAAAATAAATAAACTTTTCTAACAAAAATATGTGTACTGTTGGGAAAGGATAGTACTAAAAATACAATGAGTTTCAATTGTTCCAAAAAATCGTGTTTGAAATGTTAACGAGTCTGAGAGGGAGATATAAAAACACAAAACGAAAGTGTTTCTTTAATATTATACGAGGTTGTTTACTATTCTCACGATCATGATAGTTAACTTGCTTGGATCTCTACGGACGATTTAGTGAATAGTACTTTGAAGCTTTCTATCTAATGGTAAACTGAAGTTAGGAGAAGAGGTAAAAATGTTATTGTAATATGAGAGTATATTCTTGATGATAAAGATTCTAGATTTGTCTGACATCAAATTCGACGGTACAGATTTTGTTGGACATGATTGTGGGGAAACGTATTGTTCAATGTATAAATAGTTTTAAGCATTTAACCGATTTGATTGTAATATCTATTTCAATTCTCTCAGAATGTTGAAGATATTTTTTTCTTCTGTTATGTATGCGAGGAGTTCCTGTAGTTTTTTTTAAATATAGGATTGCATTTTCCTTCAACAGATTACATCAATGTTTAATGATAATTATGGAATGAATGATTCGAAATAGTTATTGTTTTTATCTGTTACATTCACCAGTTATACAAGTATTTCACAGTACTTGTACTTGAGTGATAAAATACAACTAATCTAAACGTTTGGTTCATTTTATGAAATATTTTCAGAATGACTTAAGTGAGTTCTGTTCTAATGAGATAAAAAGTAAAACTAATGGTTTAATACTGGGATAGTTGAAAAGTTTTTTCGATTCTTTTGCTGTGTGTCATATCAAACATAGAAGATGTTTTTAAGATTTTTGGTGTTGCTAATTATTCAAGTTGTATTTTTACATATTATCGAAGGACATTTCAACAAAATACTTTTAAAAACATAAGTTATTTCGTATTGAAATAATGCTAACCGTTTAATTTTTTTTATTAAAGTAATTGAGTTTAAAATCACATTTTGTTAGAATACTCTTTGAATGCAAAACATTTAGATCTTTTTGTCACTTTTGTCAAATGTTAGTTTAAGGGAATATCATTTTTGTGTCTATAAAAATAATGCAAACTATTGTCTACCTATTTATTATCATGTTTTTCCTCTAAATTATTCATTTTTTACAAATCATATCTTTTATTCTGCGCATATCTGGATGTGGATCCGTGTTAAGTTAAATAAGCCATTGTATTTAATTCCCGGTTGTACAGATAATCTTAGAATTGCATTATTTTTCGCAACAAACTTTTTTATGTTTAGGAATTCCGTATTTATATCCCAATTATAATAGTTGTGTCCAATTATTATTATTTTACATTAATCATTTGCAATGTTTAAACCAAAATTAACGATTTTGCATATAATTAACTTAATTTTGGTTTAAATATTATATAAAGTTAGTATTTTTACGTGACTCATTCCGTCCGTATAGTTTTCCATCCCTGTTTTTCTTTTGTCGTTGAATTAGATTATCTTATTATGAGGAAAATATAATCTTGGATTATATAAAAGGAAACCATGCAAGAAACAACATCAAATCGGTTCTGTCGGCATTAGTATATTATTTAGAAATAAACCGCGTGTCATATTGAATGTCTATTGAAAGAGTTTAAGGGAAACGATAGTATTTATGGAGTCCTGTCATTCAGTATCGAAAGTTTATATGTACAGTTTCCATTTCTGTGACTGAAGTCGGCGTTAAGAGGTGAATCATAAGTCATGCAATTTTGTGTGCATACATCCAGATTTATTAGTAAATCTTCCCAAGATTGGGGAAAAACATGTCAAGTTGCAATGTGACAAATATTTAACATTAATTTCCTATTTATTTTGGCAGAATATTGTGAGAGAATGCTTCATGAATCTTAGTAACATATTCTGGGGAAAGTATTCTCAGGAAAAGAGGTAGTTGATGTGTTAAGCAAGATTACCAATCTGTACATGGGAATTGCTAAGCAACGAAAATTTCAGTTGAAGTTTATTTTTGTGTATACGAGTTTTCGTCGTAAATTTTCTAGCTTAAATTAATTTCCAGTAGCTGATTACGTTGCCAGGGATGTTTCGTAGATCAGTCATCCATTACGCAGGAAAAAATATGATCAATCTATATTGTAAGATCAAAATACTTTTACTTACTGTTTTTAAAATCATGTACAGCATTCTAATTTTTCAAATTCAAAATCATACAAAACGTGAGTGTATATACTCTACCATCTCGCGGGAACCGCGCTGGTCGAATTTTCGCCTTCGAGGTATGATGCGGTACAACCATTTCATTAAAATTATTGTAAATCTAAACTTTTCTGTCGGAATTTTATGATTTAAAGATTTTTTAAATCTTTGTTAAATGCTCAAATCAAATAATCCGTTAAATTTATTGATGATTGATTTTTTCGTTCTTAAATAACTCTCTTAAATTACACTTCTAAATGTTTACACTTCTAATTTTAATAACGTTTTATGGCTATTGGGTCGATTTTGGATAATTTGTGTCCGTCCGAGGAGATATAATGATACTGTAAGTACACAAGACGAAAAGGTGTGTAAAGCGCTTCTGTATATTTGAACTTGAATGAATAAGACAGAATATTACTCATAATATTTACTATAACTATATTAATAATTTAATCGAAGTTGCTGCTGTCGATTTATCCATTTCTCAAGACCCAAGTTGCATCCCCCAGGGGACTTACATCTAGTAAGTACGTGTTTGGCGAACACGGGGCCGCGAGCTGAGTCTGGCATTGCTCCCACTTACTTGTGCCATGCTCCTTCCTTTCTCTTTTCTGACCTCCCTTGGTCACCTCTTGTTCTTTTCGATCCCGACGCTATTAGGGCTAGGGTATCTTTCATTTTCCTCTTTCCTCTTCTTCTTTTTTTAAAAGTGTGTTTTAGTAAAAGGCATGAGATATATTGGAATTTGTGTTTTGACTTGTAATGCAGGAGGGTTTTTAGTGGGTATGGCTGAGTCTTTCGGCGAGTCCCACACGCGGGGAGAGTCATGTTGGCTCTCCCTAGTGCGTAACTGCATTTTCCCTACCCGTACAAGTTTTAAGGGCTGTAATGACCTCGCTGTTGACGAGCCCTAAAGTCCCACCAAAAAAAAAAAATTCCTGTTACAGAACATCTATAATAGTTAGTGGTGCTTTGTCTTCAACTAAATATATGTAGTAATAAAATTATATCAAACCTTTGTTTCTCTGTGGAAATTACTTCATATTTACGGATTTTAGTGCAGAATATTTAAGAAAAAATTGTTTCGGGCGACGAATACTTTTAAGATAATGGGTAGTATTAATGGTTACGTCTGTGTTACCGTTAATAGTATGGGATAAATCAGGCAGCATTTCTTTTGTTGGGTATCAATATTACAGTTTCTTGTTTTGTTCGAACATACGAGATATATAATCTATTTTTAAACTTTTAAGTTCTTTATAACTTTTGTTTATTGTTAAATATTGGTGGACAACGTAGGACAGTGGACGTATGTTTTCGGTTCGATAATGAAGCGGCAACTTTCGTAGTCGCTGTTAGCCATAATTCGTTCCGATTCTTCCCGTTTTCTTTTCTTGTATGTAGTCTCCACCGAACTGAGAAGGACGGAGAAGTAGCGAGGAAGAAGTACTCCCTCGGGCAGTATGCATCTTGTGAGTTCTTTTCAGTTAGTCTTTCAGGAAGAGTTTCTCTCTCTCGTGAACGACCAGTTCGTCTCGAGACTACTGACGAATTTGATAAGAGATATTTCCATATTATAAATCCTCTTTGAATTACTTTTATCACACTTGTATTGCACATACTGTTCCTCCTGTGGTTATACATTTAGATTTATATATTCTCATATCAGTTTTGGATGTAAGTATTTTTATAAAATGAACTAAAATCATACTTCTTCGATTTTAACACATAATAATTTGAATTAATTAGGGTTAAAAATAACTTCGTTACGTTTGTTATCATGAATCAAGATTAAATATCAGGAAAATTTACTTGTTACATTCGTGTTAGTACTATTTGATGGTATTTGCAGAGTTTCGTGATTTGATTTGGAATTAGAAAAAGAAAACCTGATACAATAGTTTTTCTTATTTCTCCGAATAAAGTCGTCATTTGATGAACAATAGAGCATACTTGGAAATGTCTGCTATATATGAACTGATCTTGAAGATATTTAGAGATATAATTAACATTGAGTGTAGTAGTACTGGTTGCAGAATTTACGAGCAATTAAGAACCTTATTATTTTTTTATTTATCTTTATTTTATTAAATGTTATCTTAATCCGTTTTGATATGCAGTATTACTAGGTTTGCAAATTGCAGCGTGTGTCGACTTTGAACCCTAAGATTATAAATGAGGATGTCAGCATTATAGTGTTTGATGTTCATAATATCTAACCAACCATTTCTTTTGACTTGTAATCCGATTTTGCTATTCTTTTTGTAATTATTGTCCTCCGAATATCTATACGCAGTTTTAACTACTTGTTTTTCTGTAATTATTAATTTTCTTAGATACTGCTATTCAGGGATATTCAGAACAAAGCCTGTAGTTGAGTTGAGGTTGTAAAATTTGCCACAAAGTTAATAAATGTACGGATTATTATTGACTATAATACTCGCATTGACTTTTGTTTCTAATTCTAGTTTAAAACAATCGTAAATAGCGTTAAGTTCATTTCCAGCTTTATACATCACCGCTTTTCCCCTGTTTATAAAAAAATATTTTTCGGTCTATAACATATGGCATCTTTTTTAAGAGATGAAAATGCAGTGTTTCTTGGTTAAAAGTACTGTGACAGCACGAAGATGTTTGCTTACATCTTGTAAATTTTTTCAATCACATTTAAGACCTTCGCCACTTTTATCGTCACAATCAAATTTTTTTAAGTTGTATGCAAATCTATACCCTTGTCGCAGCTCAAATTTTGACAAACTTAATAATTTATTCGGTGTTTTGTACCCTCATGGAAACATGTTAAATGTAACTATCAGAATCTATCTAAATTTCTGAATTATTATTTTCAAGAATAAGGAAATATCGTCTCTTGGCGTGTCGACGAACTGCTTGGATTAGGCACGAACAGTGTGTTGCTTTTCGTGTCAGATTCGCGGACGACCGCTGAGTGAAAGTGAATTTGTAAAAGAGTGGGTGCAAGCTTTGGTTTTTTGGAATAAGAGGATGAGGAGGTTAAAAGTTTTAGTGATTTTAGAAGGGTCCAGCACTCGCCATTTTTTATTACTTTCATTTATTTTATATCTAAACATCTTCAATTAACATAAAATGTCGAAATTTACAAAAAAAAAAACATTAATAAATGTATACTTCTATTTGCTCTGTACGTAATTCAATACGTACAATTTTTATTTGTTTAACAATATTACACATTACATTTCATTGTTCATTTGCATTTATTTTATGTAGTTGGCTCACTTCGCGTGCTTCCCCTCCAGTCTCCTATTTGGGACATCGCCCCAATATGCCCGCTTCTGGTTTCCACCCAGACACTTTGGGGCATCACCCAAGTTAGGTTTTAAATCTTGGTATCTCCCAGACATCGACAACAATGCCGTTGTTATTCACCATCCAACGTTTTTCTATTGCAGCAAACGCGGAGGTGGGGGAGCGAGTGTATATTTTTTTCGCGGTAGGGCGTAATTGGTATTAATAAAATTATGATGACGCACTCGTTTGAGTCAAGGTCTACACGAAAGTCATCGTGCATTTTTTCTCTAATCTTTCCTCTGTACCCGGTGTTGTCTAGATCAACTAGGCTTTGATTCTCCTCCCAAATTTAGACATCTCATAATAAATGCATTTATTATGCATTTATATTTATGAAACAGTCGTGTTTGTTAAGACCGAATTACTGAAGTGCCACCCTTTCTTTATACGAAACAGTCTCGTTCACGAACACTATACACGCAATAGTAGTAATATTCATCGCCCTAGAGTGTCAACCACTCTTTGCCTAAAATGACCTTATCATTCGGGAATCGTTCTATATAATTCCCTGCCCAAGAATATAAAAGACATTATGAAATTGAATCTGTTCAAATCAGCGGTTAAAAACTACCTCCTGCACCAGTGCTTCTACAATGTAAAAGAATTTATTGATTTTAATAAAAGTTAAATTCGTCTTGTACTTTATCACGCCATTGCTGTAGTACTTTTTAAACAACTTATAACAATTTCAAAAACTATTTTCTTGCATGATTGTGTTGTCGTATGGCTCATATTAATTTAGTTTTATGTGTACTCAACTTTGGCACGGTTGTGTACATAAATTCTGTAGCCCCATCCTGGCCCGGGTTTTTCTCCGTTTTTCCTTCTGGTAGAGGCGGATTTATCATACAGGTTCTCTAGGCTTTGTCTAGGGTCGTGTTTATTGTAACAATAAATCGTGAATTTTGTGTTATTTCAATTCTTATGATTTTTAAACACTATACTCAGAATAATCTATAGTTCGATAATAACTTGTACATGTAATTCTTTTTGCTTAAAATTACAAACATATTGACATTCTATTAGTATTATAACTCGCAGCCAACTTTTTATTTTATCTAGGAACTTTTGCTGAATTTTTTGAATCCGCCTCTGCCTTGGGGCCCTTGATCGGAATTGATGGGATGGTCCCTTGCTTGCTTCCGGAGAGTAAATTAGTTTTTTTCCCTTCACGTGGTCATACGCAGTTTGTACTGTTTTTTGACAATAAATTTATAAATCAATGGATTCGTAAATACTTGATTCATTCACATATTCGTAGAGCAAAGCTCAAAATTGTTTTATATTTTTTTTGTATTTCTTGTCAAATAAATATTCGCATGGTGGTGCCAATGGCTCTCCCGTTCTATTTTGTTATGTATTTTATGTTGTTCTGCATTATAATCTGCAACCTTCTGTAGAGCCAATAGCTGATCGAAGGAAAATTCTGTACATTCTTTTGTTATTTTAATAAAAAAGGTTACCCGGTTATTGTTTGAGTGTATTTAACATAATAAAATGGTATTACAAATGTGTTTCCGTTTTATTATATTGATGCATTTTGATACACGAGGTTACTCAAGAGATTCACGAGTGCTCTCACACTCTCAAATAGATCCATTCGAATGGTGAATACCAGTTGGTTTCTTTCTCGCTGTAATCGATAAAATAAGTTAAGAAAAGTTGGAACGCGATTTTATGTGAAGATCGAGGGACAAAGTATTACATTTTCCGTGGATGATATTGAATGCATTTGGTAATATTTGTGTTAATAGATAACAATGCCATATTTGTGGCAGTGAAGAATCGATACTAAAATGTATCCGAAAAGATGTACCTTAGAAATATAGGAGGCGAAATGAGATAATGATTTTGACGAAGGAAATCGTGGAGAGAGCGATGACTGTGATGGTCAGCAATGGATTGAAGCGCGGTGGTGAAGAAGAGAGTGAAGGGGTTCGCTAACTACGAAGGTTGGTTAATCGATGAGAAGAAAAAGCGTAGAGTTGAAAGTTAACATGACTGAAGTGAAGACCAGTGTCTGGATGGGAGTTATTTGGTAGAAGTGGAAGAGCGTGTAGTGTTTTGAACATCGCTGCTCAGATATAATAGCATCTCTATAGAAAAATAAGTACGATTTTATATATTGATATAATAGTTTGATTGACTTCCAGTGAACAATGTCTTGGTGAGCGAATGAGAATTCTTTGCTGGGTTCAATATTTTTTGCTATAAATTTTGTCATTTAAAAGCATTTTTGAAAATGCGCTCGTTAGATATTGAAAAACCGCAGTATAAGAAATGGAAGTCAATTCGAGCTTTTCGGACTTAGTGTCTGAAATTCATAGAAATATTGTCAGCGTCTTACATATTACCAAATTCCCTAGGTAAGAAATTATTTACGTGTAGTAATTGTATTTCTCGTCATACTGCTAGGCCACATTTGACTTATTTTTATGAAATGTACGGTATTTTTCTAAGTGGCATTCATTAACTACTGGAGAATATTACGGCCCTCCTAAGCTTTGGGAATGTTTCCCTTCCTTCGTTTTGGGAACTTTTGTGAATAATAAAACGTTACATGCTATACTACCTACCTGAGTAAAAGAAAAAATAGCTGTTACTGCTGTTTCAATCATTTTCCATTATGAGAATATTCATTTTCCGAACTCATTTATCTAGGCAATATTACTGGCACCTGATGGTGACATTTCGCACCTTCTTTTATTCAAGACAAAACTGATAATTTATTGAACTCTTAGTTAATCGATACAAAAGTGGGTAGAGAGTGTTTTCAGATTTATGATTCAGAAAGGAGATAAATGGTATGGTTTATAGCTTTCTTTCAAACACCAATGTTGTTAATAAAAACAGTGGAAAGTTAAAACGTAAATTGCAAGGATATACTCTAAACGTCCTATAATGTTATCTCGGCAAAACAGTAACATATCCGACATGTTTATATTCCTCACATGCGCCATAAAAGCCACTTCTCAATACTTTTAAAGAAGCCTATTTGACAAGTTTCTTGTCAACACTCCGTGACAACTAAGATCAGTTATCGATTCCACAATAAAAAATATCTAGAAATGGTTTGGTTTCTTGGTCAGTTGATCATGAGATTATTTTAATTTACTTGAGAGAAATTTTAGACTTTCCGACTTATCACTAACGTGACTACAGTAACATCCAACCCACTGTCTAAAGGGCGACATCCATAGCAGTGCTTTGACTGAGGGGTTTCCCACATATTATCACTCTCGTGTTGGCTGACGTGAATATGCACGATATCGACAGGTTTTCGTGTATATTAACCGCTAGAGGTAGAACTGGGCCGTAATACCCTCTAACACCTTATATTCGGAGCTTTTGTGGAAAACATACTAGTATGAATATTGATACAATGAGCAAATTTTTGAATGTTAAAGTAGAATATTCGAGATAATATATCGCTCAATATAACTACTACAATCGTAAGATTTCAAATCATGATCTCTTGACAAATTTCATTGTGCGTAAGGAATAATTTCACTATTCCCTCTCCCTGATATTCTAATTTTTAGAGCTGAAGTTTATTTGTACAAATCTCTTTTAGATTTTGGGACCCCTAATTACAATTAAATGCTTATGAGGATTGGATATTTAAATCCTTCTTTTTAATTGAGGAACTTTATTTGCTGCAATTAATACCTGATAATTTCTAGAACTATAACGATTATTTTTTATGTTTGCATCTTCGTAAGATGATGTGAGAGGAATGTCGCCAAGGGTCAGCATCACCTGATCCACCTTTGTCTTCTTCATCATCTCTACGTCTCTTCAACATCTCGGATAGTCACGCTCCCGACGAAAACGTCAGCGCCCAGGTTGCTTGTCACGTCCCTTTATTGTTGTGACTTTTTGGTCTTGAAGAAAGCTTTGTCAATACCACATAAGCTTTTCAAGCAAACATTTGGGGTTAATATTGTTTAACTGCGAACTCCCCCAAACGACAGTCTCCTTTAACAACAGTTGTATGCAGGTGATGGTGACGTGTCTCAGGTGTGAAATATCTGGTTTCTTGTTATAGTTGATGGAAAAATCAAGAATACGAAACTCGAAAGTTGCGAAACACAATACAATACGTAATGCTTCAGTTTTATGAGGACATTTGCTTGCGAAGCAAACTGTTTCTCTCAAGACAAATCACTTTCTTGTTTCCATTTGAGCTCTGAAAACACGGGTTTTCCCATTCAAATGTTATTGTAAGGGAACAGTCTTCTAATGACATAATAAACTTGTTTTTCTCTATTGATTTGAATCAGTAGAAAAGTCAAAAACTGCATATGATCACGTGGACTAAAAACTACTTTCTACTCTGGAAGTTAGCAACGCTCCATCTCATTCTTAGTGAACTACTCTGTGGAAAACTGGAGAAAACTCGAGTTGAGATGGGGCTATAGATATAATGTTCACAGATAACAGTATGGAGATCAACATAGTAATATATCAATAATTTAATTATTTTTGAAGCACAATCATTAACAAAAAGTGTAGGACATTGTTCGTTTTCGAATAAAAATTAACGTCTTTTAACTGACAATGTTCCAAAATGTTCGTTTAGAATTTCAGAACGTCGACCGCGCTTGTAAGGTAGAGAAGAACACGGTTTATTTATATTTTGCAATAGTGGGGTCTTCACCACTTGAACTGCACATTGTACCAGACTAAAATATAGTACCATTTATTGCTTTCTATAATTGAACTCTTCTTGATTCTGTAATTGTAGCTCAATTTTAATTGTAATTATTGAGTGGATATATCTTTAACTTTGATTCGTTACTATTTTTAACGCATTGTAAAATATACCCTAAATAATTGTCGATATAAATAATTTAGATTGCTTTATGTAGACTTTCGAGATTGACAACAAATTTCTTAACAATTTTGAATCCGTCTCCTTAAACAAGTAGCGGAAGAAGAATAAGGGAATCAATTAGATGCATTGTTATACGATAATATACTGGCGTTCTCCATCAAATTCATTCTTTTCCCGCGAAAATCCGGTTCTGTATCGCATTATCTCCTGATGTCAAATTAATGATCTTAAGTTAAATGGAGGAATGTGTTTTTGATCGGGGATTTTACCCTTGTGTCCCACTGCGACCGTGGCGTGCGGGACAGGGACAGCGACGGCGAATGGCGCCCGTCGCGTAGGAGAAAGGCGCACAAGCAGAGGTCGTGCTGCTCGACCCCACGCCGCGCACCGTTACCCCTCCGTCGAGGAGACAGGCAAACCGACTAGCGGCGGCGGCGGCGTGGCGGTAGCACCACTGGAGGCGGCTGGCTGGTGGCAGCGGCGGTGAAGAAATGACAAGGCCGCCGCCGGCGACGGAAATATTAGCCGTAGATTTGGAGGTGTAACTCGTGTAATAACAGTAGTAGCGTACGACGATTGTCAAATTGCGAGGAAGAAAAGAACAAGACAGGATGTAACGAAGTATTTATGTAATATGATCGTGTGCTGTACTTTCTATAGTTACTTATTCTTCTCTTTCCTTTCTGCCCTTGTGAGGAATAGATGTTTGGGCTTTCATGTAATGAGACAAGCGCTCTTGTTGGCTGTCTCATGTGAGTCAGAAAGAGGAAGGCAATAGATAAGATAAGGGTGGCTCAAGGAAAACTTTTCATAGGTGTGTGTGTGTGTGGGGGGGGGGCATTATAAAATGACATTTGATTACGTAATACGTGTTATCGATTATATTAAAAAATAGTGAAACATGCTCGCGGATTGAACATCTCGTTAATGCTAATGATTCATACTGTATGAAGTACAGAATATCAAGTACAGAATAGAAATATACTTCAATTAATATTGAATTAAATAGTGGAAAAAATTGCAACCTTTGCAAATTTTCTACCTGTCTCTGAACTGTTAGAAGAATTAGAAAACAGTTCATTGAAATATATTATGAATTTCTTTCATCCACTTCAGAGTGACCTAACTTAGATACATGCAACAGAAATTAACACAGAACATTGCTTGGAGTAATCTCTTGATTATTGTTTGCGCTCATTCTTCAATCTCTTGAGGAAAAAAACGTTTCTTTTTTGTCGAAAGGGGTCATGACACCCATGGCCTACACCCTGGAGCTACCTCTGAATAAAATGATAAGAAGGAAAGTATATCGATGAAGTATGTTATCTCCAACATCCACGCGCTGAGTGTAATAAAGAGACAGAACGTGCTTCTTGAAAGCTCATGGCTGATCATCTTACGTCGTACATAGGTATTACGATTGTTCTAATCATAATACGACATTAAGTATAGTATCAATAACGTAGAGAACAGTTTGGTTTAATATAATTGACAGTACTCATTTCAATATTTCAATCGGCTAATTACTGTAAATTAAATCTATGGAAAACTCGGGATGGAAACAGAATACAAAATTCTTTTGGTCAATAAAACTTGAAAAGACAGATTAAGGAAAGCATTTGAAGATGACCATAACGTCGTATATCGTATAGTTAAATAAAGTACATAAACGAAATGACATTTATGTTATTTTGGAGACCTATTATATAACCGAATTTCAGTTTTAATTCGAGATCTCATTCAAGAGATTATTTTGCTGTATTGAAAGTACGAACAAGCATACGCATCAGATATACCGCTCATAAACATACTTCATTCATCTTTTAGGGTGTAGACATCTGGTAAGAAAGGATTTTACGAAAATCCATTTTAAAGGAGTCAAAAAGGGGTTAGACTGTTTTATGTATGTATCCTACCAGAACTTTGAAGAGTATGGACCAATTTCAATTAAACTTGACACACAGATTACCAACTATCTGACAAGGATTGTGGGGGTAAGACATCCCTGGCACCATTAGGGAGGGGGTGAGAAGAGGGTGACATATAAGAATAAAGGAAAAATCCGATTTGATTCGAAACCATACTTTTCGGTGTCGTTTAGAGCGTCCCCGATGCTTTGTAAGTTTACAGTTAGTCCATATTGCAGGTAATATACCCCGAGCATCCCTTGGGTTGGACGGGTAAAATAATAACAAATAAATATAACAATAACGACTGATATTGGTTTTGAATACATCAGTTTTTAAAACAAGCAGATTCATACTCTCAATGCCGCTTAAGTCCACGTTCATCCCCTATGAGGGAATATCCACTTTGAGAAGGGGATGAAAGGAAAAGTTAACAAAAATGACTGACGTTAGTACTGATAGTTTTCGGGGCAACCGAAATTAGTAGTGAATTCCCCATTACGCTTATGTCCATAACCAGCACGTATAAACCTCAGCACCCCTAGGTAAGGTAATGCCACGAAAAAATTATCGAACATGCTAGAGACCAGTGAAGTTTCTTGCGTCACTGAGTTAGTAAAATCCCGAGTGTAAGTCCAAGTTCAGCCCTCACGAAAAAAGGCACAAATAGCACCAATTAAGGGGGGGGAGAGAAATAAGTTGATTGATAACAATATTTAACAAATGAAAATTGGATCGGATTTGTGGGTTGATGAGATTTTAAAGTACCAATGCCGCTATGGCGGGGGTTGGGAAGTGCGTGACACGAAAAAATCGCAAATATCCGTTGTGAAAGGGTTAGAATGTTGTATGTATCCCGCCATAACTCTGGAATGCCGGGAGCAATTTCAACCAAACTTGATACTAGGTGATGACTATCTGACAACAAGGATTCTGGAGGTAACATATCTCTGGCACCTATTAAGAGGGGTCGGGGAGTGGGGTGACATGTAAAAATAATGGAAAAATCCTTTATGATATTGGTAACCATAGTCTTCGGTGCCGTTGAGATTGATGAGGTGCCCCCAATGCTTTGTTAGTTCATAATCAGTCGACTCTGGAGAAATATACCCCTAGCATCCCTGACTGGGAGTTGGTAAAAGGTAAATATAGTCAAACGACTGATATTGGTGTTGAATACATCATTTATGCGGCCGCAGAAGAGAAGAGTGACACTCTCAATGCCATAACCCCCTATGAGAGACAAAAACACTTTGGGTAGAGGGTGAAAAATAACTGTAAATGATCTATATTGGTGTTGAGACAATAGTTTTCAGGACCACTGAAATAAGTAGTGACATTCCCGAAGACATTTTGATTAGTCCATACTCAGTCCTTATGCCCCCGTAGGGAAGTGGTCATTTACAAAGTATCGAACATGACGAATACCAATGAAGAGTCCACAATTTCGGCATCGCTGAGCTGATTGTGACATTCCGATATCGTGTAAATCTAAATTCAGCCTCCTTAGGAAAGATGACATGGGAGGGCTTGTATCCTTCACGTGTGGATTGGAATGGGGTGACGAATAGAAATATTCGAAAAAGACCAAAAATGGAGTAGAAAACTGAATTGTTGGGGCCGCAGAAATAAATAGTGTCATTCTCAATGCCACTTAAGCCCGCAATGAGCATCCGTACACCCCTAGCAGCTCTAGGAAAAGCGATGGCATGTAAAACGTATTGAAAATGATAAATATTCGTATTGATATTGTTTTCCGGGTCGCTTTAATGATTAATTACACTCTCTTACTGCTTAAATCTACTCTGTTTCGTATATTCCAGGACCCCTGGAAGGGGTTAACATGAGATTTAATGCATATGATATAACTGAGACAAATTTACTGTTTTCGGCGTCGCTGTGATGAATGTTGTCACTCCTGATAACGTTTCAGTCTACCTTCAGCCCTCATGGAGAAAAAGACGCCCCGTGCCTTCCCATAGGGAGGATGGAAAGGGAATGTTCGAAAAAAATAAATGAAAATGTCCGATTTGCATCGAATACATTATCAGGACATCTGAGATGTGTAGTTATACTACCAATGTCGAAGTTCAAGTTGGGATACCATGGTACTCCTAGAGCTGAGGTAGAAAGGGCGAGACATAACAATAACGGAAAAGGCTCAAAACCTTTGTTTTTGGGGTATTTGTGATGAATGATACTTCCGATGATGCTATGTAACCGATGAGAGGTGCACAATATTCGTAGAGATAGAGGTGGCGAAGAGCGTAGCTCAAAAATATCGAAAATGCACGATATTAGTTTGGAAACCCTTTCAGGGTTGCTGAGATGAATAGTGACGCTTCCGATGTTGTTTTAAAGCTGACCCACCATTGGGAGGGTGGTTTACCACTTCTAGAAATGGGTGGAGTGGGAAGAATCATGTGAAAATATTTACTCGAAATAGAAGGATATTTGCGTTTAATGTATAAATTTTCCCAAGTTGTGTGCTGAGCTATTGATGACACCCCGATTGATTTGTTTCTCTCGTCGGCAACTTTATATTGCTTGCTCAAGGGTGGGTTCACCAAAAGATTTATTTATTCTTCTGGAAGCGAAATTAAAATGTATATAAGCAAGTGTTGTATTAAATTTGTATTATTATTATTATTAATTTGTATGCTATACAGATGGTTTTTAAAAATCAGTTAGTAAAATTATTTTCATTTTAAAACATAGATTTTATTTTTTCTGAATAAAGGAAGATTGGTATGAGAAAAAATACCGGGCAACACCGGTTAGTCAACTAGAATATAAGTATACATGCTAACTTACCAACAACGGACTACTACTAGTTTGAGTGACTCAATTAAATGTCTCTGAAACACTTCTTGGTTTAGAAGTATTATCATGCGAGATCATAATATTCATGGGTACTTTCGACAATGTCACCTTTTGAAGTATACTTCAGTTAAAAACGTTTGAGAATGCTTCACTGTTAATACCAAGGTAGATCAAACACATTTTGGGGTCACCTATTCTGATTTTGATATACAGATCACCCAATCTACAACTTTCATTATTTAATATATGTTTCTGCGTATAATAGTGCTATTAAAGTCATTATTATCTTGTTATCTTGATAATCATTATTATCTTATTAAATGAAAGTAATTTTATTACTTTCTATCTCTATATAGTTATATTTTTCTCCTTATCCTATAATATTTTAGTCCATATTAATTGGATCTCTGGTGTTGCTTATTTCACTCACTGCCATAGACAGAACAATCCCATAGTATGTGGATTTACTTTTTTCCATACCACACACACATTTCAAGTATTTTTTGTTTATTTAAGATGTTTATATTGATAGCTAACTCGTATTAACACTTCTGAAGCATTCTAGTCCTTTGTAGGCCATGTGATCACTGACACGTGTTCTTTTTCACACGTTTTCATGTGTTCTTTACAAACGATTTTTTTTGTCTAGACGTGCACAATTTGATTTGAGTTTGGCTTAAAAAATAGCGAATCAAATTAATTAATTTCTAATTCTTTGTATATAATTGTGTATCTTAAAATATGTTGTTCACATATGTAAGAAGCCATTTCACTAAAACACTGATTATAGATTGCCTAGCTTCTACCGTTTGGTACACGAGCTTGGGAGTAGCATGAAGTTGCAACCTCATCGTTCGCGAATCCCCGCGTCATCACCTACACGATGGTGCGATCAGTAGCTTCAACGGCAGAAAATTACCTTGTATTGTTAGTAGTAAGTAGTATCTCGACAGTGGACAACGGGCAACTAATTCCAATGTACTTATGTGTGATCGATAATATCAAAATAAAATTGCTTGAAAAAACTTTTTGAGAACAATTTTAATTGTAATCTCTCGTTATGAGCACCCCGCGTGATAAATCTTCTAGCGTTCGAAGTTATTCTAATTTTTGTTCCAGAGCAAATCCTGATTTCACTGATGTAATATGCTTACGAGCTCATTTCTGAAGTATAAAAATGATTCCGCAGCACAGTGTGTCCAAAGGTAAAAAAGAACTATGAATTTTGGTACACGGGATTTCGAGGGTACTGATTACGTATACGGAGTCATGAAAAATACTGATGTTGGTATATGGAATTAATTAAAAGTGAAAAGAATTTGATCCGAGCTTATTCAAATCAGGAGTTGGCATTGTTATTCAATAATCGCGTACCAGCAAGAGAATCGCTAATGAAATTCAAATATTTTAAAAGGTTATGAAACGTATTAAATATTAATATATATTTGGTCTCCGAGTTATGCTGAATTTAAGTGTTTTTGTACATTGTAATTTTGTAAAAAAAATCATGTTATATATTTGCACATTGTACTTGTTATAAATTTTCGTGTAACGAACATAGCCGCATCGCTGAAAGAATTTCAACTATTTTCCGTAAATGTACATTAAAAATCACGCCCGGAGAATGAAAAATATCCAGTAAATATTAAAGCATTATAAAGATTAGAAAAAGATATTTGAAATATTTTATAAAATGTGTTATTTTTTAACTTTCTCCAGGTTTGAAACTTGCATATCGCAAGCTAAAAAATCGAATTGCTATAATGCCCCTTAGTTTGTTACTCCCTTTCGATGCATAACGAGAAGTTTTATATGTAACTTCAACATTCTTTGGAGGACGAGTGCTTCGATCCATTTTGTGTCTGTGTGTTTGGAAAGGGCAATGTATATTTTAGTCATAACCTCAAAAAATTTTATTAGGGGAGTACTTTTTTGTGCTTACCTAAGATAACATCAAGAAATTAAGCTGATCTTTTTGGTCATTGATTAGCTTAATATTATAATTGTGGTTTAAGTTAATTGAATCTTCTTTATGAGCGTCAGCACTCCTCACAATGGTACTTTCTCTTGCAAGGAATCGTGATAGAGAACTCTCAAAGCTCGCAATTTGAGCGTGTCGTTCCGTTTAGCGGCAAGCAGCTTCAGCATTCTGCAGCCGCAGGCGAACGCGAGCGCGACGCGACGCGGGGCGGCGTGTGGCAGGTTGGCACAGAGAACGGCAGCGATTGGCAGCGGGCGGGCGGGCGGGCGGCCCACTTTGAGACCGCAACTGTGTCAGTGTACCCGCCGTGCACACCCTGCCACATTGGTACTTACCTTTGCTTACGTCACAGAACTCGATGTCTTCGACTTCTTCGCCCCCGCACATCCTAATCCCTCCAAATCGACATGCGTTGTAAAAATGTGTTGTAGAAATATTTTTAATTGAAAATGAGATTTATGTTCATATCTTCACCAAAAGAAGCCACTGTAAATAATATTTATTTAATAAATTCCATCAATTTATTTCATAAATGGCTCTACTAATAATAATTATTTTTAATGTTACTTTCTCTTTGCGTGAAATGTTTTTTGAGTTGGTTTTAGTTTCGATGCATTAACCATTGCATTGAGAACGCAATTTGCATAGAGTATTATGATCTATTGAGAAAATGATAATATAATAACATTAACATCTCTATTGAGAAGTAACCCTAAAAGGTCATTAAAGCGCTGTGCCATTTTGCTTCCTTTTCAACTATGTTTGAATTACATTAAGATATAATACATAAGTTGATAAATTCTATATTGGCAATCAATGGAATAATTTTTAGGACGGAAAAGAAAAATTACTAAACGCAGATTTCAATAATCACTAATAGTAATTTTGGTTTTCGAAAAATGCAAACGTTGGTACACTTTGAGAGAAATGAACGCCCATTCTATACTTTTATGGATTGTTATTCGATTATAGGAATTTGATTTGATTGACATTAAACATTACAGTAATTTAATATAAAACAGATTATCAAACATTAAATATTTCTACCAATGCTCAATAAAAATTACTTTTTCTTTTCTTTTCATTACATACTGTGCTTAACTTATGAATTAAAATTAACATTTCACGTCAGAAATAAAATTGTCATTCTTTGCAACAGTGTCATTTTTATGTAATATTATTATCCTGATTCTTATCAGCAGACATAAGTAATATGCTTGGTCGTAGAAAATTAACGAAATGTATAATATACAATGCTCTACGACAAACCTCATACCATATGAGAATAAAAGAAAAGATACAGAAAATCTATGAAATTATATTTTCGTTCTTTTTAAACATTTGGTAAGTGCAATGTATTTTTTATGAGATTTCGAGAACGTATGAGCCTTTTGTATATTTCTCCCGACGTTTGTTAGACTTTCTTGTTTTATAGTATTATTCTTATTCGAGTTGTTCAGTACGGTCTTAATAAATGGGTTCTATTAGATAATTATTTTTCGTTTATTCGTGTTGTTAGAAAGATTAATGGAAACTATCAATTAGCCATCATTTCTATGATTATTCTTAAGAATAATGTCAATTGAAATAGAATTTCGTCAACACCGTTTCAACAGCGGAAATTTCTGAAAGGGCGATCCCAACTGCCCTTCCCTTTACGGGGCTCACGGAAGAAGGGAAATCTTTTTTTTAGGATCCAAGCAGTTAGCAATTGGTTTGGGCCACTATTGAATGAGGTAACATTCACCTTGCTATGCGGTAAGGTATGACGCATGAGTATTCAAGTGCAAAAATGAACGGGTTTGTTAGGTTTGAATATATGTTAAAAAATCCAAAGTAGCATAATCAGTCTTAATATTGATAGCCGAAGATTTTCTTTATAGGATTTTCGTCTAATGAAAAAAGTATAAACAAGTCATCGTAAGATATTTAGAAGTAAAATTCTCTATACGCTGCAGTAATGTGAAGTATTACGCAGTGTAGAGTATCGGTGATCATTTAGTTTTAGTAAACCTGATTGATCAATGTTCTCTGCATGGATTAGCTTCCTGCTGTATCCCGTTCATCCGTATACGATTCCTTCACAAACGCAGTCCATGTCTCCTTGAAATCGAAGAGAACTTTCCAGAACGAGGCCGAACGCCTGTTTCGCCCGCGGTAGATCGACGGGGCCGGAAATAGGAACTCATTTCTTTGAGCAGCTACGTTTCTTAACGGAACTTCAATTAGTAATCGTCGATGGGATTAGGCAAGCGAAATGTTTTACCTGCTCACTTTTCGATACACTCCACCTATATAAAGTAATATGTGAGATTACGTCTATACGGGACATGAAAGTGAGGTAAGCTCACGGGGGTTAAAAATGAACGCAGTACATTTATATATTTTTAGTAATCCATTTAAATCTTTAACGTATGCTGATGGTAAAAGTTTTAAAATCTATTTGGTTTCTTTAAACAGTACTTCTATATTTTTACTGGTTTCGAGGTATTGTTTCCTCCAGTCTAAATTATCCAGCCTCCTCTGCCACCAACCCGCGAAGACACATCCTATTGTCAACGGTGGTAGGAAAGGTTAACATGTGTACGAGTACGAGTTTAGATCAATAGGAGTGGGTGTTTGAATTAAAATTTCATTATACTTATTTCTATAACTTCCGATGAGTGTATGCTGTTTGAAGATGAGTAACATCTTATTTCAGAAGTTTGAGTAGTATCATTAGTCTGCACTATGAGATCTCGTCTTTTGTTGATCCAGGTTATGCTGATTTCACCTGAATCCGGGGATCTTCGAATACTACTTACAAATGATGAAATTGTCAACGATTTTTTAAATTTAAATAACATCTCTACATATACTTGAAATTAAATGAAATTATTGAAAATCAGGGGATTACCATGAACGGATTTCATTAATGAACATTGATGGGAATGTCGAGTGCAACACTGCCTCTGCGAGTGTCATGTGTGTTGCCAACTACACACCGAGAGATTGAACGCCACGTGGTTGCAGATTCTGCCATTCTACTTTAAGTAGGAGCTGGTGAGAGAGGCGGGGCTATGCGACGACGCCGTAGCATCCGCAGGACGATCCGTTTGGCACTGAGACGGCGCCACTTTCCCCCGTCTCAGCTATATATGCTGTCGTGGGCCGGCTGTATTTGATATAAATATATCTGGGACCAGAAACGTACGCACCATTATCATCCCATAGATCAGGTCTTGAAATGCAAGTCATACCTATATTCGTAAAATTTAATTTCGTTATTCTACTTCTCAAATATTTTTTGGGCATGTCTTGATACATTTATGAGATCTACAATGTTCATTAAGTTAGTACTTTAATTTTTTCTTTTATAAACAAACTACTATAACTTGATTTATCTTTCACGCCCACATATTTTCTAAACTTTTTAATTCCTATTTTTCTTTTTTCTCCTTCCATATATGTGCGAAGTGTTGCTCTATTGAATTGCATCCTAGTATGTTCTTATATAAGAAGGAAATCTTCCTGCATCAAAAGTACGCATTATTTGTTGTGTTACCATCGACTGCCAAATACTTTTACTTCATCGTAGTGATCATAAGGAGTACCATGCAAGTTTATGTCCATTCTTCTCACTCGTTCCAAGCAGTAAACGATTGTTCCATAAGTTTTATTGACGGTTATATTTTGCTCCTTTATTCGTCTGAAAAGCATAAATGGTTTCGTCGTCCCGAGTGCAATGAATCTATTTTGAGGATCTTAGTAGATCTGCCAGCAGCCTTTATGTTTACCCACATCATTGACTGTTAGCTATGCAGCCTGTCTTAATTCTCCTCAGTTCAACATTTGCTTTACACTTTTGAGAGATTTACTCTCCACTTTCGTGAGTCTTGTTCTTCAAACTTTCGCTCTTGGTTTTTCAAGTTTTCCCTTTACATTATTTCAACAGTAGTTGCTCGGAGATAGGCCTGTTTAATTTTTTTTGACCTATTTAAGAATCTGTTCTTGTACAGTGCTGTAAGTTCACTCAAATTATTTTCAACAGCATTCGGTTTTTCTTTATGCGTAAATGTAATTTGGCGTTCTACCAAATTTACGTTCTAGTTTGCTATGTAAATTATTTCATCGCAACACAATAAATGCGTTGCTGGATTTCTCTCCCTTTTCTGACGCAAACTGTTGTATTATCGAAAGAACAAAAAAATCCTTATTAAGGGTATGATTTTGATTTTTTTAACCGTCCATTGTTGTTATAAAGTTAACGTATATCCAAGCAAACGAAAAATCCCCATGGGGTTGAAGTCCGCGCGGGACAATGATGTGCCACGACGTTAGTTCGTAGTGTTGTTAATCTCGTTTGTCGGTATGTGGCGTTCACGTGCAGTGACTTAATCTTTTTGAGTATCACTACAGTATTTACATGCAGGAAATATGATACGAACATGTATTTTCTACAGATTTGACGCAATAATTAATGTCTGTCTTTTAGAGAAGTCTTTCATTTAAAATGTTTTATAACTGGGTAGTTTTTGAATACGATACAACTTGTCTCTGATGTACTAGTTTCTGCTTTTGTGTTATAAGCATATATTGCATACTGGGGATGGCTGGCTTTCGGGTCTTCAAAAAATCGGGTAAACATACGCACAGTGACGAGGCAAACGTCCGAATGCTGCCCATAGAAAGTTCTTCTCTTTGCTGAATTATTTATCTCTTTCTTCCATCGTACCATATCTATAATGGAAAATTTATAAATAATAACCATTTTGAAGTACTGAAGTGTGGCTAGATGTAGGTACTAATGTAAGTTATCGGAGGAATTTTTCATTTGACGAAGGAGGCTTTTCCATCTAAAGGTGCAGTAGTCCGTAAAAAACATGATAGCCAAAATTCGAAATCAAGCAGTCCGAGGAGTTTTTTATATGAGTGACAAAAGGGAATATCGTATTAATTTAGTCTAATGAGAGTTATATGAAGATATTAATGATACTATGAAAACGTTATATGAAGATAATAATTACACGATGAAATATATATTTCATCGAATGCTCAATTTACACACTACACTTGCTTTATTTTAATAATGAAATGTCGTCATTTTTCTGCATGTATATATGTGATTTTAGTTCATTTCTTGATATACCCGTTCTAAAAGTATCAAGTGAATTTCTTTCATTTTTGACATTGTGCCTTCAATGCTAATACTTATTAGTTAATGAATCGTAGAATATACGTCACGAAATTCATCTGTTCAAAAAAGCTATAGAAAAATAGGACTATTCCAAATCCCAAACTTCTTCAAACCTGTGGATTTATCCATGAGTAAATTAGGGGTGAAATTCGTCACATTACGTATGTTCGTACATCACTTCTACTCTCGAATATGTTCTCCAATCTTAAGAGTCTTGACAAGTCGTAAGAGATCTCGAAACATGCTTTGCAACTGTAGAAAGTAATTTATTTCCCTGTAACTTATTATGTTGCTAGTTTTGATACGCCATTCTTCACTACCTCTCAGCCCTCGTGTCATTTTGCCGTATTCTCTTCTCTCCCCTCTCCTGTCCCCACCTCGTGTTCTCGCACTTTCACTTTCGTTGCCACCGCCTCGGCAGCCTTCGCGTCTTGTGTCTACCTCCACCGTCCGTGCGCTCGACAATTCGTTTAGTTCTGCGGTACCCTACTGTCGCTAATTACACTCATTGATTGCGACTTTGTAGTGAAATGCTGTTTAAAAGAAGGTTTTTCCTTTTCATTCAATCGACACCCTCGTGCCTCTCGGCGCTGCTATCGATGTGGCGGCACGAGTCGTATTGGTGAATGCATGTATCTCTGGAGGGACGTGTACAATCTGTGTGCCATAACGATTATTTACATCTTGATTTTTCTTGTTATTGAACCAATTTTTGTAAATCGGTATTTCATGCTAAATTACACACTCGTTATGCACATCTGAAGAAAAAGTGTTAATAATTTTAATTAATTTTTATTAGAGTATAGGTCTCTGAAACACAGTATTTGCATGAAAATGAAGTAGTATTTCTTTATTTTAGTTCTCATTGTGAGGGTGGTTATGAGTCTCGTTCCTTCACGTATCGATACTTTCACCCAAGTGAAGGATTTGCGAAGATGAGATGTTGGAGAGAAGATGGAGGGACGAAAACCCAAGCTAAAATGTTCACCTAGTTGTTGTTTGTTGTATTTGTAAATGGGAAATGTAGCGTGCTATTGAAGCTTATACACATGGAGCGGTAGGAGGTAGGAGTTGGTGGTAGTTCATGTTAGTAGGTGGGCCACGTAGCTGGGACCCACGTGGAGGGGTTAGTAGAAGTAGTTAGTAATAGTTAGAGTTATTCATGCTAGAAGGAGCTGGATAGAGGAAGGAAGGTTTGCTTTTCAGGTAGTCACAGCTATATGAACAAATTTTCTGATCCCATCGGGAATCGAACCCGGGAAGACCATGAGCGACAACACTATCACCTCTGCCACCGGTGGTGCTTCCACCTAGTTTGGGGTCTAATGACCTTGCTGTTGACGAGCCCTTAAAGCCCCACAAAAAAAAAAAAAAATCCACCTAGTTCGGCGGAGCGGAGGTTCTTCCACTCAACACGACATTGGTTGTAAAAGCTGTCACCACTGTTGCTATTGATAATATTCAGTTAAGGTATCAATAAGTTTTAATAGAAGTTCTTCGCGATTTATGACATTTACTTACATTCTAAGATTTTGTGAGTGAAGTGTAAATGGCGTTTATTGTTTTGATCGTGCTATAAGGTTTTTGTGCGGAGATAAGTGCCCTTTCGATCACTGTCCTACGACGAATTCTTGTACCTAGTACCAAGCGGTGGTGTTGAAGATCAAAGTGATCTTATGACGTGGGTCTTATAATGTTACCCGATACCGCGCGTGTATTCTGAGACAAGGATATCTTCTTCATATTCTCATTATGTGTGCCATTTTGTTCTGAAGCTACCGTAAGCCGTGATGTACACATTTCTTTATTGTAGGAGGGTTACCTTCACAGACTGCGCGTATCATTACCGGTTACTCATACCTTGACACAAAAGCGAAAATCTTCCCACAACGCGGAACATTCGTGCCTTGCCGCAAAAGTTTTTTTTGTATTGAAAAAGTCTAGACTGCGCAAAAAGTATTCAATGCTTTTCTTAAAGAACACGAAGTAATAGTTCGTTACACATATCATTTATTGTACTCCTTCCTAACGTTATTTCATAAAACTACTTATCCACTCGAATAAAGAATTTATCTATAATACGCAAAATTCGAAGCAAACACATGTATTGGTTCTATTTCGATAAATATACGAACATTTATCTAAGTGTTCATTAAAAAACATTATCAATATTTGCAAAGAATGAAATTTCTAAAGAAAGTAGAGTAGTAAAAACTACGACGTGAACAAAATATTGGAATTGTTCGATTTGAGGAATTTGATGAATCATTTTATGAGTCGCTGCGCACAGACCGACTGACATTCGATAACTGAGTCTCTTAACTTCAACTTTTGCACACATCCCGAAAAGGATTTTCAGTACTAGCATGTACATGTAAAAGTAAGAATGTTGATTTGTATTTGATAAATTGTTTTTCGTAGGTACATTAAGTGTTGTGCAAATTATTCGTAGATGTATTCTTATTTTAATTAAGGAATCTTTGGAATCTCTTGTGATCAGAGCTTGTTCCCGTACTCTTTGTGTTTTGTGCCTTGTTTCCGCCGAGAAGGAACAATACCCAGTCACCATTAGCCTAGTTGTGTCGTTCAGTTTCGTCCCGCACCATCCGGTTCTTCCTCGTTCCCGGTTCATGGTCCTTCCTAATCTGAACTCGCTGCTGTGATTTCCGCCTTTCTTTGGCAGCACCATTTTCCCATTGCCTTTGTGCCTTTGTTGTGCTCCGACTCGTCTCTTTTTATTTTGACCCATTAAAACTTTACTTCCAGAACGGCACGCACGCTCCTGCACCTTGGGTCTCGTCCATCTTTCGGGATCCTTTTTCTCAGAGCTCTTTGGAATAACCGACTGCTGGCACTCAGTATCTCCTTTCATGACTTTTGCTTTGCTTGTCTAGTACTATACATTGGGATAATAAGTTATTTTTCTTTTAGAGGATTAACATGCAATTACTGTGCTACGAGCAGGATGGTTATTGAGATCGAGACAAAATGAAATGGAAATATGAAATAAATAATAATTCGTTGTACATTCTCACTAACGATACGACTTATTATTTTGGTGTTTAATCTATTTAACTTGTACAATGATATTGTAGTCGTAAATGAAACGTTTTGGATTTTATTCGTTGGGAATTGGACGCGGGACAATTTGTTTGAGAGGGAGTGAGTGTTTCTTGTTCCGTGATATATGGAGAAACGAATGTTGTTTCTGATCGGAAAATAAAAAGTCAGCGATGTTGTGATCTGAAAAAGACGGACTGATTGTTCATAATTCCTTTTTGACCCCCTGAGCCCCTATTCCTATAACTTATTTTTTGTTTTTGAGACTTTTGCGAATTTATTCATCGTGCGATCTAAATATTTTTTTCATCAATGTTATTTATACATTGAAGCGAACATAACAATCAACACATAAATACCTTCATTCCGAAAGTTATCACCTTCACTATTATGTTCTAGCTTTGCGAGACCATACAATCTATAAAAAATGCATCACATTGTATTACCTTGCCAAATTACATGACACCATCACTAAACAACCCAGTGATTTATTGAAGAAAAGAAAGTTACCCCCGAACTCAATGTTTATAAATTCAACTGTAATTTCCAAATTCCGAACTACTTTTCCCTGTGCGTGTAACATTTTCCCCTGTCATTGACAAATTAAAACTGTTAACAAATAACATTATATGTAGTACTCTTATCAGATTATAGCCTCCAAACTATCCAAAAAGTCCTATCTATGTGTTCATAAACAACCTTCTAATCTCCGTAACCTATTGAATAAAATCAAAGGATTGTGTCACGCTCCTATGACCTCTCCAGGAACCAAACTCTACGGAAAACCCAGACGCAAAACCTTCCCATGTTCTTGAATCATCCGCCTCATTTAAAAGTTCAGTTAGCAAATACACTCACAAAATATGTCAATACGTTTATCTAAAAACTGAATTTAGCTTTTATCATGCATCCTTTGTACAAGATCTAAGGAAGAGAAGCTACCATTTCTCTCAATATCAAAATGAACAACCAAAGAACTTCATGTGATAAATCTATTTCTTCTCTACCTGTCCCCTCCTTTGCTATAAAAAATAATGATTGCTTTATAGTTAAGACTTTAGGATACCTCCCTAAACGTTGCCCAACACGTTTAGTGTCCGAGTTGCTAAAACACGAGTTAAGTTATATTAATAAAAGACAAAATTTGTTAATTTCAGATTCAATTGTTTATTAAAAGTACTTAAATTGAATCCAAGCAGCACTTCGTTACGGCCATGCCTATGGTGCATTAATTGTTTTCCTGATGCTTCTTTTGTAAATAACTAGTAATAAAATCTAATTTATAACGGTATAATAATGAAGATAGTTGTAGAAACTGGTAACTCGCGTGTCTCTGTTCATAAGCAGCGTGACCTGCCATTAGTTTCGTGCTATGGCGGAAACCATAAACAAAAAATTAAATACCTCTTCAGAATGTCCCGTGACCTATAAATTAAAAAATAATAATATACGTTTTTTGGCTAAATCTTTGAACAATTTTATATATTTGGAAAGCTTAGGAAAGAAATTTATGTTCGAAAATAATTTCTGCATTAAAACTCCAAATATTGAAAAGTCTTGATATTGTTTTAATAATGGTGAGTTTTAAGAGCTAAAATTGATGTTAGTATATGTAGTTACATCCATTTATACAAATTTTAGATATTTCAAAGATTTAATTTTCTATCAGCAGAACTGCCATAACACCCTTGTAAATTGATTTACCAAACTTAACACCCTTGTTAAATGATTTCATTGTTTTGTTGTGAGCAAATAAAAGAGGAAATGTAACGCGATTTCTGCATGTGTTTGTGTTATGGATGATAATATTTATTTTCCAAGAATTTAGAAAGGCGTGAAATCTTTAATTATAGGATTTCGTGACGCTAAGATTATCGATGTATGTTTTCGCGGTTAGAATCTATGAAAGAAATACACCATTCTCATTGTGCTTTGATGTATTATCCGGGGCGTACATTGAGACGCAGTCGCACACGCAACGCAGCTTAGCACAGCGTAGGGCACGTCTGTGAGACGCGAGTGCGTGGCACAGCTTTTGTAGCAAGTCCACAACGACCAGACGACAGATCTGCGCTGCCCTTGCGCTGCGTCTCAACTCGCGCTGTTCCCCTTTACAACACGGGGACACACAAACTGTGCTGCTCCTTCGTTGCGCTTCGTGCGTGACTACGTCCCAATGTGCATCCCGGGTAAAAGTTAATTTCTTACGTATTTTTTCTTGTTTTAAAACTCCATACAGCAGTAAAATAAAAATAGCTTTATACTATCCTTTCATATATCATAACGCACTGGCGTACTTTCAATTTATAATTTATATGAATGTAAAAAGTTTCATCCCTAATGTTAAATTATTAATATTTATTAATTTAGTACATTCGTAATATACTACATCTGATCCTAGTTTTCCCACATTTATTACAACATTGTTAGTTTGCTATCTGTGCTCGCCGTAAATCCCCGGTTAAAAAATCACATCTTTCGGTATCTTGGTTATTAAAAGTGAAATGTGTTATATGTTTACTTTCAACATATTGAATATTTTTCCGAGTGTAAATAAATAAGTAAATGCATTTTTAGTATAAAGAAATTTCAACTTTATTGAACATTGTGACATTTTTTTGTAGAAAGGTCCACTCTGTCCATTTTATGAACTTTCTGCTTTCGAAATTAAATGACAAAGTGGGCAACACTTTATTGTATTTAATGACCTGTTTCCACACTTACAGCAGGAAAAAAATACAAGTACTATCATTATCTCTCATATATCGATCTCTCTCACTTTTGTAAGCACCTTCAATAATCCGAAGTATGCAAGAAAAATTCTTGATGTATGACAGCATATGATTAAGATGGCATCGCAGCAGTGTCCATTATTATTGTCATTTTACGGTACTCAGTGAGATTGTATACGATTGTTGTCTCTTCTGACATATCTGAAGTAACAGGAAGTATAGGTTGACAACAAAAACACTTAGCGTAATGATAGTCGTGGGTAACGTGCTGTCTCGATATTTTATAGGTAAATTATGAGAAAATTGCTTTAAGGCTTCAAACATTTCTCGCCTTCTTTAGGGATATAATTGATAGATTTTACGAAATTTGTCACCTCCCATTGTATGAGTCTTGCTTTTTATGATTTATATTTTATAAATCTGATCGTTCAGTAAAATTGATTTATCAAAAACAAAAAATGTAATGTTCTGTTTTGCCAGTTTGAGGGATGTCCTAGTATATACCCATAAATTAGTTGTAACATTTTATTTCTCAATTAATTGAACGGTGAAGAGATGTTGATTGATTCCACCAACACTACGTACTAGATCCTTGCTTGGTTGACAACAATATTATTGGAAGTGCAATTAATTTCTATACAAATTTAAGAAAGTTTATTCGTTCGAAAAATAAACGGATGTATATTTATGGTTGGTGATATTAACTCTCTTTCGTATTATTTCATTCGCTTTATTTTTGGTTAAAAATGTGAGGGACGATTTTCGCAATTCCCTAATATTCCAGTTGGCTATTTTTTTCATGTTTTTTCTATTCTTTTTATGTTCGTTAACAAAAATTCTCATACTTGATCGAAGTATTGCGTAAATCAGGGATGTCAAAGTGAGCATGTAGGCATGTGTGCTCATCGTGTAGAGTACGCAGTTCTCACCGCCTATGCTGTCGGGCTCCAGGCAATTTGCCTGTTGTCTATCATTGCGGGGAGAAAGAAATCGTGTGGGCAATTATATTGCGAGTGAACCTGTTATTACTATTTGGTAACAAATGTAATTTAATGCATGTTATTACTATTTGGTAACAAAGAATAATAGTATAAAAGGGCATTAGGAAATATTTCACAAAAAAATCGTAAAAATACCAAAATCATAAATTTTTATTTATATTTTTGTATTATGGCTTTTGTTTCCCTATTATGATTTTGTACGCAATAAAACTAAAGTATTTTTTGTCTTCACAAAACTTCTTTTATATGATCACAAACTAGTTAGTTTTATTCCAGGGAAGCCGGTTGAACGCTCGTAACAGAGACCAGGAAAGATATTTGCTGACCCCTTCTCTTATCCATTAATGGAAGCTGTTATCGCAATTTATATTTCTGGGTACGTGTGGTCACACTAGGTCGTCGGCGTGCTCTTTCTCTTGGCACCACTGGCGTAATTGAATATACACAACTTTTACAAGGTGGAGAGTAGGATAAAAGACTTAGTTTTTCAAGAATGAGAAATATTGTTGACTACTCTATAAAATGATAAGCGGGCTTTTACATACTATTGTCTGAATATTCTACTACGCGTCTTTTTACAGTAGTTTTAACAATTCTTTAGTAGCAAATGTTTTCACATGAAATACTACCTTCATCGTACAACATTACATGTCATACAAAGCTCCATTCACTCGCCAATGTTACGAAGTTAATCAGTATTTTTCTTCAGCGTTTGTTTCATAATATGAAACTCTGAACCAATTTTTTATACGAAACGAAAGGATTAAAATTGGGTTTAAAAATTAATACTCATGCGACAACTATTTATTTTTGTGTTTCATAATTTTTTGGACAATTTTTGCACTTCATAAAATTTTAATTTAAACGGCAAAAGATTGTATGAGCGTTTTTGGTTAAAATGCGTAACATTAAAAGTAAATTATTGGTCTTTGAACCACCTGAAAATACAAATACTGGAAGACTAAAGGGTCAGGATTAGTAATTGTAAATGAGGGTTAAATGTAAATAACTGATCTGAAAGCCGTTGTGAACGCATACAACCTTTTGAAGATAAGTAATCTGAAGATCCAGAGAACACTCAGAACTCAACTTACGGGTGTAGGTGATAATTTTGTTCCACCCCCACCCCTTACACATATTGAACTCCCGTTACAAGCTGCACATGACCACATAACCACGTGGCCTCTTTTTCAACTCCACTTCAATCGTCATATGTGGCTATTTCACGCACTGCGATTATATATTTCACCCCAAAAGTATTCGTTTGTATATTTAACAAGGTACATGATTCTGTTTACTTTCGTCTTAGGATGTCTTTGTCATGTGTGAAATTAACAACTCGTGGAAGAGTGAAAGTTTGTTCCGATTACTTCTACCACAATTATTGCTTGTTGAAAAAAGACAGATACTTGTCTTTAACGGATTTTTTCTCCCTACTCAATATGGGATTTTAGATTAAGTCTAGGTTATGTCATCCGCGACAATGACAACTTGACAGTATTAGAACATCCTCCACTTGTGCCATAATACTCACTATACGTGTTCCACTCCAATTTGCTTTTAGTAAATGACAATTTTTTTATTTATTCTTGTTTCTATTAAATTAAAAATTGTGAAATTGTATTGTACAGTCGAATAATATCCGGAGTCATGAGAATCTCTTCATGTGGAGGTAACATCTAGATGCTGTGATTATGATTACTCTGGATAATCCTAGAACACTGGTCAGCGGAACTAAAATGGAGAATTGGTATTGAGATGAGAGCGTTTGGCCTGTGTGCGCCGTTGACTCCGACCCTGCGACCTTCCAGCGACCAGATCGCTTGCTCGTTTCCTGAGACCGAGGTTCATTTCTACGATAAGGCCGTCGTAATCGCGGTGGCGCTTGGCCAGCCCGCTCCCTTCGTTATTCGTCGCCGGGACTCTCTTCCTGAGTGGCTATGGGAAATGCAATAATGAAAGCTCCTCTTCTAAATTACTCATTATATTCTGCTCCTCAGGTTACCGTGTTATTTTCTTATCGAAATTCAATAGTGTTAATTTTCAAATGAATATCGCACGGTTTTTTTAAATATGTCCTCATGTATTAAAATTATTTTTCTTAAGTTTTCTGTTGAAGTTTTTCACGCAATATGCTTTGCAGTGATTTACAACTATTTGCTGACAAATTTCACTCATCTGATGCATTTGAAGTTGTGTTGTGCATGTCTGTCTTAAATGAAATTTGATTAACAATAGGTATCGTAAATAATAGATGTTATTGCAATATCGTGAATTGGGTCGCAGAAAACTGAAAGTTCCGCTATGACGTTGGGCGTCGTATGTGTTTGAGTTAGTGTATATCTGTGACCTTCTTAGTTGCTTGATAGCTCTTGCAACCAATCGTGTATCAAAAGGAAAATTGTATGATTCATCGCATTTGATGTGTAGTGTAAACAGATTTTCGCAAAACACAATAATTGTATTTTTCAACCACATATGAATTACTCATTTAGTATTTCTGTCACCTGAAAAACGTTATCATGGAAATGTGACGATTGATATTATAAAGCTTATCTATAACGCAAAGTTTTCGAGATCATACCGAGATGCATGTAACATAATTAATGTAAACATATTTAAATGAATAGAATGATTTAATTTTCGAACTTTAATACTATAAAAATGAATTTCCTGTGAATTAAATTGTTATAGTTAATGGTCAGTAAATAATTGTTGATACATTATTGTCTGTAGTTGTTACGTTACTGTAATTGTGTTTTGTTGGTGTGAAAATATTGAGTCTCATTTAAATATTCTCTGACATGTTCCTTTATTCAAGGAATTAAATATCTTAACACTTCCCTGCATTTATATTTATGAAACGGTCTTGTTTGTTAAGACCGGATTACTGAAGTGCCATCCTTGCTTTATACGAAACAGTCTCGTCCACGAACACAATACTTGCAATAGTAATAATAATAATAATAAATTTATTGTCAAAAAACAGTACAAACTGCGTATGACCACGTGGAGGGGAAAAAAAACTAATTTACTCTCCGGAAGCAAGCAAGGGACCATCCCATCAATTCCGATCAAGGGCCCTAAGGCAGAGGCGGATTCAAAAAATTCAGCAAAAATTCCTAGATAAGATAAAAAGTTAGCTGCGAGTTATAATACT
>NNCF01129032.1:58541-120375 GCA_002313205.1 Laupala kohalensis
CGCAATAGTAATAATATTCATCGCCCTAGAGTGTCAACCACTCTTTGCCAAAAAGGACCTTATCATTCGGGAATCGTTCTATGTAATACCCTGCCTAAGAATATAAAAGACGTTATGAAATTGAATATCTTCAAATCCGCGGTTAAAAACTACCTCCTTCACCAGTGCTCCTACACTGTAAAAGAAATTATTGATTTTAATGAAAGTTAAATTCGTCTTGTACTTTATCACGTCATTGCTGTAGCACTTTTTAAATAACTTATAACAATTTTAAAAACTATTTTCTTGCATGATTGTGTTGCTGTATGGCTCATATTAATTTAGTTTTATGTGTACTCAACTTTGGCACGGTTGTGTACATTAATTCTGTAGCCCCATCCTGGCCCGGGTTTTTCTCCGTTTTTCCTTCGGGTAGAGGCGGATTTCTTATACAGGTTCTCTAGGTTTTTTCTAGGGGCGTGTTTTTGTAACCATAAATCGTGAATTTAGTTACAAAATTTAGTTAAGTTTTTTCAACTCTTATGATTTTTAAACACTATACTCAGAATAATCTATAGTTCGATAATAACTTGTACATGTAAATTTACAAACATATTTGCGTTAAATTACAAACATATTGACATTATATATGTATTATAACTCGCAGCTAACTTTTTATCTTATCTAGGAACTTTTGCTGAAATTTTTGAATCCGCCTCTGCCTTAGGGCCCTTGATCGGAATTGATGGGATGGTCCCTTGCTTGCTTCCGGAGAGTAAATTAGTTTATTGTCCTCCACGTGGTCATACGCAGTTTGTACTGTTTTTTGACAATAAATTTATTATTATTGTTCATAAAATAAATAGCATTGAAATAGTTTCGTTCGTCTAATTAGTGTATTATGTTTATTAGTGAGACTGGTGAAGATTGAAAGTAGGGGATGAAGGGATGAGGCGGTTCCAAACTAATAAATTAGCCTTGGCCACCTGATGCCCCTCAGCAGCCCTGATTAACTACTCGGAAAAATATAAAAATCTTATTTGTAGTAAAACAGAATGATTCGGAATTACTTTGTCGATACTTCATACTTCTTTCAAAACCATTCAAATAATAGAACTAGTGTGATTTTACGAGTTAGCTGTACCATAAACAATATTTAATGCATTCGTATTAGAAACGAATGTAAGGCAAATGAGGTTCATTCCACACACTTTCTCCTAATAAGGAATATATTTACCCAAAAATATTTACTTTAAAAATTTTCATTTTAACATTATTTTCGTACGGATATGAGTAAGAAATATTAAACGAATATGTATTATATATAGTTAGTTGATTTGCTAGATTTGTCACAGTATTTAATTTTCATTCCTTGTGAACGGTTAAGGGGTCGTTTTGTTTAGTATAAAAATGTTTATTAAATATTTGCTAATTACCAGCTACCTCTCGATTTTCTCGAAATCCTGCTTCGAAAACTAGTAGCTGTAGCGAAATAATATTTCCTAATAATTTTTGCTTATCTAAACCCATACAAGTAAGTGTTTGAAAACTCCAGTGTACCTTTAATATTTTCTGTGTGCGTTAGAGGAACCGAATGATTCCTTTTTTAGACTTTTTCGTGGAATACTTCTTATTGACTTAATAACAGTATTTTCGATTCGGGAGTTGATATATCGATTGGCGGGTGATTATGTAGATGGGGAAAACATAAACCACATGACTGAAGTGCATTGCGAGGGCTGGGCGTACTTCCACGAAGCGTGTCTAGATTCCGACGCAGCACGAGTGCAGTGCGATCTTCGACCGCGGAGGCGCAGTAATAGTTCACCATTTAATATTTCATCGGCCGGCGCCCATTCCACGCGTGATAGTCGAGAAGACTGCTAGTTGAGATAGCTGTAATTATTTCTCGTGCGCTCCTCTTCGCTGATTTGTGTACCTCTCCAGTGTGTTCGCGCTGATAAATATACTACGATCGTTGCCCAGGTTCGCTACATACGAACGTTTTCATATTTGTGGGTCAATAAATTCTTTTTCTATTTTGAAACGACGCAAAAATAAGATTTTAATTATATTCATTATACTTAACCGGAAATAGTTTTCTAATTATTTTCTGTGTGTTGAGAACAATTCTGGAAAATCGGAATATCCTGGAGAAGTCAGGTTTTTACTGTAAGTGGCAATGAAAATCGGTGAATTTGAATAGAATCGAGGGATGTATACCATATTCAGTTTTCCCTTTTACAATTATTCTAAATACGCATTTCATTACTATTGATTTGGATTCTATTTTCAAGTTGTAAATTCTGAAACGAGTCGTGTAGTTATTGCTATCCATGAGGGCAGAGAGAATATGAAGTTCGCTGATGTACTCGTGTAATAGTGTCTCGTATATGTATACTCGTATAAAAACATATAACAGAAAAATAAATTAATTTTTGTTGAAGAAAAAATAATTTGAACATGAATAATGTAATGTATGAAAATTTTTATTACTCATTGCCTAAGATTTGGTACTCCCTTACAATGGAAAAGTTCCTAGTTTCTGAACAGCGTACTAAAATGTGACATAATCAACTTAAAATGTTTCATGGACATTAGATAGTTATAACACCAAGAAAACAAAAACTAACGGATTATTTTCAAATTATATATATTAAAATTATACATATTGAAAGTTATTTTTAAATTTATAACTTTCTTGTTGTTGATATTCGAAAAAATATAAACATTAACGAATCAATTAATTGACATCCATTAAAAAGTAATCCTAGCAAATTATTTGCGAAGTTTTTTTTGTATAAAAAAGGGAAAGATGATACAGAGAAATACGTTATATCAATACATAAGCAGAATACCAGCGTTGTGTACAGTGCCTGTATCTTTAATATTTAAATGAATACTTTGGATTGTTTTTATAAATTCTATAATTTTTATAAATTAGTTTATTGTCCTCCATGTGGTCCTCCACGCAGTTTGTGCTGCTTTTTTGACAATAAATTTATTATTATTATCATTTTGATGGATGCAGAATACTTCGTGGAAATAAACCTGCTTTTTATGTTACATTTTTAAAGTAATTTTGAATAGAGGTCAAAATTAGGGAACTTAGCAACAATGTTTAAGCATTCTTGATTCCTGAAATAATAGGATAATAATTCCATCCTTTTTGTTATAGCTAAGTCATTTTCGAAGCTTCATTTGATTCATAGAGCGTATGATTCTTTGCACTGTAAAATATATCTCGATGCTTTGAGTGTTTTGTTTTGTGTATGTAGCTCTTTTTATTTTTAAATCATATTTGAATTTTGTTTAAATTGTAATGTTATATTTGACATTTATTTATCCTGTACTGCAATGTTATATTTCGTGTTTTGAAATTAAGTATGTCATAACATGTACATTCCTCTAATTTTTGTTCTGTTGCTTTTCATCCTTGTATACCACTACCGTTATATGTAAAAATCGTTTATCAGTAGTTCGGCTCGTAATATCATTAGTGTATCGCCTCTTAATAGAAAATATTGCGAAAGTTTAATGTCGTCTTAAAACCTACCAAGTGATCAGGAGGTTGAAAAGGAAAAAAGATCTCACCCCAAAGGAACAGAATGTGCATTGAACTACACACACTTAGATGTGTAGTGAACTTAAGCATAGACCCGAGTGTCACAGAAATTAGAATTTATCCTTTCTTTTAGAATTAACATTTATCACATTTGGATAATGTAGTTGTCCTGAATCGAATGATGCAGAAAAATATGAGAATTCTATCTGGTAAAAACTATTTTAAAATGTCTATTCAGGAATCGAAAACAGGCATTTTTTCAGTTAATACGCAGGGTGTCCGCAACTTGTTCGCATTCTTTCTCCGCGTAATTCCTGACACGGTTGCACGATTTATAATATGCTTTATTGTCTTCATGCGATTCACTGCGATTACGGAAGTGTGTCTTGCCGTTTCTTGGCTGCTGAGAGAACACCCAATATACTGACACGAGTTGTTTACACAATGTTTGTACCGTGCCGGACGGATGAGTGTTGTAATGCTGGTGATGGGCATCCCAAATGGTAGATAATGATTTATATCCCAAATTAGGAATTAGTGTTTGTGAGCGCGCCTTACAAAAAAATCTATGCGTATTTAGTCTCACGTCTAGAATAAAATAGTTATTTGATACATACGTTATAAAAGTATAAGTAAACACTTTTTTCTCACATTTATAAGAAGTCCGTGCATTTTTTTCATTCATTGTCGGTTTTTCAGTTAATTTTTAAAATAGTAATGCTTTTAAGTAAATATCGTAACATATTAAAATATTTATTATAATGAGTATTCTTTACGTATGATTGTGGATTTTATTGCAACTTCGGAGAATATTTCTCCTTTTGCTGTATATTTGGATATGAATAACAATATTGGTGGATTATTTATTTATTTATTTAGCTGTTACATTGCATAGAGGCTGCTGTCAGGTTCTAGTCAGATTATTTCCCTTTGGGAACATGCATGGTATATCAGTTCAAAACCCTCCAACGTGAATTGTTGGACTGATGTTCTGGGGTTGAGTCAACTGCACTACTCACCTTTCATCTCCTCCTACTTTCGGCACGCATGCATTATGTCCAGTGGAGTTAACTAATAAAAAATTAACAAGTACAATAACATTGCAAGTTTAAAAAACAAACAAAGCTGAAGCCGAAAGAATTACATGTTAATTTTTCTCGTTGAATTTTATTTTAATCTCAAGTTCGAAATTTTAAATTACCCTTTCTAATAGTTTGATGGGGAAATAATGTAAGTGAATACGATTCTCAATTGTTTTGGACAATTCAGATTTAAAATTTTATTTCGATAATATATTATTCACATGTGGAGAGATATGGGAAAAATGAAGAGGATTTATATTTTATCAGATTTGATCTGACAGTGAATAATTATAGTTTAACCCCAACAGAATATTGTACATTGCTAAAATAATTAAATATTTACATATTTGATCCTTAAAAAAATAGTTTAGGCAAGAAACATAACGCCAGTGTGCGGGAGTTATGAGGACGATGATTCCTGTAGTTGGTTAAGTGCTGTGCTTTGCGTTCAGTTCACCCAGCTATTGATTGCTTACTAATGAGTAAATGAACTGTTCTGTGCAAACACAGTTTTGACTTTTGGTTTGTTAATCAAGAATCTGTTTTCCTTGCGATTGGAAGTTCTCGAAATTTCCGTATCCCAACACACACCATTTTAAGTCTTATTTCGCGAAAAACAAAATCAAAAAACGCGTGGAATGGGCCAACCTCTTTTCGCCTCTGTACGCTAATAATTTCGTTCAAAACACGACTAGTGTGACAACTTGCGATTATCCATCACCACCTTTGAATGGTCATACATTGACAAAGATACACTGGCTAGGACAAATTATCTAACCTTACGAAACAAATATCTATACCACTTGTTATCAACATTCCTGAATTAGTTTGTGATAGACCTATACGTATCTCAAAAGTGTGTTAATAACATTAGGACTAAAAAAAGGTTCGCTGTTGCTAAAAAATAGTTTAAAGCACTACCTTGTTTGTAAACATAAGTCTGTTTCTACTGGTCAATATTAGTTTGAAAGGTTCTAATGANGACCAGCCTACATATTGTAACTGAATAACCGCTCTTGTGTTAGTTGTGAAACAAATTTGTTATCCTGATTGGATTAATTCAATTAAACAATAATTGCGTTGGCGTACTAATACATCAAGCCCCCAATTAATGAAAACCAACGAACTTCAACAAAGAAGTAACAAAACATACATGAATGGTAAGAAAAGTAAAGAAGGAAAAGCAATCAGCATCAGTTAGAACGTACTAGATTTATCTTGTATTTATCTTGAATCTTCATTCTTGAACTTCCGCATATTAAATGGTTCCATACAAACGTATTTGATCATAATATAGTTCATATAATTTTATTGATTTTTGATATAATAATATTGATTTAAAAAAAATTAATTTCGTTGTATTACTTGATGAACTGTGTTTTGTTGCTCTGGAAGTAGTTTCAATATTACACATGAACCTGGAGTGTGAAGAAACAAAACGCGAGCCAGCCGGGAATATACGGTAGCTCTTCGACAGTCACTGACCTTGGACTCGTTCAATACTGCAAGATCCTTTCCCAGCTGTCGTTTTCCTTGAAAGTTCACAGGAATAACTAAAAGTACATTGACCTTGACCCATTTTCATTCTTCATTCATGAATACACCAAGAACTAATCGCGTAGTATATATCTCCACAGAGCTATGAAGTTTTCAGCATTCGTGATATCACGTAAATAAATATTACGTGGAATGCCTAATATTTTCTTTCAAACTAGTATGTACTTAAACAAATAATCTATCAAATATCAACACTGAACAAGTGAGCTATGACTTCTTACTCACCATGTACTCTTTTACACTGTGAATTTATGACAAAAAGTCTTGAAGAATCCCACTTGTTCGAACAGAGCTGCGGTAAGCGGAGTGGTGATCTGTGATGTAATGGAAAATAATATTAACAATATCCTCAACTGTTCAAAAGTGTCTCCCCCGTCAGTGTAAAGATACACAAATTTTCCTATTTTCTTTGTGTAATTTAAGAGTTGTAGTTGTATATTTTTATTTTGATGCCGAGAAATGTTTGGGTAAAAAATAATACCATGTTCCATTTCTGGATTATATCCTCGAATTACTACCATCAAAACATTTTTGATCTAAGTGTGTCAATGGTTCTTAAGTTATTCTTTAATAAATGTGAACCTCGTGAAAGGGAAATGGAAACGGTGGAGCCTAGTTTTCACTCATCATGTCGAAATGAAAAAAATTAGGATCAAAATCACTTGTAACGAAAGATATTGCGTCGGATTTTTGTCCCAGTCATAACCAATAAATATAGTTCAACTCATTAAGTTTCCTGATGGACTAGGGATACGATCTTACTTCACCTCGAGTACATTATATTCTTAATATTATCATGTAAAGAAACATTCATTATAATAGTATTGGAAATATTATGATGAATTAGAATAAATGACAATATAATAATAATATTTTTTAAAGAAGAGTTCTGTAACTGGAATGTTAAGTGAATATTTTCAATTAGTGCACTATGTTATGCTATGCTATGCTATGAATGAATGCGCTCGTATCTTATTAAGAAGGTTCATCTCGAGTTGTACTGTGATGAATAAGACACGAAAAATATAGTAATTAAAAATACAAAGGTAATGCTTATAAAGTTTGGTAATATTATTACGAAAATCACATGACTAGTTAAAAAACTAAATGGGGCATGTCCTTGAAATCCTTCTTTGGTGTTTCAAGGGTAGATAATTTAATATAACATCTCCTTATTCCAAATGACGGCGTATGAAAGGACTTTCTGAATTCAGTATCACTTCAAGTCACTGTTATTTGACTCACCAAGAACTTTTCTAAATACTTGCTCATGTAACTTTCTTTAGTTAGAATTGCTGAAATAAATGTACTTTAAACAGGGAAAAAATGTTAATGTGTTCTCTGCAGTAGATCGGAGCCTTCAAGAAACTGCTGACGCTATGTGGCAATTCCATCACTTGTTATGAATGCTGTATCTTTCCTTTCCCTGATAGTTTTCCTGTATGGAAAACTTAGAAATTATTGAAGAAAGAGCTGTGTTAGAATTACTGAAGTAAATGTGAAGTAAAAAGTAAAGTTATATTTATACTTTTTAAATATATGCGTTCATATTTATTACTTAACGGTTGCATTATTAAAACGGAATTTAGCAACTGAACTGAATTGCAACGGTAATATTATTGTATTCTGAATATTCTAATTGGATTATATTATTGAATCATTGACATTTGACTTTTTACGAAGATATTGTCGTCTCTCTCTCTCTTCCGTAATTCGACAAACTATGACATGGTCCGACGTATCCGTATCTTTACAATGCATCCATCTAACTGTTTTTTCTGCATGTAAAATGAAACGAATGTGGTATAGTTATGAATTGGGGATAAATAGAAACGTATCGTCTCCAAAACGAAGGAAATAGACGACTTTTTCGTTTCTGTTACTTTTGACCCCTGGGAAGCTTAGACTCTTCGCCACGTTGACCTGGTGGATTGGTTGCCACATCTCGTACAGCCATTGGCTGTAATGGCAATCAGTTCTAGCGAATTTGCACTCGCATGGAAGGGTGTGTTACCTGATATCGATCTGTAGTCGCGCTTATCGATTATAGTCAGTGGTGACCTCATATTTTGCTTATTGAAAAATAATTATTCGAGAAAACATTATACCACTTGCAAATAGTTAACGCCTCTTTTTAATAATTAAGAACGAAAAAATTAAAATTATAATAGAAATGTAATATTATTGAAAATATATTCATTTTCCTGCGAAAACAACTTACAATATATTTAGGTGTAGTTAGAAACGTGATAATGCGAAGATAAAAATGTGTTAAGTAAGGGCCACATTTTATGAAAATGTTTAAAAAATATATTGGTCTTACCTTTCAGTTTTTTTTAAATTTATATATATAAGGTCATTAAAATTGTTCGTATGATCGATGAATCTTTGGTATTGGGGGCGACATTATTATCCAAGGAGCTGGCGTTTACGGAGTTGGGGTAGAGTTGCGTATGAACGATAAGTGTCTCCAGCGCTTCAAAGTCGTCAGCGCCACCAAGCGGTGGGTATTGAAAATTATCTAAAGAAGCTTGCTTATTCTGAACCGTGGCAGACAGCACGCTCTAATATTTCCATTGAGTTTGGAAGAGATTCATGAGCGACAATTTTCATAGATTTCATTCGGATTTTTAAAAAAAGTTATTTTCGTCTTAATAGTTAATTTTTTAAAAACATTTTAAATATTATTTTCTGATTTGAAAAAATGTATCTTGAATCTGAATCGTGGGTAGCTCATGAACTGCTGCCCACTGACACTATAATCAAGATGTGTTACGAAGAAGTCAGGAGAATTTGAATTGCAGTAAATCCATAAACTGCCGCACTGTACTCGATAAATTTTTATGAAATCTACGCCTTTTATTGAATTTATTACGTATATTTCCTAAAAAGCGAAATACATTCCGTTTTATCTCCTTTGCTGCTTTCATGATACAGTGGGCCAACTGATTGGAAACAACTGGGAACAGCAACTCAAGATGATTTCATCCGAAGACAACATGACGTCAGAATCGCATGTCAAAAAGTTCTTTGGCATCGAGAAGGCTTATGATACTACTTGGCGTCATGACATTTTAAAACTCTATGCCTGGGGATTTAGAGGACATCGTCCTCTGATGTTACGTTCCTTTTTGGATCAGCGTTCCTTCCGCTATAGAATTGGAAGAGACACCTCGGATCTTCTTCAAGAGAACGGTGTTCCTCAGGGCTCCTGAGTGTGACCTTATTTGCAGTGGCCATAAACAGCATAACATCCGCTGTAAAGTATTCAGTCCTACTCTTTTTTTGTCGACGACTTTGCCATCTTTTGTTCATCACAGTGTCACAGGTGCAGAGCTACAAATCCAACTCGTCCTCAATAGATTATACCACTGGTCAAAGACAACTGGCTTTCGCTTCTCTGCTGAAAAAACACGCTATGTTCTTTTCAGTAGGAGACCAAGCCTTCTGGCAGAACCTCATCTCGCCCTGGGGAACAACGATCTAAAATTCTATCCTTCTGTAAAATTATTAGGTCTAATATTTGATCAGAGACTGAATTGGATTGAACATCTGGCAGACCTAAGAGCGAGAACATTAAAGTATCTGAATCTATTGAAGTACCTGAGTAGCAGGGAATGGGGCTCTGATCGCTCCTCCTTGCTCCAGACGAGTCGAAGTACGCTAATGGTGTCGGTTGCTCCGTGGTGTTTCCCCGTAAGGCCGGTGACTACCGTCTTGTCGACCTGTGCAGCGTTTACACCGCTGAGTGCTACGCTGTATTGAGAGCACTGCGATCAACAAAGTGCTCCCGCGGATCAAATTTCCTGATTTGTTCTGATTCTCTAAGTGCCCTTCAAGCAATCCAGGCTATTTATCCAGCTGATAAGCTGATCCAGAACATTCAGGATGTGCTTTTCTTGCTCCAAAGTGATGGAAAGAACATAATGTTTTGCTGGATTTCCGTACACGTGGAAATAAGAGGAAATGAGGACAGACGTTTCCGCGAAGGTGGCATGCCCCAAGAATAGCGTGGATTTCTTCACGATTCCAAAAAGAGATCTCCTAAATTCCATCAAGACAAGGATTCTGAGTGAATGGAACAATGAGTGGTTGACTGTTGAAGGGAATATGCTCCGACTTATTAAAACCTCTGTTAAGTCATGGAGCAGTTCCTGTAGGTCAACCTGGCGCGACGAGGTCTTGCTAACCCATTTGCGTATAGGATATTGTCCTCTCACTCATCGGTACCTCTTGCTACTTGATGATGAACCCGTTTGTGAGGTGTGTAGCTGTACTTTGACAGTGCGTCACCTACTAACTGATTGCAGAAGATACTCCAGTATACGGAGACAAATTGGTCTGGCTGCAGATTTACCAACAATTCTCGGAAATGAAACGGTTAATGTTAATAAACTATTGAGTTTTATGAGTAGATCGGGGCTCCTCCCACAAGTTCTCGGGAGGGTTTAAAATTTGCATTCCTTTTTCATCTTTCCTGTCTTCTTTCCTTTGATCCTTCCTTCCTTTTTTGTAATTAGAAAATATAATATTTAGAAATTGTTTTCCTTTTTTGTGGTATAATGTATTAGGCAACTCTATTTTTTCTTTCATCTTCGTATTTAAATAGTTGTTGACAACAGGAGGGTTTTTTAGTGGGTATGGTCGAGATATTCGGCGAGTCCCCCACACGGGAAAGAGTCACTACGGCTCTTCTCTGTGGTACGAAACTACATTTTTCATCACCTGCAAAGGCTTTAATGGCCTTGTTGTTGACGAGCCCTAAAGGCACCCCTCCCGCACCCACCCACCCACACACACAAAAAAAAACAACAACTGATTGTAACTCAAATCACATTGCGAAATCTTCGTATACGCTTGGTAGTAGAAATATTAATACGTTTATGGACGGGGTCTTTAATTCGGTTTTTCATTCGCTAGAATTGATTTCCGGACATAGTCATTTCTATATGCAACGTTGAAACGGCATTCCTTGCCCGTGTAACTGTATATGGTTTTAATTTTCTTTCCAGTCAACGAATAAAGTGCAAACAATTTCGTATGTTTCTTCTTGTATGTGAAAGAAATTCGTAAGCCGTGTATTGTGCCTAATTTATATTCTTCTAAAAATATAACAAAACTATTTTCTTGTTTTAGCATTAATTTTTTTGCTTTAACATCTACCTCTTATTCTGGGACCTTACAATTTTCATTTAAAATGACTGTCAAGCTTTCATCATTCGTAGTTTCTCTGACGTTGAATTCATTGCATGCCATCCGAATTTTAGATCGAAACAAAACAATTATCTCTTGTCTTGTTCCTACCACTTCACGGTATTGCTTTGTCATTTTCTGTAGATTGAAATAGAATTTAATATTTGTTCCCTGTTCTGACTCTCGCGACACCTCTCAATGTCGTACAACATCGGGCCGTATTTCCTGTCAAGCTTAGCGTAAAACGTTGTAGTGTCGCCGCATTTTGGTTGAAAGTTTGTTCTGTGTATGACAGAGGACATTTCTATCTCGGTCAAAGTAAAATAAGTATTTTTATAATTGTTGGCTGGTGTTCTGCTACTTGGCAGTGGACATATATAGTATTACACATCACCAGCACGTTTTCAATTTGAATCTTGCTTTCATATTACCGGGTTCTCAATTTTTGAGCGTGGCACATTGTGTTTGTCCTGTCATTTGATTGAAATTTTATTGCTGTGAGATGACATACCGGCAAAGGTATTTTTTTGTAATTTTTTGTTTATATGATGAAAGCGAACTGTTGCCTTTTAATTGAATGAATTTTTAGGTTTCTTTGTTTACTGATTTATTGCGTCCAAATTTCCTCTCAAGTCATCGTAAGAAGGCCAGGATAATAATAAATCAGGTACCACGGCAACGTTTGGTAAGAAATGTATTTTTTTAAGGAAAAATTTGTAATTTGAAAGTGAACGAGGAATTAGTCTGCGCGAGGACTAATTTAGTACATTCAAATTTTGAAAGTCGATATCACGTTATATATATATATAATATGTGTGTATATCTCTTATCAAATTAAAAATGAATAGATTTGTGAAACCATTGCAAAAGATTAGATGTGTTTATTCACAGTATTGTATTTGATATCTAGTAATGATCAGAGTATAATCTATTATTGAAATTTTATAGATTTTCAATTAGATTGTATCAAAAGTTAACAAATTCTTAAAAAATTCTAAAATGGTTTCAAAAATATTATTTGCAAATCTTTCTCTCTTATTTTACGTTCCATTTCTACTAATTGTATCACAGTGATACAATTAGTCCCCATTTCTCGGATATTTTTAACAATAAATGAAAGATGTGGTGTTGTCTACTAGTAAAATATTTATTCAGATAGTACTTTCGCCAGCTTAGCTGGCATCTTCAGTGTAAAATAAAACGAAATACAAAAATATAAACAACATGTAAGAATGCAAAGTACGAGAATTTTTGTTAAGTTAATGAACATTTGAAATTTATTAAAATTATAAAAAATTTGAAATTAATTAAAATATAATATAGTTTTTAAATGTATTGGAAACAGAGCAACATATTAATGTGGAATGAGCCTGTGAATAAGAGATCAATGCTGCAACTAAATGAAAATATAGATAAGTTGAACGTACCTGACAATGCCAAGTATCAAAGGGCAAATGTGCCGAAGGTTTAGATGGGTGCTATAAGAACTACAGGAAGGTTGGAGGGAGGGGTTAAGTTAAAGCACTGACAGGGAAAGTCCATGAGTAAATTGGTTATTCCAGGAGAAGGGACAAAAGAGATGAAACGTTGCTTATATGTTCGTTGCAGAGAGGGACATTCTGTTTTAATAATTTATGTATATGGAAATTTTCTAAGATTAATCTTATTCTGAAGGTGTTTTCTATTTCAAGGATGTGGACGTTTTGATAAATTTGATCAACGTTTTGATGTATTAAATCACGAAGCTTAACATTTTTTAAATTTCTGTTAACATTTTTAAGAAACACCTGGTAAATGCATTTCTAAGTCATTTCAATACCATGCATTTGGTATGAAGTCTTGTGTATAACTCGTTGAATGATTTCACTTCAAATACTACCTCGATACGTCTCTTGCACATGAAATATCCGCGCTGCATCAGACCTGTGCAGTACAACAGAGGTCGGTTCTCACAATAAATAAATTCGTACTCCATTCATTTTCTAGAATCTCGCTGAACTGTTGTAGCTGAATCAAATGTGGTAGGGTTTCGTATAAGTAGGAAGAAGAGACGCATGCTGAGACTTCAAGTGAACTCTGGTTCCTTGGACTCGCTTCTTTCCTCACGAAGTGAGAAGTGGGAGATGAAATGAAGATTCAGATTGTTTTCACTAGGTTGTGCTAACGTTGCCAAGTGAGATATTTTGGCTGACTGGTTTTGATTAATGCATATGAGGGAGGGGTTAAGAGGGTTTTGGTAGAAATTTCAAAAGCAAACTCATCGGCGAATGTTTTCACAGGCATTAGTTGGAGACCCTCACGAAATAATGGATTATTATGTCTCCTTCAATAAATCTTCATTAATTTCTTGTTATTAAAGTTAGAATGACGAACGATTTTTCCCTCCATTGTATGTTTGGACAAAAATGTTTATCGTTTTATGCAACATAAAGGTTTTTAAAGTGCTTATAAATATTTAAAAGTTTACTGCTCAAGATATTTTTGGGTTCGATTTTTTCATGATCGCAAAATAGATCATACACAATAGATCATATTGATATTATTAATTGGAGGATTTCGAGTAACTAATTGAAGGATTTTGTGAAATGAAGTAGTATTTGTTTGCGGAATGGATGTATAGGTTCGTTAGCTATCCGAAATGCAACTCATACGTTTGTAAAGGGGATTAATCAGAATATAAGTTAATATTGTACCCTCGATATTGTGGCACCACGTTAAATGGTACCAGTGTTCTCGCACTCCATAAATTATAGTATAACTCAGTACTCCCCACTCGCAACACTGCGTCCCTCCTCAAAAGCTTGTAGATCATTGGTTCGCGGTTGAACATTCGCGATACTCCATTTTGCATTTCGATGCTATGGTGGGGCTTGTGGCTGGCATTGTGTTGTCGGCGCCTGCAACCGTCGTGGTCGCTCCAGCGGCGCCAACACGCCGCTGTGGTTGTGCGCCGAGGTATTGTAGCGGCGGCGACGGGAGAGCGCTGCTGGCTATTTTATGATGGCGAACGCTGAGGAGGAGATTGTTTTGCGTGCGAGGGAAGGGACACTGTTCTATGAGAATGAGAGGAATGACCATCGAGACTTCTGAGAGTTTGGCTGAGTCTTTGAAGAGGACGCGGGGGAGGAGAATTCAGGAATGTTGGAGACAGTCGACGTGACTGTCAGAGATTTGGCGTGGAAACAGTTGTGGTGGGTTTTGGAGACTTTACATGTTGTAAAGGAGAATTTCTATATGTGGAGAATTTGATTGAATTTCGATATGTGGTTCAGTCAACGAATTAAGTGACTGTGGAAATGATTGGAGACGAAAAGCAATTAAGTTTCTGACAATGGAAGTGAATCGTTGCGGAGAGGTTGGAGTGTGGAAGATCCTCCAAAAAAGTAATCTCTCGGGAGAAAAAGATCTTGGGATGTAGAATTACGTCGTTGACGGGAACAACAAACGTAAAGACATTGGAAATGACAGCCCATGAAAATGCTAGTTAATCGTAAATCCCTGAGCGTTGAACGAGGGTAAAAGCGTGTCACGAGATATGAAATAGAACTAGCGACTTTCTGAGAGGGAAATTGACACTCTCTCCCAGCTCTTCCTTTCTAAACGTAGTCCATCCATACTTATAACCATGGAGAAACATAGTCCATCCGTACTTATAACTACGTAATACCAAATTCCATTGGATGATATCCACACCATATGTAATTCACGGCAGGATTATATTTCACTTTGAAGACAGTTTTACTTAGTTTCAGAGCTTCCTACCTGTTTCAGTTCAAGCTTAAGTTTGTAGCTTGTTCCTTCTTATATAGCTTTACCAAGCTGTAACACTTTCCAGCAACATTTATGTATGTACGAACAAAACGTAACTGAATCTCGGAAAGGAATAGAGCTCAAGAATTTCAGGGTTCGTTGCATCAATTACTTTTAGTACAACTCATTCGGTCCTGAAAGTAAATTGGATTGTTTCCATAAAACGAATATGACCCACACCTTATGAGCTGCGAGTATTAATCGAATTTTTAAGAAACTTCGAGAAATGGTCGTATGAACATTTCTTGCTGTATATTTCTTCCCAACTGTTGTTTTCGTCTCTTCAATGTAAAAAAGGATCATCCATTTTTATTCTCGCTTTTTCATATGGTTTTTGGGAAGTCAACGTTTTGAAAAAGAAGCATCCTCGTTCTTAAACTTCTATACCAACCGTCACCCGTGTTCTCATTTCTTCTGTGGGATTAACTATATGGGGTGTCACAGACTTTTCAGAGGACTTCAAACTATAAGACAAGCGATTCTCTCAGCTTGTTTTCTTACCTTGATTTTTTTCCTTCCAGTCAAGTGTCGAATTAATGTCAAGAGTAATATGGAATTAGTTTTTATTTCATGTATTAGAATGAATCGATTCAATAATTTTTGACTTCTCATTCAATTTGCACTTCAACATTGCAAATGCACTCTGTGTGTGTACTGGCAAAAAAAATTTCTGTATCAGTAGGTCTTATTTTATACTATTATTTATACAGTATTATAATTTTCGTATTTTATTATTTCATGTCTTTTTGTTTTTTGTTTTAGGTGAGTGTGTTATGCCCAGTGACGAGCATGCCCACGGTGAGTCGGGCTAAACTTTTTGAATAGTAATCGAACAAACGCACCAAATCTGTCACATGCAGTTGCTTGCAAACATGTAACCGTAAGTGACGTGTAATCAAACTATATATTTTGATAATATTTTATTTACTGCATGGAATATTTCTGTTTCACATCGTCAGATATTTTACTTGTTTACTCATTCGTGATATGAAAACGTGTTGTATCGCATCTTCACAGGTTTTCCGAAAACTATTCATCCGGCGAGTTCAGCCTTGTAACTTAGGAAGAGTGAAACATACTGAAGCAATATTTTAAGTAAGGAGTGCGACATTAATTAGTAAAACATAATTTTTTGCTTGAAATATTCAAGAAGTTTCTCGAGGAATGTTTCTCTCCGAATCCTAAAAACAGGAGTGGTTTAACTTATTTGTTTTTTTGTTTATATATATATATATATAAACAAAGAAATATATATATATATATATATATATATATATATATATATATATATATATATAGAGAGAGAGAGAGAGAGAGAGAGAGATTCAGAATGATTCAGAATTCCTATTACACAGTTAGAAGTGTTGTAAAGGGGACTCAGAACAGCAATATTTGGTAATAAACCCATGTCCGAAAATGTCCCGTTTGGAAGATAAACGACTTTGAAATAACGTCATAGGATACGCTCAACGTGCACAAACCAACTCGTACCTGCATGAACTATAACATATGCTCGAAGTGGCGACTACGAGTTTCGTTGCACAAAGTGTACCTGCGAACAATGTTCACATACACGCGGTCTAAAAGTCCTGGAGTGTCCTGAATGACCTCCGCTGCTGTCATTACTCGGGCAAGGAGATCGTCCTGTGACTCCACAGGGGTCTCGTAAACAATACTCTTCGTGTAGCCCCACAGGAAAAAGTCCAGAGGTGTTAAATCGGGTGATCGTGGTGACCAACTAATCTGTCTACCGCGACCTATCCACCTGTACCCGAATGTTTGGTGAAGGTGCTGACGGACGTCGCGTGAAAAGTGTGCTGGCGCGCCTTCATGCTGGAACCACATCGTCCGAGAATATACTATGGCACATCCTCCAAATGCTGCACCAGTACGTCTTGCAGGAAGGTCAAGTAGCTGTGACACGTTAGACGGGGTGGTAGACCAATACACGGGCCAATCAGATGACCATGGAAAATAACATCCGACACAGTAAAACCGAAACTATGTTGAAGTCGATGGGTATGTGAAGCATGAGGGTTTTTCTCATCCCATATATGGCTATTACGACAGTGGAACAGACCTTCGTTTGTGAAATGAGCTTCATATATGAAAAGAATTATCAGAGGAAAGTCTGGAACGTCGATACAATGGTGTAATCGGCACGTATCGGCACGTGGCGCAAAATCAGCTAGACCCAAAGCCTGCACCCTCTGGAGGTGGTATGGGTGAAGTTGCTGTGCATGGAGAACTCGCCAGACGGTGCTCTGGGATACATCCATGGCACCTGCGATGTTGCGGGTACTCGTAGATGGGTTCTGGACGACCAGTTGGAGGACTTCCTCTTCCACGTCAACACTGCGGCGAGTGCGATCTGGACCACAATCGGATCTATTAGCATTGAAGGTGCTGGTTTCCTGAAGTCGTTGTTCCAGTCTTGCAAAAATGACGTGTGATGGTCGGGCACGACCCGGAAATCGTTCGTGATACAGGTTGTGCCAATCGACCATTTCGTCCACTTTCACCGTAGATGAGCAACATGTCGGTGTTCTCGGAAAACGTATTCCGCCACTTTGTAATGCACCGTCTTTCTCGATCGCTCAGTAGCAACTGATGTACATGCGCAAAAGTTCATTGTATTGTTCTCTGATGACACATGACATGACACAAGACATCGCGTGACATGAGATGCCTCAGTATTGCCTTCCATCGTTCAAAGTCGTTTATCTTCCAAACGCCGCATTTCCGGACATGGGTTTATTAACAAATATTCTGTTCTGAGTCCCCTCTGTGTAATAGGAATTCTGAATAGAGAGAGGGGATATAGGGTGGATGGTTTTATAAACACCAAACCAAGTTCGTGATACTTTTCCGTATGAGCTAAATGCTATGTGCCGAGATGGATGTATATTTTTATTTTTATGAAACGTTGTATATTATTACCGTCAGTGAACGAAGTTTTTGGAAGATGACCGTTCTTCCCTTCTACACTACATGTACACGTGTACACCGTTGGAAATGATGTAGGCATACTTTTGAGCCAAATAAAAGGAACATGAAGGAAGAGGAAGGGAAATGATGTATCAAAAAAGTTGAACTCTCTTTTAAAAATCAGCTAGATACGAGAGTATTTTTAATTTGATATGATACCGAATATAACAATAGTGTGTATACAGCGATGCCAAAGAAAAGGACATTGGTTAATGAAGTTACAATTTTTTTACAAAACTATTTGAAGATTATATCGTGAGACTTCAATCTTAGAACATATCAGTTATTCGAGTATGAGAATGATGACAAACCGTGTATTTTCGAAAATAGTTGGCGAGAAATTGCTTCATCATGCATTTTGTACTTCAGAGCAAATTCTATGAACGTGGTAAAATTTCCATAACCTCTTTTTTCTCCTCATGAAAAATATTCTCAACTTCATCGCATAGATTCAAATGAATCCAAGATTTAATTTGGTTTTTGTGCTGTTTGACAAAGGAATCGGTTTTTTCGTATTTTGATTTAAGGAGAATATTGCAATTTGTAATTAATTAACTGTGTAATTTGGTATACAGCAAGATTTCAGTGATTATAAATAAATCAATAAATTTTATTGAAATAGTTTTTGAAGATTTTGAGTGAATTAAAAAAATAATTATCGTAATAGGAAGTAATAAATTTATCCTAGGAAAAGAATAATTATTTTCAAGCAACCAAAAGTATGTAAGAAGTTGTTCTAATTATTTGTTGTTTTATCGAATCGCTTTTTAGCAGAGAAATTAGCTCCGTTTCAATAGTTCAATAGAATTTATCACGAAACCAAGAAAAATATAATAAGAAATTGCAACATTTGATTTTACATGTCTTTGTTTGTCGTAGTAATGCTAACTTCGGTATAAGCTCCTATATATTACATTCTAACCTGTTTCTTGTTGTTAGAAGTTTAAACACTTCTTTCGATTAAACGAATAATTTTTTGGCGAATGAAATTGAGAACTCAGGCGCTTATTAGCTAAACAAAAAATTATTTTTCCGTATCTTAAGTACATTCTAAAGTATTCAAATGCGTAAATTCGCTAATTGTCTTCCATATGGTCGTATTGGGTTTAGAAACGCGTTTTTTTGGTAAGAGGTGAATTTAGTTGAGAATTTAAAAAAAAATTATATGAGTCAATTAAATATTAAATAAAAGAAATAAATATATGCTGTATTAAATGGTAACACTTTTGCAGATATTAAGGCATGTCATTCTGTGATACTGGATACGGTCAGAAAACTCGTGATGGTGAAACCTGGTGTGAAATGGTCGTCTTCTGTATACTTACGCTAGCAACCCGCACAGGTTTCCCAACTGTAATGTTACACTTCAATTCCTATTTATTATTTAGAATAGGCTGAAATAGAAAGTATATTGTTTGAAATAATATAAAATATTTTTTTCACCATGTCCCGCTGGATACCGTGCCTCATGAGGCAGTAAACGGCGGTGGTGCCGGCAGTGGTTACAACGGCGGTTACGGGTGCGACGCATATTCACTAAAACGCTCGTAAAATCTAAACTATTAGTAAAAATTTTACTATTAAAAACCTCTTCATGGAATGCACAAAATAAAGAACCCATTTAATTTGATGAGGATTCATTCTTACCTACTAGACTTTCTTGAGATGCAGTATTTTCACCCTGCTACCACAACAATTTTACAAGTTTTTCGATAAGGTTAACCTTTGTAGACAGACACACTTATTTGTAGTACTCTTTGAGATGAACAATTCTGCCACTCATTGGTGTCGCCTCTCTCTAACAGTTTAGGCAGTGTACGAAAATATGTATACAAATGGATTTTATTCTGACTTGCGTCACTAATATCGTCATTGCCTGTTATTTGTGTTACCTAACAAATATGAACGAAGGATCAAGCATGCAAAAATAATGTAAAAAGGAATGCAATCATAAAGGAAGTGGAAATTCAGCTAATGAAAGTCGTCCGTGCAACGAGTTTTCGGTTGACGTTGATTGTGTAAGAATATATGAATTTAAAAAAAAACGTACCTTTTTTGTATTAAACGGGATATCAGCTTGAAACATATGTCAACATCAAAAAACTTTTTATGAATTTATATGAATATTTTGTTTATTTAAGTTATTGTGTTATGATTTGACTGAAAAGTTCCCCTCTGTGAGTAACATCTGGGTACGGCTCTTTCTCCGATTAAACTATCCTGATGTTCAGAATGAAACAAAAGTTTGTAAATGGTTTCGTGTTGCTTGTGCCAATAGCGGTTTTCCCATTTTTTTTGGTTTGGTTTGTGTTGTCTTTTGGCGTATGTGACCCAAAACCATTTTAAGTTTTTTAATACTACGAAACAGTTTCGTCAGCTTATTTATATGCCATAAATATCTTTCATTTTCTTCTTCGTAAGTGAATTTTTTGTGACCCCAGCACTGACAGTTCAATGTTAAGAAAGTTAATGAACAGATATGTTATCGTCTCAGTGTGCCGTCATCCTAGCGGATGAAGCCATATCTGGTGAAGGAGTATGTACATATGTTGGACTTCATCGCTACTTATCTTAGAATCTCATCGTCGATTATTCTTCGTTTTGTATCACAATAATGATTATAAAAAATACAAACCATTCTTTAAACAAATCCGAGCTTCCACACTTCAAGGAGCAATACATTAATATCATTTCGTCGTATGGTTTTCTTTTAAAAATACAAATGAAGCTTTTTTTCTATTATGAATATTGTCCAGGATTACATGTTGATTGGAGTTTTTATTTCTTCATTTTTGATTACAAGACATAGTCATTGTATTTTATTACTCTCATCTATAAATAATTCCCTTTTCCTCTTTTATTTCTTAAGTATTCCCCCAAAACTAATTTTTGGATGAAGGTAATGCGCGAATGTTTTTTTTTTCGAAAAAATGAGCGTTTGGAACAAATACTAACAATTACTATTATATAGTTGAAGACTGTTCATATTAATTATGAACTCATATTATTATTAGTGAACTAATTAAAGACTGATTACAACCCCGAGGAATACAGCTAAAAAATTGATTTTCTAAGATATTTGAAATCCTCAGTTCGCATGTGGATTACACGCCTTCACTCATATTTGAGGAAAAAAATTGCTTGATGAAGTAAATAACAATGAATGTGTTATTTTTACTAATTAAACACTAAATATTGTCGTGATCGCATATAGAAAAAAAATTATTTTACAAAAAAATATTATTTTACTTTTATTTGTGTAGCTGTGAGTGATGAAGTGCGATTTTAGTTTGGTTCGGTATTATAATACTTTTCAATTTTATTGGTGTCACGGTTTTTACCGTCATATGAACTTGCTGTCCTGAGTTCGAGAACCTGAGAAATACTTTCTGAGAATTTTATACACTGAATACGTTCGAATAATGGCTCGCGAATATCAATCGAAGATGAATTTTAATGATACTATGAATAGATCATTACTGAGAATTGTACTCATAGAGGTATATTTATGGTGTATTGTAGATTGTTGGATCATTTAGTACTAGAGGAATTAACCCCTTACTCAAAACTAACTATCTGGGTGGAGTTGGGTAAAAACAAGATTGTGTTCCTCTGTGAATTCAAAGGGGAATGGGAATCTCACCCGACTAGCGAGTGAGTGCTGTGGGTTGCTTACCAAACTGGCGCATGCTATTGACTGTCTTACGAATCCTCGTTTCTAACTCGTCCTATTGGTAGCAGTGATTTACCTGAACACCGTATGATCCGTCAAGTGATGTGTGTGTCTCAATTCGATCTCTTCTCTTTCAGAAGTGGTAAAGGGTTACTCAGAGGTATGAGTATTGGAGCAGATTTTGATCCAATTAGAAGAATTGGGACCATTTTCTTCAAATTGGTTGTGTAAGTGCATCAAGATAATTTTCTTTCATCGCGTCTATTTCGTATCCCGCAACCTGCAGGACGGAGAGCGGATAGTGGTGAGAGCGAAGTTTTTGAATGGAATTTTTTATTCAACTATTACTTTGAAACGAAAGTTTATATTCAGTTGCTGACAAATAATGAAATTACTTTTTACACAATTCAATCGATTTAAACGAATTAAAACCAAATGTTTGGAATGGTTCGAAAGGATGACTAATAGAGAATTACTCCCAGAGGTGGTAGGAAACTTAAGCCGTGTAGGTTAGACTAACGCACATCCTTCTGATAAATTTTAGAATATTTTAAAACTTTTATATCTCAATGGGGATGAGATGAATGGGGTAGGGATTGATTTTCCAGAACAGGTATTTTTATGTCACTTTCTTGCGCTGTTCACGAGAGATAAGCCGTCTCACGTTAAAATAGTATCTAGACACGATAAGGATGTACTTTACCGAATAATTTCTCATACGAACATTAGTTATGGAGAGATACAGTAGAAATAAGTAGATACGTGCTCGTATCTATAGAAACTTCACAACCAGTAATCTGAAATTGTGGTAAAGGGAAGACGTAAATAAACAAAAATTGAAACAGAATTGACGGGATTTTGAAAACTTTTTCTTCGATGTCGGTGCCTTTTGAAACGGTTAATTCTGTCAAGATCTCGCGATCGAAATTTTCCCAGACTATCTATATACTATTTGTATGAAAAAAATTGAATAGAATAAGAAAATATGTAAGCGTTCGATAAACCAGAACTCGGAAAAAAAGATCTTGAAGGATTAGAAGCAATAAAGATACATATTAGTACCCAGAAAAATATATTATGTTATACGTTTTTAGCCAAAACATGGTATTAATTCAATTAAAGGATTTTTTAAGAGTTTCCCATTCCCCCTCACGGGATTACAGGATATATGCACGCAAAATCTGGATGACAAGAACTGTCTGTTTAAACAAACATTAAATAAATAAATACACTCAATTATCAAAATGGCAGTTGCAAACTGCGTATGACCGCGTGGAGGACAATAAACTAATTAGTCAAAGTCGAAATTAATTATCATAGTGTCAAAATTAATAACATGTTCACATACAGTTGACGTGCTTTCGGAGTAAAATTATTCTATGCAATTCTTCGTAGCTCACATAATGCTTCAATGATTGCTTCAAGTCTCATTTGGCCTGAAACGCTGGCACGCTCTGAGAAATGCCTTCTTGTCGATAAGCGTCAATGCTTTTTGAATTGTTCCCCGTAAAGATAGGTATCTCGACTTGGTGGCAACACCGCGTATGTTCTATGGATTTATACCTGCACTAACCCGAAAAGAAACAAAGGAAATATTTATTCTTCTTTTTTTTCAATGGGGAGAGAAATAGCAATGAGAAACTTTCTTCAACCCAACAGTTTAAAAGAACAGTTGTTGGATTTTTATGATGTAAGACTTAGAGCGTAGATCTTCATCAGCATTGAAAAATGAACGACCCATTTCGTCTGAGGTGACCGACATCCCAAGTCTAATGGGGAGAGAAATTCAAAGTCAGATTTGTCTGCGTTTTGGCAAACCGTAAACATTAGTTGTAAACTAAAAATATAAACTTATATTTCAGTTTTGGCGCTTGAGCTAGATTCATTTTAGCTTAAAAACATTTGCTCATAGAATGTAAAGTAGTCAAGATTCGATTTTGTACTGCTAGTTACAAAATAAAGATTTTATTTCCCTTCACAAATTTTTGTAGCTCATTATTTATTTACTAGATTATAGTAAAAGATTACAGCAAAAAATTGGGAATGTTTGCGCTTTAGACGCCTTATAATTAGTGAATAATTTCTCATTTCATTGGAATAATTGGTGTAGGAACTTCAAAATTGTGGTTCCTATCTGCATTGCTTGCGCTTCATGTTCCCTTTCATGTTTTTACGCTGGTTAGATTTGTTTGCATTAGCGTTTTGTTACGAACATCCATTGAATTTTTTGTCAGTTGAAGTGAGAGAAGAAAAAGAAGGGCTTAGGGAGAGCTCTCCTTGACAATTACATTAGTATATTGTGCCTACTGCTCGTTTTTCTTCTCATTAATTAATCGTTTCTGAGACAGTTTTCCTCGGTTCATCATTGCGGGGCTGTTCCGCTTTTTTACTTCATTAGTCCAATTAAAATGTTTCACTACGATTGATATAAATGAAATGGATACTAAATGATAAAAACGATACTTGCTACGTTGCTGAGTCGTTTTATTTTCATGAGATTGAATTACATTTCGTAAAGTATAATTACATTGATTAAAATTTCGACGATGTTATAAAGAAGTAAAATTTGAGTTTTTATTACTTCTAATTAATGCTCAAATTTTAAAGTTTGATGTATATTTATTTTAAATTAAGTGAACGTAATATAATTTGTAAGAATGTATCTGTTCATGTATATTTTTTACCATTGTACGTCAATGGAATCAGTTAAGTAGATTATTTTTTCCTGGTTAGCTTAAACATTCGCAATGCAAAGGATCACATCCATATTTGCATATATTTAGACGCAACATTTTAAGTTTTGTTGGACTACTCTATCGTCGCGTGCGTCCACTAATAGCCTATATTGTTACCATGCTAATGTACAACAGAGTATCTATTCCGTTTACCAAACCGTGTACATATGTGAGATAAGTAAATTTCAAAAACCAATGGCAAAAAAGATGATAAATCATTGTATAAGGTGCATGATTTCATCTTACTGTTATCGTTACGTATGTATTACGACGTTATGATTGTTCAATATCTACCCAAACACTTATCCTAATGGAGATCTTTACTTGGAGAAATTCTACTCACAAGTTCTCTCGTTGTTTATCTCGAAAATGTATTCTCTTCCCATAGAATTCCGTTCCGTTTACTCAACACTCGGTAGCGCGCGCCGTGGTAGGAACGTAGTACCTGCCAAAAAGTTAAGATATCTGCCTCGATGTTTCATTAAAATCGTGCACCTCAAACAGAACAAACGCGGAGGAAGTGCACTGTGACAAAAAATGCGGCGGTTGCTCAATAAGAGAAACTGGAAAGCTGGAGGCGGGATGAGAGAAGTCGTTGCACGGTAAACTAAGCGCACAATCTCAAGTAATTCTCTCTTGGAGACAGTGTGTAAAGTACAGAGATGTATACTTCAACCGAACGCCGAAGGGAATTGGAACTTCGGATATGAGTGAGGGACCTCAAGCCTGTGTCATGTTCCATGTTTCCATATCAACCATAGATTGGCCTTCTGTGGAAAATTACCCAATTTTCTAAAAACGTTGTGTGAACCTTATCTTCGATATCCTCGTAAGTTTACCGTTATGGATTCTATGTGAGTTTATTTGAATATCGTGCCGTTACCATATGCTCTATTATACAGGGAGATTCGATAAGAAGGAACAGATCTAATATTCTCCAAACGCATGACGATATCGAAGTGTGACTTGGACTGAGATAAGTCGGCTTTGCGGCTGTTACAGCTTCTGAAATTTTGACCATTTTTGAAAAATAGACTTAAGTTATTTTCAGCGGTAATATGGAGCCCGAGGAAAGGAAAATTCCATGGTATAATATTTATTGAATTTGAACGAACAGTTGGAGCATAAGAAAGCCATCAATATTTCATTATTTGGGGAAGCCGACAAAAGAAAGGAAGGCATTATCGATGCATCTGAAGATCTCGCTCGGACGCGAGGCTAGATTATTCTTTTTCGATTCATTCTGTACCAAAATGTTTAAAAGTTAGTGGTAATGCTGTATTTCAGTGTTAAAACTCTATAAATGTTATGTTCTGATAATAATAAATTTATTGTCAAAAAACAGTACAAACTGCGTATGATCACATGGAGGAAAAAAAACTAATTTACTCTCCGGAAGCAAGCAAGGGACCATCCCATCAATTCCGATCAAGGGTCCTAAGGCAGAGGCGGATTCAAAAAAAATAATTCAGCAACAATTCCTAGATAAGATAAAAAGTTAGCTGCGAGTTAAATACTAATAGAATGTCAATATGTTTGTAATTTTAAGCAAAAAATTACATGTACAAGTTATTATCGAACTATAGATTATTCTGAGTATAGTGTTTAAAAATCATAAGAATTGAAATAACACTAAATTCACGATTTATTGTTACAATAAACACGCCCCTAGACAAAGCCTAGAGAACCTGTATGATAAATCCGCCTCTACCAGAATCATTCTGTATAGTGGTGAACTATTATTTTTAGAGCGTTATCCTTATTATACAGGATCGTTTTGTATGTTGGAGTGTAAATAGTAAAATCCTGGGAATAAACGTTATAATTTTCTCTTCCGCTGAGAGGATAATTTATTTTGGAAAATATAGGAAGAAATAAAATCCTACCTCTGGTTATTGCACAATTCAAGCTCCTTTGTTCAAAAACAGTGTACTAAAGGTAATTTTTCTACCTGCACTTGCAAGGAAGGAAATAACTGGGCAGGTGAAATCAAGGACGGACTGGGTTCTAACGTAAGACATCTCGTCGTCACCACTAGAGTGCAGTGGATGTAGGTCAGATCTGTATTTACTAGGGGAGTGTGGATTATGAATCTCGTTAGCTGGTAAACGATAAAAATTCCAATAATAACGATAATGGATACTCTCTGGACGTTATGTCTCATAATACCAGGTTATCTGTAACGTTTCCAATTATAAACTTATTAAATGATATCAATAACATTCAAACATTTTAATAATTGATCGAACAGGTAACTTGATTTGTTATAATAAGTAATTTGATTTGTTATTTTGATTGGTTTATAAATAATTATCAGCCAAGAGAGAAAAGAAAAATATTTTCGAAAATGAAAGGAACTGTGAATCTGTGTATAATGATATACCCGTATGAAAAAACTAAAAAAATCAATCTGGAGAAGGATGGGTACTTTATTTTAATAATGTTAAGAATATTAATATTACAGATATTCCTTCTATAAAATGGACCTGAAAAATTCATACGATGAAAGGTACTAGGCGGAATGTGCCCGAATCAGATTAAATATGAGCTAAAAACTCACGATAATGTCAAGTTGACCTGGGTGTGTTGGATGGAACTTTGGAAGTTCAGTTCTCTTTCCAAACAAGGATTTCGGACTAATTAAGTTTTATGCATTTAGACAATGAATAATGAAATTAGTTTACCTCACGGCCTCTCCCTTTGTGTTGGGGTTGTTCCATTCCCTCCAGTCTGACTGTGGCAGTTGTGCGCTCATCCCATTTTATGAATGTCGCGCTAATGCGTTTTCCGATACTTTCAATCACGGGCATAGGTCAAACGCTCCGTTTTACTTCGAAGTAGAGGAAGTACTAGTTGTATTCGTGTTTTAAGTTATTACTGAAAGTAGTGGTTGCGTTAATCTCCGGTCCAACACGTTGCTGAGCGTTAAGACAATTTAAAAGGACATTTAAGGAAACTGAAGAAAACTATTTATTTATCATGTGCAATATTTCCTTATGCCCTGTACCTTAACACAAAGTCATTTCCAGGATTACATATAAACCTGTGATTCTTTTTTCCCCTTGAAAATAATGTGCTTCATTTCGTTTCAGATTTCTTTCTTTTTTACCTTGTATTTGCTTTTTTCTACTGTCCGCTTCTGCTTCACTGTGATCCTTCCACTTATATTTGTTTCATCTTGATGCAACTTTTGTCTTTATGTGGTACCATTGTGACACGCTATGAAAATGTGGTAAACTTACTAACAATATATTATGCGCCCGAATGATAGAGAAATGAGACGTATTGGTTTGAAAACAGTATAAATATAAGAGAAACACGAGTAAGCACCTATAGCAAACGCTCGTAATACATTTTCTTTATTGTCCCTACTTCACCCTCAGTCACCAGTTGGCTGAATTATGCTGCTCACATTGTCTTGTTTATGTTGATACGTATAATTGAAGAATTCTTTTGTAGTACTAGTAAGAAATTTATTTATTTGTATAGTAAAATACATTACGAAGTATCAAGAACTTACGAATTACGAGCTACCAATTAAGTGCCGTAAAATGTTATATTTTTTAATTTGATCATTCTCCTTACGGTCGCGGTACACCGATTGGGATTGGGTCTTAGTGTAATAACTCTTCTTTGATTATTACGGTTTCATTATGTCTCTCATAAGTTGTCAGAGATAATGATAACGATGTCTGCTACATTTACTGTGTTCGTAATGACATAATAATCTTTGCATGAGACAAGGATAAACGTTTCTGGAAACAATTTTTATGGAAACAAAATTTCATCTTTAAATTGCACGTTAAAAAATAAGTTTTTGTGCATCTATGGGTAGATGTGAAATGTCTAGCTTTGTCGTCCGTGTTTCTACTACATGACTATTAAATTATATACATTTTAGCTTTACTATTTTCACTTCACTCTTTTCTCACAGGGAAGTTGATTGAGGTAATGTTTGGCATATTTATGTTGATTTGCCTTTTCTTTTACCGTATGTGATTTACAATTAATTGATATGTAAACAAATAGCGTCAACGGATAGTCTAAATGAATAACGTTTCGTTTCATAGAAGCTGACTGCAGGCCGTTCTGTCTGTATGGAGTTGCAACCGAGGGTGCAAACTGCACTGCATTCCACATTACCTCTCCGCCAGAACGCACACTCCTGCGTTTACAATTTGCGTTAATGGCAAAAATCAATAGGAAGCTTGTTTGCGTTGTGTCAAGTGCATCGTCATTATGATGATCCCCGTCATGCGATACCGCGTGATCGCTCATGCAAAGCTTTTCGTTTCAGATAACGCTATTGGATCATCAAAGATTGTAAAAATGTTCAGCAATTTCTCTTCCCGGTTTAATGTTCAATAATTTTCCAGGTTCACTCTTTAGAAGGTAATATTAGCGCACTGGCTAATGCGTAACCTTGCAACGACACTAAAGCTGCTGTTGATGAACTGTAGTTAAAATTCCAGGTGCGTTCGAATTACTTGTTGCTTTTTCTAATGGCATTTTCCCTTGTACAATGAAATATAACTTTTTATACATAATAGTTTCAATAATATTTAATCAAATCAATTCATAATTATTCCATCAATAGAAGCGATCATATCAATTGATCGAATTAATCGTATCATATAAAATATACTAACATAGCAACAACTATGTACATTTGGCAATATTTGATATAATTATTTATTAAGGTATCTCGTAATGCCATATACAAACGTATTATATGTTTTCACTCCTCGATTCTTGGTCGGAGATGTCGTATGGTATAACAGTTTAGAAATAAGTGTACTTTGTATACATATTAATATAATGCAGATAAAACGTATCATATTTGTATCACTATTGATTTCTATGTATATACTCCCATTTTCTTGAGAAGTGTGTGGGAAGAGATGGTGTAGCTTTCGTATTTCTTTGGCTCTTGAAGTTCCTGCCATCGAGTTGTGTCGGTACGTAATCAATACAGCTATGTTATTTTGTTATATCATTTGCCAACAGTGATGGTCTTTAACTGTTAATCTGTGGCTGAAAGTGGTTGCAGGAATGTTCTTTGTGCCGTTATTTGAATGATTGTAGTAAATCGTTTTGTCATATTGAACTCAGAATGGCTTTCTGTCTTCGCTGTATATCTGGCAGAAAACAAGAGTGCGTTTATCTCTGCTGATGTGATAATGCTCATTTATGCTTTCTAGCTCATGTATACTTATTACATTTGTCAATGTACTAAGTATAATTTATCGGTGGAAAATGCTTCAAAATATCTACAAAATTAATTTTATAAAGATTTTATTTCTTGTTTCTCTGTATCTTGGTGAATAAGAACCTATTTGACATTTTAGAGCTAGTAAAATTATTAAGACATGTTATAGTTCTCTATCTCCTGCAACTCTTTCCTTTCTCTGTTTTTGGGTATGTATTGTTGAACATATTTTGATTATTAGGTAAATTTGTTTGCTTTATGTTTGTAAAATAGTTACTATATTACAAATGTAACTTATTTACTTTTCAAATAGCATAGAACGATGACTCTTACAAAACACATTATACCAACAAAAAAAACACACAATATCTTAACAGATAACATAGAAACGTTGAAAAACAACACATTATATGAGACAATAAAAAATCCATTCTCACTTAACCTGAAACTGAATTTGTAACGCACTTTCATTGTGTACGCGTTTAATGTGTGGGTAACATAGCAATAAGAAATAATTATTAGTTTTTATCACATTATTTAGCAAACCTATTGTACAGAATTTAATGGGAGAAAATTATGGTACATCTTGGTTTGAGGTAAGAGGGTTCGAAGAACCAAATGAGATAACGGTGAATGAGATGAGATTTGAACTTTGGAAATGCCAACTAAATTTAATGACATGAAAGTGAAAGAAGCAAGTAAAACATGAAAATAATGAAATCAATGAAAGAATACGAAACTGAAAATTTAGATGAGGCTCTGCGATGAGGTGAGTCTCCGAATGCCACATGGGTAAGCCGTGATGTGAATCGAACGGCGGGAGTGATGTTGAGGTGATGAGTTTCGTTGAATCTGAAGGGCTGGCTCCATGTACGAATGGATTGCGGTCGGAAGCATCAGATGTGCTGAAGGTGAGCGCGCGACAATACTTGACCGTAACTTCGGTTCGTGGGCAACCTAGTTGTGAAGAGGAAAACGAGACATGGTTTCGGAGACGTTTTCAGCGTGGCTGTCAGATGAGAAGTGCGCGATGAAATGATGAGATGACGACTGTCCGAGCGAGTTTATGACTAGTGAGCGTCCAGACCGGGGCTTGCTTCGTAGCAGCGCGCTGCTCGCGCCATCGATCAATAGCGTGACGTCACAGGTCGACCGTGTATCGATCGTCCTTATTGCTCGATGCATTTGATTGGTGATGTGAAGTTATTTTAAATTGTTCTGGCGGGGAAACATAGAATGCAGTTCCGTGGATTCCAGGACGATTTAACAGGCTCGTCTATTAATTAATACTATGTCCAATTCATTTACCATTTTTTAAACTCAAAAGCGTGAAATTTGAATGAACCTGTGAGGGTTGAAGAAATAGTTCATAGAATCTCAACAATCGAGAGATGTCACTCAATTGGCACAAAAAACATCGAGTCCGTAGATTGTTCACTTACCCTATGTTGCGGTATGTAACCAAGTCGTTACACCTATATTCGACAAAATAATTTAATACATTGCGCTACGAAACAAGAGAACAGTAAAGAAAGAATAATAGACAGCGTGATTATAAATGTTCCTTCTATTTCTGTCAATCAACCATGGTCGCCTAGAGCGAATAATTAAAGATCAAATCATGCAAATAACGATCTCCTCTCTACACCCACCGACCCAATCCTCCCATCCCATCCCCTTAGAATTATTTTACTCGATATTCTTTGGTTAATAATTTTACCTCACGTCGTTATACCTTCGTTATTTCGACTGTTCTTTCCATACAACAAGTATTTGTGTATTTCCCACCAGTCTGTTTTCTGTATACCCCACTATTTTTCTTTTCTACTCGACTCATTTGGATATATTTGTTGTGGAAATTTATATGAGATCAATATTTTCTGTGCACTTCGTTGGCGTCAGTTGATGTAAGCTAAAAAATAACGTTCGCTTACATCATGCTTTGATTTCATTTTCTGAACTCTCCTACTTTCTTTGAGTTGTTTGTTCCATAGTGTGAACTAGGATCAAAATGAGAGATTATGGGACATGTGTTTGCTTGTAAGGTGACGAAACAGTGGACCATGGTATTTGGTACGAGTTCTGAACGAGAGTATTTTGCAGAAAGGAAATAACGGAGACAACTCACCAAATGACAGCCAATGAAGAGAGTTATGGGACGTTCAATATATAACAGGTCCATGGGAAATTAGAGAAGGTTTGATAAACTATGTACATAATGTAATATATTATGTAGTGTAAGATGTCATGTAATGAAAGATATGCCATGAAATGTCTCACGACGAAGACATGACTTAAAATAAATTAATGAGAAAAAAGGAACCAATATGATGATATCTTCTTCTTAATTATTCTTAATTAGGCTCTACAACATTATATTTTTAACGTTTTTGCCTTTTCATCTATCGCCTTCCATTCTTTTCTGTTATTTACTTTGTGTGTCAGTTCTTAATTTTCATGCGTTTTCTTTACCAGTTTCTTTTTTGCTTTCGTCGTCTTACATTCCTATTTACTTTGTTCCGAGGATGATAGTTTTGATTTTTAGCTATTGTCTTTTTTGTACGGGTGATGGGTAGCTGGCCCAACTCCCTAACCCTTCTCTTTTATCCGGACTTAGGACCGGCAACGGCATTGGAGAGCTACTCAATCCACCCTGCAATACCGCAGGCAGTTATACTATAATATAACTTGTATTAACTTGTATAACTTGTATGGCAGGCAATATGATGATACTTGTAAAGAAGGGAAGGAGGACACTCCGTTGTTGGATGGTACGAGTTCAATGAACAACAAGTAAAGCTGCCAAGTAGTAGCTGTGTCTGCAGCTCTACTGTTGTCTTTTGCTAGTGAATTAATACTTTCTCGTGCCTACAACTACATGTTTCCCTTGGTTTGTATTAAGCGCTCTGTTCTCTATCACGTTCTCCCGATTTACCTTAATATCATTTGAGGCTTTACTCAATTTTCATTAGTGCAAAAGTGCTCGAAATTCAGTCGCTCCCCTCGTGTGGTATCCCTCCCCTCTCTGATATTTGCGGAAACCATACTGCCACGCAGTTCGACTTGTTATTGAATCTGACGTAGCCTGCGTACTTTTGTTGGCATGTACATGCGCTCGGATTGAAATTAGGCATGGAGGGTCACAGATGATTATCGGAAAATTTATCATATTCCTATATCGCTCGGAGCGATGTTGAAGTTTACCAGTATTATACGTGAAGCATATAGTATCAAGGAAGCGTTGTACATTAAACATTTCAATATCACTGTATAACTTGATATATTGTGTGAAGAAATGATGGCTGGTAAAAGTGAAAATATTGCACGCTTTTCTCCGATTAATTAGTTTGTACTTAGTGTTTTCGAAAGTTTTACTTCGAAGGTCAGTTTGTATTTTGCTTGTCGAATACCGGCACGTCTTATATCGTTTTAACCAAACGAAGAAGACGATCCCATCAGTTACTTTTATATTGGTTCTTTATAAATTGTAACTGTTGGGGATGTACTTGGCTTTTTTTTCAACATTCTTAATTTAATCGATGATTATCAAAACGAGTTAATGCAGTTTTAGAAAATGATCAGTAAGCTGTTACAAATATATCTTTTATGAACTTCTGTTAAATCACGTGTTCTTAATTTTGATCTGTCATAGGTCCGATTATATTTTGATTGTGGAAATATATTACTGTTGTCTTTCTTTGAGGCTTTAATTTCTAACCCCAGCTCGATTATATGCTGATATTTCTTTTATTTTTTAGTTTATTCTGCGTGAATGATGTAACAATTTTTTTCCAAATAAATTTAATTAGCTATTTAAGTTAATGTCTATTATTTTAAGCTCCAGATATCAGTTTAGAGACTATGGAAAAATGTTACATATGATGTAGTGTATTATCAAACTATTTACAATACATTTTTTCTCTCCATTCAGAGAGGTAGTATTTTACAATCAGCCCCTTTTCAACAGTGTATGGAATTTTCCAGCTGCTGATGTAAATGTCTTTAAATAATCTGTAGACAGTCGGATATTTCCACGAACGATCTCATCAAGAATTCATGAACAGTCTTTTATGTCTGTGAACCCAGTGAAGTGCATTTTATGGCTGATTTGGGTGTTTTCCCTTTATCGTCTCCTGCCCCCGCAATTCCATCACCTCTGCCTCACGCTCCCTTTTGCGTGCACCTTGATAGTAATTGCGTTGTTTCCGAAACAAATTGCTTTCCTCCCTTACGCTGATCTCTAAAACGGAATAAAGCTTATCATTCGAATAATGGGATCTAGAAAGTGGGTCGCGATTTTTTTCTTTTTTTTCGGGAGACTTTTGGTGGGTCGTTTTCTACGTCTGGTGCGCCAGCGGCGTGGGGGTGCGACGCGCCGTCTGTGCAGGGAGAGACTTCGTAAAGAACCTCAGAGGGCCTTCTAAAAGGCTGCAGCAACGGGCCCTTTTGAGCGGCGATGTCTCCTAAGGCAGTGGACCTAGAGGGCGGTGATGATGGGGGGGGGGCGCTACGACACAACGCTCCTTGCCCTTTAACCTCGCGCCGAACCGGCTGCGTCTCGCCCTTCGATGAACGGAGAACGAGTTCCGGACGCGCGGACGAGTCTTTTGACTCGATCAGAAGGACTATTGAAGCGTGAAGACTCCGCGAAAAAGTACTCGATTTTATATTTCGAATACATTGGCGAGGCGTGAAGAGGAAGTTTGAAGTTATTGGCAACGCATGGCTTTGAATTTTTTATTCCTCATGTATAATTTTCGAAATGGGCTATATTTATCTGGAGGTACATTGAATGAAAAGGCACTTTTGTTGAAGTGAAATATGAACTATATATTATATCAAATCAAAATATTTATATACATAAACTGAAATACAATATTTAGAGATTTATCATATTATATTGGCGGGCAGAGGGTCCGAGTTGCGCACTTTTCAACTCACGCACTATTCAACTTATCTACCTTGGCGACAGAGGGTCAAGTTGAGGTTATATGGGCGGTAGTCCGCGGGGTTGGAGGAGGAAAGAGTTTACAGAGTACCGTCGCCGTCAACGTGTGGCCCTTCTAGAGAAATATAAGAGTTATTTCACTAGACGTGCAACACCATATTTATGTTTCCTGCACCGTAGTAACTTCATCTACGAAAATAAATATATTTACATATATTCACGGTATATTGCTAATTATCCAATAAAAATATATTTTAAAATATTTTGATTTTTCTTTAGCAAGAAACCCTCATTCTTCCTTGATAAAAAAAATTGTAAATCTGAAAATAATTGTTCTAACTATTAACTTATTTCTGGCTTTAAATATTCCAAATATCATTTTCTGTAACATAAAATGGTACCAAGAGAAACCAAACCAGAAGACATTCGTCCACCACCAGTTGAAAATATATATTCCATAACAATCCCCGCCTTTTGGAAATTTCGAAAAATTTGTTGTTTTTTACCTATATTCTGCTATACAAGAACAACAACCCGTCAAGAACTTCACGGCTCTATTACTTATTATGTGTTGATGAATGAGCAAGTCAGCCGATAAGTCACAACGGTGTAGTATGTACAGAAAATACGAAAATATAAAGTCAAAAGACGTCCTGAAATTTTTATCTTTTAAATTACTTTCTGTCATAAAACTAATTAAATCCTTCCAGAATAAAAACAAAATAACGTATTAAACCCATCTTCACCCATTTCATAGTTAAACGAAAATTCAATAGTTCAAATGTTACACATACTAAAAAAAATGAACTTTTTGAAAAACAATATGAAAGAGTAAGTAAAAACAAAAGTCTGTTAGATTTATATTATGATTTTCACCACTTTAAGTAAGTAAAATCTTCAAATCCATTCCCTTTTCTGCGCAAAATTACTACATGTTTCGAAAATAACAAAGAAAGATTAAAAAAAGGAACTCTCTCCCAACATATGTGTATCAACACCTAAAACCACATGAACAAAATGGGGTAAATTAATTTACATGGAAATATTATAGTGTAGAATTGGTTCGTGGGGAAAGTGAGAAATTCTGTATTTGAAAGAATGTTAGAAAGAAAGTATTAGTAGGTGCGGTCATACTTGCGAGCAACCGTGTAAAATCCCTGAAAATATAATACTGGATACGAGTTATATGGGTAAGTTACATATTTATAATTTCATCAGTTCCGTAAATTAATGATTCTTGTAACCATATTGCTCTGATGACGAAAGCTCGTGGAATGGGTTTTCTTGAAGTTGCTGTGGATAACATATGTTTCTCTCCTTAAGCATTCAAACTACACTAAAACAATTTTTTCGCATTCAATTTTTTAAATTCCCTCTGTGTGAATGATTGAAGAAGTGCAAATGTTTTGCTTCATTTATTTGATTTTACTCCGATACTAATAAAAATAAATAACAAAATTAAAATATTTAACGTAATGATAAGCAGTTCGCCTGTTGTTAATGATGAGAAAAATAACTCCTGCGAAGCAACAGTATCTTCATTGATTATTTCCCATTTTTGTTCATAAATGAGAAGGTGATGACATTAAATTATGCATTCAGTAAGTAGGGGAGTTAATTAATGAGGATAGTTCATAAAGATATCATGTAAGAGATATATTTTAAAAAAATTCATCTATTTAGGTAAATTCATTTATTTGAAGATTTTTATGATGCTTTTAGCCGACTTTTGTCGTTTCCAGGGAACACCACGTGGAAGTAGTCCCTTTTCGTTCCCCATATGCTTCCTCGTAATTTTACACAGTATTCTTTATCGATTTCATAATTTGGAAGATTGATTCAGACTTTTGAAGGAGGAAACGTACATATATTATTTCTATTAAATCTAGCATATTATTGAAATTATTGTGAGTGATACGAAAAATACACACAAAAATCTAATACATCAAAATATAAATAATGTAAAATCTCAGACTGATCATTCCAATTTTTGAACGTAGGCCACTCTTTGAAGGAAAGATTTTATATTCCCACCGTCTTCTAATTTCTGTAGTGTCCTTGCCAAAGCGTCATCAATCTTTACTGACGATTTTTTTTCTTCTTTTCCCCTTGAATATCCAGGTTTATTTTTTCCAGCATATTTCCGTAATACTCGGCGTCCTCTCTTAGAATAATTATCAATGAATTATCAATTCGGGTGTGCTCTGGGAATTAATGAATTTATGCGTTGTTTCCAACCCTCTTATACACTATTCGTGTGATACCGCCTGCCACTACAATTCCACATGCTTCTTGGCATGAGGTCGTTGTCCTACCATTGATCTACGAAGTAATCGTTCAAGTCCGTGAATTTATGATTTTCACACGTGCTTTCTTGTATGTACATCCAGCCGTCATCAATCATATATACATGGAGATGTGCAATGATTCACGAACTTAAATGCTTATATTTACGTTCTTTTGATAACAAAGTTGAGTCGAACTTGGTGAACAAATTTAATGCTTTTATTTTTTCTTCGAGATTGAAAAATAATTTACATACTCTCCAAGATGAGATGCATCTTTTAATTAGTAATAAAACTGTTATATTTATTTTTATTTTGATCTTCAATTAGCAAAAGATGAAATATATAAATTGTGCAACATAACATCATTTTATATAATTTATGAAATTGTTGCAGTTAACTTAATACATTAGTTGGTTAAAAGACAATTATCTCGTAAAAAATATGGAATATTATAAGGCGGTTTCTCACAGTAAAATGAAAATCTGCATGCAGAACATAGACGGCACGAACAGATAGAAACGATAGACGTGAAATGTTTCAAGACGTCATTTTGTAAACATGACTGATTTTCCTCCTCACCCCAACCTCCGTGAAACAGTTAAGGGTTTTAAATACCCTTGCAAAGAAAGAGGTCTCATTCTGCCTCGCCTTAACGCGGAAGTGTTAAAGTTTGACACTTAAGGTTCACTAAAATAGATTCTGTTATTTAATATGCTTGAAAGAAAATTTTGGTGGGGATGACGATTAATTTGCATAGCTTCATTCACAAAGCTACTCATTCGTTGAGTAACTTCCTTCGAGAGTGTGTCTTGTTTTTTCTCAAGTGACTTATTATCGTGCGTAGCATTATTTTTCCACAAATGTTCACGGTCACCTCCAGGGAAAAGCCATTCTTGATACTAATTTGTTTTCAATATTTTTTGTGCAGAATTAACAATGAGGATGTGAAATTTTGGCGATGTGTGCATTATCAAAATCATAGTTGCAAAGGAAGAGTTTCTACCTCAGGAGACATGTTGTAAACCCCAGGTCTCCATTACTCCGACAATATCAAATTAACTCTGATAATGTGCTACATCAGGCATATCTAACATACCCCTAAATCCCTGCACATTCCAAGAAACAACTTTTATGCCCTTTCCAGATACCTATCTATCACCACCTCTCCTCCCTCGGTTGCTGTCCCTACTGGTGCAGGATCGGACTTCGTCTCGACTTTGCGAGGTTACGTCGCGATTCCTAACGCTCCGTCTCGTCCACCTTCGTTCTCTGCCCGCAATTGCTCTACGCATGCGAGCGGCCGGGGGGAATACGCCTCTCGCGGCCGAACCTGCTGCGGCGCCTCCTGTCCCTCCCGGCTCCTGTCATCACCATTCTTACGCGTTGACTCGTCGAGCTGCACATGAAACGCCCTGTCCGTCACCTTCCCGTTGATCACCAGCTTATCGAAGCGGATGAAGGCATGGAAGCCTTGTCCCCTCGCCTCGATCATGTGGCGTCACAGGAAGCGGCGTTCCTCCCGTACCCGCTCGCTAAAATCTTCCTCCACCCACACCTTTGACTCCTGTCGCTTCCATCCTTATATTATATAGATATTAGTTGTATTGATAAGTAAACTTACGATATTTTCTTGAAAGCCAAAGCAAATTCTTCTTAGTATTGAATTTCATCAGATTGTTGAGCAGCAAAAAGTTTTATTATATATTGAACAGATTCAGCAGAGGAGCAGTGCATGGCGTTTCTCGCGCGTTATCGCTCGTCCGTCTTGCGGTGAGGAAGTCAGCCGCTGTACTCGGCAGCATCCGCTGGAGACAAACGAGAAATGAATTACCTGCGTTTCGGGGATGGTGGGACACTAATGGCGTTGCATTCCTTTCCGACTTGCGAGTGTGGTTCATTAGGAAAGCCAACGGTCAATGTGACGACTGTAAGCCTGTTCTGCAGATAGGACTTGTACTTACTCTGTGGGGTGGACAGGGACAAAGTCTTGTACGCAAATTAGAAAATGAGCTATGAGTTTTCCTATGTTCAATGTTTTTCTTAATTGCTATTGACTTATTTTACAAATGATTAGTTTTGATTTGATGAAGAAAGTAACCCACGTATAAATTTTCAGTCGTGACGACGTAATTGCATTGTCGTCAAAGTCGTGCCGACATCGAAAACCAAGGTCGCGACGAAGTTTCTGTCGCATGTAACTCGCAATGAAAAGGCTTTCGATGTCAGCTCACTTCTGTATTACAACTTTTGTGAATATTATCCGTTGCTTTACCTTGTTTTATCATATTCAAAAGGCGTATTACACACATTCTTTTTAGAACGTTCATCGACGTCCTTCCTCAGGCATCTGACAAAGGTGTTGTCTGAGCCAGGGTTCTTCGTTTCTCGAGGCGAGGATGTTACTATTGAGCAACTGCTGCAAGGATATATGTTAAATGTTTATCCTTTTGTTGTCCTATCTTAGTATTGGAACCATGAATAGTAAACGCGTAGAATAGTTATCCTCTCTGAAATCTTGAAAAAGAGAACAAGAAAATATTGATTATATGAACACAAACGTTTGTTTATTTTGAATATACATGAAACTTTTTATTATTATATTAATATAATTGAAAATAACATTATGCAAAATAATAATTACGTATTGGGCAACAATAACCGAAAAAAAATAATTCAAAATATCATCAGGGTACAGCGTCTCGACGTCGAGACAACACAGTAAATTTTCATCGTCTCGATCCGAGTCGCCTCGACTTCAAGTTTCGGACGATCAGACGTCGGATCGGTGTCGCTTATTTAACGTTGATCTTCCACTCGATCTAGACGTCGAAGCAACGTAACTTCCAAACATAGATGATTTCGTCGTCTCTACTTCGTTTAAGTGAGTCGTCTCGACTTCCAAGTTCAAGGCGACACGACGTCGAAACGGCGTCGTTTCTTCCAGGTCGGCCTCCGAAGCGATCTCGACGTCGGAACTCGTCGCGACGATCGTAAAGTCGCCTCAACATCTGTGATTGCTGCATTGGAATGTTCAGGAACTCGATTTTCAATTTTGAAGTTTATTTAAATGTTGAAGGAATCTATATTTTGAACCGCTGTAAATGTTGTGATTCATTCAAAGAAAACAAATTTCATGTGTTGTTAAAGCATGGGGATTCAAAACGTATGACAACATATGAGGATAAGCGAACGGAATGTTTTCCTGGAACTATAAATTTTCATTAGTGCGACCGCGACCACGTGATTTCATTTGTGATGTAGCTATACTACGATTTTCTTGATATATTGTACACTAAAACCTATTTATATAAGTCCCTGAAAGACTGAACTTCTTCGTACTTGTCGCAGTATTTTTGGATACAGCAAGTGACTGATATTTCATGGACAGCAATCTGCACACCACATTATATTAGATTCCATCATATGAATTTTTGGTAACTATGTCTGTAAAAGTTGATATGTGTAGTGTTCATAATGCTTTTGCTCATCATGCTCCTACTTATTGGATTACTATTTTTCATTCTTTTAGTTTTAGTGACAGCATAGAACGTAGTCATTTTGGGTGTTATCAACTTCAGTTGATTTGTAAGAAGCGTATATATAACGTAAAGTTTGAAATTTCTCGTAGGATTACCTTGCTTTAAGCGAAATAGTGTTTAAGATCGAGATACAGCTGAGAATAATGAGGCCAAAATCATATTTGGAAGAAAATTGTGCACTGAAACTCTATTTCATCCTCGTTTTTTCTCCAGTGGTGGTGTAGGTTTAGAGCTCTGCTTCAATAGGCATTACACACTTACAGGTCGCCACGTCGCAGAAATTCTGGCGGCCAAGAGACGCGGTCGTCGTCTTTGGCACAGAACCCGCTGAGAGTCCTGAAAATGCGACGTGTGTTAGTTGAGAAGATATGGGGAAAGGAAAGGAAATAGGGCTTTGGGGAGAAAGATATTTGAGAATGAATGTGAAGCAGAGGAAAATAGAGGGAGTCACACAAAACTGCATTTAGTCTCACTGGTAGGAAGTAAAATACGAATGTATTCGATGTGCAGATAGGGAGAGAATGCGAACTGATTTTTTATACTTTTTACATAATCAGTTCTTACAAATTATTTAGTGAAATCTTTCATAATGACACGATCTGAAATATGTTCTTATGCGTTCCTAATGTTAAGTTTCACAAAGACGCCGGTCCTGAAGCAGGAGCTTATACTTCGACACGTATCAAACAAGCTTGATGTGACAATAAAATGAGATAATTTAAAGGGACAATTTCCTCTCTGTGCAAGTTTTAATTTATTCATAGCATCGTTATACCGTTTTTAACTGTTTATATATGATTCTATGCTATTTTGAGGTGAATTTTAGCTTCACTATTCTAACTAGCATTTTAACTAGCAAAATAAACTAACATTTACCACTAAGAATTTTTGCCATAAAGAAACTAATTATATGTCCGTTATAACCGACTGTATGCACTGCAGTATGTGCTTTGAACATAAGGAACTATTGATGTGTTCAGTTGGCGCTTTCGTTTCTGTCATAGCATGAAAAACAAATATATTACTCTGTTCTTTGTACCTCCGGACCCATGGTTTTTCTATTGCAATTGACTATTTGAAACAAAATATAATTGTACTTATTGTAAATACTCTGGTTTTGTATTCAGCCATTCCACATGTAATCGGTGGCGTGTTGGTTTTATTTATCTTAGATGTCATATCAAAAAGAAATTTAGATTAGATCCTATTCTCTACCCTTTGAAAATTGACCATGAAAGTTCAGTTTCAATTCGATCTCTTGTTCGTACGAAGGTCTGGTAAATGTTGCCGGTTTAAGTTATTTTATTTATATGGTCAGTGAAAAGAAATGCTTAAGGAAGATATTACTCAGCAAAACTATCGAACCCCCAACATTATTACAATAATATTTTTATTGTATATCATATGTGTATCATATTTTTTATATGACAGAATTCAGAAGGAACATTTGTCCAAACTCACGAAGTCTCGCGAGTAAATTTGCGGGTGTTTACTACGAATATAAATGAACTTACCATCATTTGAATTTTGAAGTCCGTCGAACTCGCTTTAATAAGTCTCTAGTGCCTCAGAAAAACAATTCCATACATCCAGTTGCGCAGAGAGATATTTTTTTATATTTAAAACATGATTTATTTGTTTTTAAGAGAAACAATTAATTAAGCTTAATGGTGTTCTTGACAGTCTTCCACCTTCTCGGGTTTCGACGCTTCATCTAAATCAAGTTCTGACGTTTCGTCTTTATAAAATGAGTCCGACTTTGGAAAGAGAGTCTGATATAGGTGAATCGTCGGAAGTACACCCAGAAACATATAGAAACCGCAAAAATGTTTTCGTGTAAGTGAAGATTGTGGTGGTATTTTGTCGTATTGATTTACAGAACGAAGTACTGTAATATCAAGCCGCACACGAAGAAGAATTTTGACGGATTGAAGGGGTTATTTTTTACTAAACCATGATTAAGTATTTTCTGTGCGATAAAATTAAACATGGTTAATTTCAGAAAAATTGATGAAACTGGACATGATTCCTGGTGTTCACGGCCAATTCGAAGGAATTGACTTAATTTCATCGATTTAATCTATCACTATGGGTTTATTGGGGTTTATTTTTTATACTTTCTATGTAAATAAACATTTTACTTAAATAAACGTTTTAATTTTGACGGGTTATGAATTATTTATCAACGCTCAAATACACGATTTTTTATTTGTGAAAGATAAAAGAAATTGTAGATCCTCGTTTATTCTATTCATTGTAAATTGCGACTTGGTCTATTGTAATTTACTTCTCTTGGTTTTACTTTACTTAGCTTGTTTCCCGCGTGGAAAATATTGACCCCACATTCTTTAGAATCCTTGTAAAGTGAAAGCTCATTAGCTTCTGTTCCCAGACTGACATTTTTGGAATACGTTTTTTGTGAGTAGTCTTTCGTCACAAAACACATGAGACGTCTGCAGTTTGCTTGCATTATTTTTCTGAAGTCCATGCAGTGTATTTGTTTGTATCTCTTGATATCACTCTAGCTCTTTAAGTACAATAATACCATTTCATACCAACACATGTTTCGCTGACAGTCAAAATGTACGATTTTGTCGAATTCCGTAAATGAGTACACGAGTATGATTGGAGGCGAAGGGTTGTGTGAAGGCGGAAGCGCCAGCGTTGCAGACAAGCTCTTACGCCTTGCCGGACGCGTCCCTCGGTCAGCTGTGTCCTGTGGTGGAGAGGGGCGAGGGAAACCCGTTTAAGTAGAGGGGAGGGAGGGGTCAGCGCCCGGCCTTACGCATTGACGACCGGTTTGGCGGTCGCTGCGCCGCTGTCACCACCACCATCGCCGCCGCGGCGCGGACAAGACGGAAGACGACGACGACGTGTGGTCTAGGGTGGCGGGTCAGTATTGCGGTTTACATGAGATTCGTTGCCGCACAAGGCGTGATGAAGTGGGAACGTTGTATGAATTTCAGTGGCACAATATTACCGAAATATGCCCTTTGACCTATTTTTGCACTTTTTGTGGTTATCGTTCAGAACCCAATAGAAATGTTTTCATGTTGTAAGGATGTTCTCTTTCTTGTTCGCGTTTGTCCTAAACTCCAATTCATACGCGATGTTCAGTTTTATAACCTATGAGAAAACTATGATGATCAATACGCTGAGCTCAAATTGAAAATATTTTCCAACGAACTTGGGAATAGCCCAAAATATTATTAATTTTTTTAATTTTAATATCCGGGAATGAACTGTACAATAATGTACAAAATACATTGATGACACAACGAAATTTTTTTTTCGATCTATATGCTTCACCTATACTAATGACGCAAACCTCGCTATAAAAAATAATGAACCCTAACTCCTTTTCCCTTGTCTAGTAGGGGTCGGAGATGAAGGATGGTATAATGCCTCTTTTTGTCATGGCAGGGGAAATTACAGGGGTGCCGGATACCCTTCCTGACGCACGTTCCCAAAGCGTATGATGAATGAATGACATGAGGGTGAATGGTAATGAGTGAATGTTGTGGTGGAATGATAGGCAGAGGAAACGGGAGAACCCCGAGTAAACCTGCCGCGAACCACCTGGGAATCTACTTGGATCGGACCGGGTTTGAACCGGCGTCCCCAGAGGTAGACCTCGCTATAATACATTAAATGAAATAAATATGAATACTGTGGGATTATTTACGTCTCAAAATTGTTCTTATGTGTGCAGTAATACCAAAAATATATTAATGGCGATGATTATGAAATACCTTGAATAAATTTTCGTTCTACTTACATTTATTTGTCAAATGATTTTACCAGAATTAACTTAAATTCATCAATGTCGAAATGATTTTTCGTCCCAACTCGCAGCAATATATTCAGATTTACATTTAAAATTTCATATCACCATGCATGCATATTAAGTTCTCTATTTATAATTGACCCTCTAATTTAGTGAAACTTCGATTTAAAAAATCGATATTCTCCTCCACTGCACTTTTTAAATGGCTATTTATTAGGTTGAATTGACATGATGTATTTTAGTCTTAAAATATTACTACAGAATTTGTAAATATTTTCAAAGACTAAAATGTTCTAAAGAAATGAAATAAAATGACATTATTAATTTTACTTATCGGATACCTTTCTATGGTATAAAGTGTATCAAGTTTGAAACGTTCTTAGCTATAATTTTCCTCGACTCAGCCTTCGATACTCTCGTATTTTATTTTTCAATAATTAATTCTATGTTATTAATGAAGTGACATGATGTCCCTCTTCCACGTTTAATCTTTCTATAAATGCAGGAAATGCCATATCAGACATAAAAAAACTAACATGACCTCTACTTATATTACTATGTTTTTCTTGCTTCACTTATGAGTTGGAAGGTAAATATGAACTACAACGAGTAAGAACTACGATGGTCTAGAAGTAAGAATATATTTATGAGACTGTTAAAAGTTCATAACAATTCTGACAATCTCTTGTTAAATTACGAAGTAGAAGAGAAAGTTCGTGTCTTGTGGGATGCTTCAGACGCAATGTGAAGGGAAAGAAGGTATTTCTGGTGTCTCAATCTAGCGGAATAATGATGAAGGTAGCCTAGTGCCTACTTCAAAATAGAAAGATGGTTGGTAAAGGACCGTTCATAAATTGAGTAATGCACCCTCGTCGGGAGTAGATGTTGTTATATCGTTACGGTGGGGTACAGGGGTGATAACCTTGCTGACAGGTAACGCTGTTTTATAGGGTATGTTTTTGAGGGCACTTTTAATTTTTAAGTTAATTTCTAAGTGTTCAGTTAGAGCATAGATCTATGAGGAACGAACATTAGATCAGTAAAATTAAATTTGTCCCCGCATTTTCCAAAAATCATCAAGAACTTTTCTTAACTCCAAGGGAGAGGGTAGCCTTACGTACTTTATGATGGGGGGTAAGAAGTATTGCTATGTGGATGGGAGAGGGGGCCTCACAAAATGGTAATTTTTTCACTACGTATGCAGCCATTTAGACAGTAGAGAGGTGTAATTTTTTTCTGGGAAATGCAATGTTGTATAATAAAATAATAGAGGGTGCAAGTGAACTTTACAACGTTAAAAAAAAATTCAAAAAAGGAAAAAAGAAAGATGAGCATGGTTCAACACGACAAATGTTAATGGCATTGTGGAAGTGCTGGGAAAATAGTTGTGGAAATTGTTGTTACAGTAAAAATAAAAGTTAAGAAGCAAGATGACTTGAAGTTTACATACGATAGGTATACGAGACATTCCCAGTTAGGGGCTACAAAAATTAAAACATTGCATTAAAAGTGAATTTTCTTGTGAAATTGAAAATTCATTTCTGTAAGCGAATTTATCAACGTGTCTTAGAGTTTAATACTTTTCCATAAATTGATTATTTATCTTTTTAGTGCTGTTTTGATATACTGACAGCTAAAATAATTTTCTTGATGAAAGAAACTTTTTTATGAAAGGGATTGATGTCTTTTGCTGCATCGTGAACGACTAGGTGAAAATGGCCGTTGACGATGTAAGCACTCCTCCACCAGAAGATGCTCGGAAGTTGTAAGTTCTATTTCTTTCCCATGAATATACCCTCTATGTACGCAAAAAGTACGGAAACATATATAAGTACTTTTACATGACTTCTGTCTTTTACCTTTCTTCGATAGAGATTCTGTGGACTTACGATCTAATTTTCTTAATTTCTTCTGCAATGGTTGGTTTTGCAATGTTGAAGTAGCTAATTACAAAAGTGAGGCATGTTCGTTTGTCTTGTGTAAATGACGGATATCTTTATCAAAATTCTCATCTAGCCCACACCACCTCAAATTCTCTTCGTTGCCGATGGGAACGAAGAAGCTACAAGATAAGAGATTTCTTCACCGAGGTCTGTCATTCCTCTTGAAGATTCAAGCCGCTAACATTTTGACAGAGAGAAGAGAGCTTTCCTTTGAGTGGGACGTGACTGAGTCAAATGAGTTAATCACTTTGCTCCAGTATTCGAGTCCACTTCACTCGGTGGCTGGCCCCCTTCTGTTTTACAGCGAATTTGAATTTGCTGTGGAACCTTCGAACCGAAAGCTGTAGCATGTTTGCAAACACGTCGCGCAAAGATCTTCCTCAAACGTTCACACGCACGTTTTTCAGTGAACACTATGGCGCGATGCCAACTCTTAGTTTCGGCTACTTTTTCACCCAACTTTCATTCGCTCCTTTCAAGTGATGAACTTGTCATATTCGCGCATTATTTCAAAAGTCTGTATACTACGTGACATGTATATTACATTCATTTTACATCAATTTCCGATATTGGGTTCATTCAATATTAGAGGTTACGGCAGAAACTAAAAATATTTATTTCTATGTCTACGTCAAGGTCCTAGTACTTTAAAAAAAAAAAATTAATGTTGTTAAAAATAATGAATTTCTATGAACTATTCATTTTAATAAGATATTAAAACTATCCCTTTTTAATCTAATTATTTGTGGAAGTCGTAGAATGACGAGTGGTTACTTTCATGATCATTTTAATTGACTACTCAGATTGCTTACGTTCACAAGAAGTAGTACGATTCATGCCGGACTTGAGTAACAAACATTATCTGATACGTATTCTTGTTTTATTAATCATCCCCGAATGTTTTACATGAAAATTAATCAATGGATTTACCGATGTCTTTATGAAATGATCTTTTAAAGTATCAATTAGTGGAATTAGTTGCTTGGTTTATAGCAATAAAAGAAGAATAAAATCATGTATCAACCCGATATGATCGTACAATCCTGTTTTCTGTCGCCAATTAGATCTGAAGAGATATGTGTTGTCCCGTAGAACTACGATGAGTATGTAACTATGTATCTACGAAAAGTACCAGTGATCGGCCCGGAGACGGAGCTGGCGGCCGACCTTGCCCCCTCCTGGTGCGCTGTGTTGCCTCCCCACTCTTGCTTCTCCTTCCTCTATGTGGACGTCCTCCTCTGTGTGTAGGGCACGCGGTCAGCTGCCTGCGGTAGCTCAGCTGCCAACGCGGCGCCACCACCGTTTTCGCCTCTCCAGCGTTTAGCTCGCCGCTGCGATGGTTCTTGACGTCTTTGTTCTTCACTTACGTAAACTGGGGTGCTACGATCATAAGTTGATTTGCGAGGTAGTGCAGATCATGCTGATCGTGAGTTGGTGTCTTATACGATTTGTGGGGTTGGTTATCAGGAAGGCGCGGGAAAGTTTTATTACCGATTGGGACAAAGTAGTGAATAAATTCCTCAATTCTGTGCTTCCCCTCTCCTTATATTTTTTTCTTTGATTTTAATGGTCATGCTAGTTTGATTTAGTTTTTTATTTAGTTCTATTAGTTATTTACTTATAATGTTACTACCTGAATGACATTTACTTGGTGTATGATCTAATTCTTTAAAAGAACTAGGTTGATTTAACAAATAAAGAATAATGAACAATAATGAAAGCTACTATTTGTTGCCCCTAAAATCGCTACTTCAGATAATGTCGGTCTTCTCAGCGCCATAATCTGCATTAAGTCGATCTTTGTATTCGGCAATAGTTAAGATTGTCTTCGTAATTTATTTTTTAACCATATAACACTGTTTACAATAGTTAAAAGAACAGTAAAAAACCCCTTTGATATTCGATGTTGTAAAACGCCTGTTTTTGTGTGTGCCTTAAAATACAGGTTTACAATATTTGAAGATGTCTTCAGTGTTCTTAGTTCCTGAATTTTCTATGGCAACTACATATTAGTGTTAGAAGGATTAAAAAATTTCAAAGTGAGAAAATGAATCGGTCTTGTCATTATAATGTAAATGAGTACAACGTCATGCAAGTTCATTGTCATGAATGATCTTCGTTCCAACAAAACTGTTTGGAAATTTTTGTACGTATTGTATTTGTACGTATTGTACGATGGTCAGTTCGGTGACCTTTTGAGTGTAATGCAACAACTATGTTTTTTGTCTTCAAAATGGCGCCAAAATATTCACTGATTCTTAGGCTATTTGGTCATTCCGTCTTAGAGTATCAAGTGCATAAGTGAGTTCAGTGCTTCTACATAACGCATACTCAACGTTTTCTTTTTATTCCGGGTGTAAAGCTTCTCAGATCCTGATTATTTATTCTAATTTGGATGTCTCTTTGTGGTGATTTATGACAAGTGAGAATACAGAACATTTCACTTCCTCATCAATTACGCCTTTGATGTCTCGATCCACTCCCGAGAATATCACCTCTACCCTCATTAATAAATTTTCATCTGACCTACGTACTTATTTTATTTTTTTCAATTTCGTCGTCAAAATAAATCTTTTAACTAATTTTTTTGTCATCCCATGCATTTCCAAAACTAAATCTAATAACTGTTGAATATATGAAATACATTAGCATAATTGTGTATTATATATCTTGATTAAGTTTTTATGGCTACAAGTCTTCTAGAGAGAATGTAATAAGTTGTTTTGTTTGAGTATATTTTTAAGAATATATTACCATTTGAATTTCCTTCCTTTACATTTCAAATGTGAGTTCATAGTGAGTATTGACTTAAATTGAAGCATTTATTTGTGCAAGGTTTTTTAATATTAATTTTTAAATTTCATCTTACTGCTTTTGTTTTCCTGAAATGACATTCACAATCAAATTGGTTTTAAATACAAAAAATTGAAGCTTTCCAGGTTTGTTCAACCATCATGATGGTGTATGTGACGTATTTAATTTACTATTGCTTCTACTCAACGAAATGAATTGCTGAAAATAAAAAAATAATTATTATTCCATTCCCACCTTTCTCTTAATTATACCACTGATGATCATTTGTTTCTTCTAAAACTCAATTAAATTTGTAATGAGATAGCATCTGTATCACAACTCACATGGCAGAGTTAACAAAACGTAATAAGTCTCTTCAAATACCTGGTTATTAACATCCACCTGACAAACACAGAACTTTCCGTACGTACGACTCTGGAAAGATTCCAGGAGATAATAAACTCTGTAAAAATGGTTTAAAAAGATAACATTGTGTATTGCAACAAGTCTTCTTTAAATTTTACTTGCTGACGTGAAAAACGCGAAATAAATTGCACAGAAGGAATAAGAGTATTTTGAATGCACACACATTCTTAACAGCTTCATCTAATGCGACTAATAATTCATATCAGAATAATTACTGACGTTGCATACCGGCATTTTTACATTCATCTGCACGAAGCTTAGGTGTCGGAACGCGTAACGTAAGGTAATAAACTTTACGGAAGGCCACCTCATTTCAACCATCGAGTGGTCATCATAATGCAGTTATGTAAAAATAATGCTTTAGAGCTTCTGCAAAAATATAACACTCACAGAAGAAATAACAATAGATAAAGAGACTTCTTAATATGACAGTGTTAACTTTATATACTCACGTAAGATTACCTTCCAATTGTGGAAGTACATCGTGTTTCATCTTTTATTTCTTTTCAGTAAGTAAAACTATAATCGGCGTATGATAAAACACTATTCGAAAGAAAAGTCACTGTTTAAGTGAATGGTCAATGAAACCGCAATAATTTTGAAGGAATAGATTGAAAAAAAAAATGCTACGAGAAAGTAATACTTGTGGACGAATTCCATGTAAAAGGGTGGAGGACAGAAATCGAAAATTTTTCTCCTGGTTGTGAATTATCTTTCTAATACGTAGATCCTTTTGCGCAAAGTCAACATAAACTTGTTACCATTTTTTTAAGGTACTAGCTTGACGTTAATGTGAATAGTAGGATGTTCTACTCCCAGAGCATTGACGTATAAATATTGTCTTAAACTTCACTACTATGCAACGCAAATAAATCAGGTTTACGAAGTTGATACAGATCAGAGTAAGAAAACAGATGCAGTTATATGAATTGTTGGAAGTTGTTTATGGGAAATATTGCTTATTACACTATTTCTGTAAATATTCACAAAATTATGAATTTTTGCGTACTTCTTATATTTGGCCAAATAAAAGCAAAATGTTTCTATAAGTGCACTACAATAGGTTTACAAAAACATAAATCAAGGCGGTTCATAGTGTAAATGAGACGTAATTTTTTTTAAAATTACCTGCTTCAACTAATGAAATTGTACACAATGCTTAGAAGGACAGTAAAAAATAATTACATAAAATACTAGTATCGTAAAGGTTAATACATTACTTTTGAATTAATGAAAAAAATAAAATGAAGTTTTTGAAAATAAAGTGAAGTAAAATCCCAATTGGAACGTTATTTTATAAGAACACAATGAACCCAACAACAAGGCTATGACCGCAAAATCAATCGACCTGGATAGCGGTTCTCACTTCCCATAGAGCCCACACCACAAGACCGCAAATGGCGATTGGGGGTAACAGCATTACGAGATGGAATAAGTGGCACGCGATAGAAATAGCAACAAAAAACAAGAACGGCATCTTTGCGAAATATCAGATCTTTTGTTCCCCTCATACTCTCTCTTCTTCCACAACACCTAATACATAAAGTTCATAAAGTTGTTAATGATGATAGACAACAAATACTTGATTCCATAGGATACACTCCATTGCAAATCGTAATTATACGCTACAATCGATATCATTGACAATGAAGATAGTAATGGACCGTAGAAAATGAATAAACTTCACCAACGTTTCAAAGAAAGGGTGTGCGAGTTTTCCATTTACTCTGCAGCGAGCAGATCTGTAGACTTGCTAGAAAAGCTAGATTTGGTGAATGGGATAGAGTTGTTTCTTCCGTAGCATAAAAAGACAGTGGTCGACGTAGGGAGATCTCCGTTGAATGAAATGAAAAAAAGAACTCTGTGTTCATCCTTTCTCGCCACTCGAAAACAAGAAATTGGTTGGACAGAAAATAAAACAAATCCTGTTTCCTCGTGTAAATCGAATATGAGGGATCCTAGAGGCACAGCATCAGAAACAATTATGGATTGTTGGCAGCATGATCATCAATATTCAAATACCATATCTTGCTTTCCTTTTATTATTGAACAAAGGCTAGGGCGGAATTAATTTTTTACTCATTATAATTTTTTACACTGCAAAAAGCTATTCGTTAATATGTTTAAAATATACAATAATTCTCTGCGCCGGATAGTCTCTGAATGAAAATAACATTTGCTATTTGCTTCTTAAAATAACAGAAAAAATTTATTCCTAAAATCTTAAATTAAAAAAATATTTACAGAAATCATTATATAAGAATAAACTTGTACTCAAAAAATAAGGTTCTGAGAAAACGGAAGTATAATTGATCTTTCAGCATACAAAATTTCAAAAGAAAAATACTGCACAATAATAAGTAACCAAATTAGTGAATACAAAAGGGAAAAAAAGAACATACTTCGCAACTGCACATCCGCGTAGGATTCATTACCATCACCAATAATAAACAAGTTCTTTTCAATTTTCACTTACCCAAATCAAACGAAATGAATGTTGCCGAGAGGCGTACGCCAACGCATCAGAGCGTCCGCCAAACATCAAGCAATGAATTCCGAACATCGAAGCAAGGAGACTGCAAGCCGATTACTTCCCAACACACATATCCGATTTTCAGAGAACGAATTCAGCAATCCTCTCCGTCAAAACGACCGACCCTGAGTGGAAGGGTAATGTTTAGTTTTTAATTAGGAACAGCTGCAGGAGATTAAAACAGGATTTACTCATTGCCAATCGGAAGGATTGAGACTCTAGGTGCCTGTTGATTTCTGGAGTAAACGAATAAACAGAGGACCGTCCCAGATTATAGCATATAATTAACAGGAGACTCTCAATGGGCACAGAAGGAACTTTCATTATAAACGCGGACAGGCTAATGCACTCGCTTCATTCCAAGATCTCGACAGCCTATGGCTATGGGCAATAATCTGTTCCCTATTAAGTAGCCAATTGAATTAATTATCATGCACAGCAGTACTTACTTCATTAGCGTTACGAAAGACATGATTATCAAATGAAAGGGCATTATTTAAAAATTGGGAATGACGACAAATCCAAAGTAATATTTTCTCTATTTAATGCCATAAATAAGAAAGGTCAGTTTTTTATGTATTGAATTTCTTTAAAAATGGGATCAAAATGGTTTTCACTTTCTCTTTATTATAAATGTGGGTTTCTGGATTTTCTACAAAACTATTAGTATTTAAATATATTTATATATTTAAATTATAATTATAAATAAAATTGTTTTTTAAAGCAGGACAACAGTATTGTTTATTTATTAATATTTAATTTACAGCACGTCAAACAAACAAAAATCAATACTAAAAATGTGGGAGACGAAACGATTGAAAAACCCTTCATATATAAATTTTCCTCCGTATAAATATTTTTTTCAATAAAATAATATTGTTAAATTTTTTATTTTTAACATTATTGGTTATAACATTTTAAAATATTTTCTACGTATCTGATCAAATTGACCACTAAAATTTATAGCACACAACATTTCGAAACAAATATTGGCCTTGTTCAGGCATTTAACTTAGAGGCATGTATGGTAGTACCAATACTCATCAATTTTATCTGTTTACCAAGGAAACAACGTACTTATAATTTAAAAACTGAAAATATTGTAAGTAATATAATTTGACAGGCACTGTTTTTGTTCATGTTGTATACTTTACATATTAAAGAAAAGAAAAGTTTTATGTTTTGTTTCTTAATATGTGACTGTAGTCAGTTTATGCAGTAACCGAGAGGAAAAACTAACGCCTCAATAAGCTACATAAACTGTACTAAACTAGAATCTTTAGGCTCAAACAAGTCTTTTATTTAGGCCACAACCCTTAGAATTTATTGACGAGTTTCTTACATTGATACAATCTGTCAGCATTTCTCAAAACTTCGCGTAAGGTGACAAGATTCTGTATAATGTTGTGCATTCTTTTTATGTAACGCTAAAGTGTGTTAAGCTCTAGCTAATGTAATCTAGCATTAAATAACCATATTTCATGAAATGTCGCTCAGAGTAAAGAATGGGTACGTGGGTGTTACCTTCTGGAGTTCTTAAACTCGACAGTTCCTGATGGTCAAAAAGTCGGGCAAGGGATTAAAAATTTTGGATACCATCAAACTCGACAGATTCTACCTGCTTTAATGGCTTGCCGCCCGCCGCGCACCATCCTGCCGACCCACCGACTTGCTGCTAATGGATTTAATGAGTCACTTACTGGAGAGTTATTTAATGCGCTATCAATTAAACATTTTTATTTTTATTCCCATTATCTTAAATTTTTTGAATTCTACACATAATTCCAATAAAAATGAACCCAAGCACGACGTATTTATAACATTACCGAGTTTTAAGCTTCTGTTAACGTAGTATATAAAAAGTATTGTAATCGTGAAAAATAAACGGTCGCGAAATTTTGACGAATATATCAGTTTTGGCAGCCTCTGATTCCGAGAACAATGTGCGTAGAATTCCAATTATAATTTTCTCGATGCTTTCATGAAACATATGATTGAAAGGAAAACAATTATTTTGTTTATCGTACTAGAGTAATTGCGTTGGTTCTAGATAGTGCACCTACGTTCGTCACTTCGGGTTTTATAACCAAACACTTAGGTTTTGGAGAACGTTTTGTCTCCGGTTTTATTTCTGACACAATATATATTTTCCTCTAAATCATGAAATGTGCTTTTTATGCAGTTTATGATACGAATGAAACAATGAGACATATCTTTGTAACAGCAGGTTTGGTTATTCGTCTGAATGTCAAAAATAAAAGGGGTAGCCGCTATGAAACAGATTTAACTTCGATTCGTCAAAATATTTTTTTCAACCATGAAAGTAATTCTTTTATCTTCATAATTAGGGTGTTTGCTCATGAATTGCTAATTTATTATTGAATTTCTGTTGTTAGTAATGTATGTGCGAGTGTTGACTACAAGAAAGCCATTGCTCGCATGTTTTCGGAGGTCGACACATAAAATTAAGAAATATAAGAACAAAATATATATAATATAAGAATAAAATATAAGAACAAATTGTATAAAAAATTCTACACCCCTGATGTTTGGAAACTTTGAATTCTAGAATTCTTAAGCAATTAAGAGTTTCCAAATCCAGTCACTGTATGTTTCTTAGAGAGAAAACATCCTAGTATGTGTTATATTTTATTGTTGTCAGCTATTTTGTATAAAATATATCAGATGCTTCTCTAATATTATAAATAATTCATTCATGTGCAAATAAAATTTATTCTTTTTAGCAGCAGCTCAATAATTTTTAATTTTAAAAATTACCAGGAAAAAAAGAAAGGATGTGAAAGAACGAAGCTGCAGGCTCAGATTTTAACAAAAATAAATTACTAAGATTTTCTAAAATGGGCTTTCTTTAGTTTTTAGCTTATAACTTTTACATTTATATACATTTTTAGAAAGAAACACCACTGTACCTAAATAATGTAATATTAAATTTCCAACAAATAATGTTCTGTGTCATTTTGTCGTCAGACGAACGTATAAGGCGTAAGAGCGCTATTGTACAGTGGATCAAAAAACTTATTTTTCCCGTATTTTATTTATAACTTGAGAACTACTTACTTTTAGAGAAAACGTCCTTATACGAAAATGAAATTTATTGAACGTCCAACAAAATGTGTTTTTCAGAGTATTTTTTTCTGACGATCTGTTTATCCGCTTGAGCGCGTTGAACTTAAGTACACATCTATGTAGTACAGTTAACGTGTACTTTTTTCCTTGCATGGTGTCTGTGGTCCAAATACGGTTCGAGTTCTGGTCTTTAACTCTTGTAAATTCACAGAATTAAAAAAAAAGACATAACATTTTATTTCTAAAACCCATTGCTTCAAAGTTAAAATTCATGCAAACTGAGAATTGTTGAATTTTTTGTTTTTTTATTTTTTTAATTTCTGGTACTTCGGTCGACGTCGAAAATTTTGGTTCATCATATCAAAAAATCAGTACTACCCTATTTGATGCAATTAAATAATACGTATCGACTCTTCGACATAGATGTGCACAAAACTTCCACGCACAGAAGAGAATAAACAGATTGTCTGAAAAAAATCAAAGATAACTCGTTTTGTAGGACGTTTAATGTATTTCATTTTCGTATGAAGACATTTTCTCTAAAGGTTTGTAATTCTCAAGTTATAATTCCCTTAGATCCATTGTAGAATTTTTGTCAATTTAATCATTTTCCGGTCGTCTGGCGACAAAACGGTACAGAATGTAATTTGTTAGAAATTTAATATACATTTTTTCTGTTAAAGAATATTTTGTTCTAAAAATACGTTGTTTTAAAGTTATAGGCGAAAAGCAAAAATAATATTGAAAGGGAAAAAGAACTTTATTTGACATGCTTCTTTTCATCACCTAATAGTCAAATGAGCATTTGATGCCAGTAAGGTCGTGTTCGGTATCATTTTTCATAATTTTAAGCGTAGATTTCAACTATTCTATAACATCACAATTTTTAGGGAGAAATTTATTTTTGTGATAAAGCCAACTTGTTTACTGAAAGAACTGCACACCGTTTCCATTGTCTGAGGATTCACGGGACGGGCACAGGTAGACCTAATCCTTAAGGAAGTGTCAAGTTTAATGGTGAAGTTATCCTTCTACCTGAGGATCTGTCGAGTTTAAGTACGCCCTTACCTTCAGGGCTGGTCATCGAAGTCGTTAGCCCTGTTCTTAGGAGAGTTCAAAACTGAATTTTGCAAAGCAAATCTCTTTTCTGGTTAGAGAAAGTAGGTAAGATATTAAATTTCATAAACTTCTATCCCTGGGAGAGAAAATGAAGACACAGATGTATCTAACTTTACAACTCTGAGACTCTCAACTAGAGTGGGACGTGATCAATTCATGTTGTGAACTACAAGACCAGACACTGAATACAACATATGATCACAGTTTGAGAAATACTTCTCTAGACCAACGATTAAGAAACAAAACCAGCATAAATTGCAAGAACGAGATGCAACAGTTGAAAATTTTACTAAACAATTCGAAAGAGTTGGATTTGCAATGATAAATGTTGCAGCCTTTTTACACCTATCTGTTCAGTAGTAATCCCGGTTCAGTGTATTACATTGTAAGAAAAATAAAACTCCATTATTATTACTAAAAACAATAGACCGTATCTAATGAAGAACACGAAAAAAGTCGAAAGTACGATAATAAGCTCATTTACGTTCATATAGGGGTTAGTTATATGAACAAGTTTCTTATTATGTTTTTCAAAGAAACTATTTGCATGTACACACCAGCTTATAAGTTCAACTAAAATACATCAAATAATAAAATAGATTCAAAATTATGAAAGGACGTCGCCATTGCGAGATTCGATGCGAAACTAACATATCAAAAAATGAGAAAATTCTTCAAAATAGTTATAAGTAAATCGAAACATTGCTATAACATAACACGAATATTGGTGACTGCACCATTCGCTCGTACAAATACTCGACATCAGAAAAGGATATAAGAAATACCGTTCTGTGGCAATTATGATATAATCCCGGGTTTCACAACGGTAAGTCGTTACGTAGAAAATTCCAACAATCCTACAAATTACATGTAAAAGCTTACTTTAAGCATACTTTTCATATTTTAAGCATATTTTTTTCATATCTGTCAACAGATATTTTTAAATATAACGAACTTTGTCGAAACTACAGAGGCGTCTAAAATCTTAAATTACGTGTGGGTTTAAAGAATAGAATACGAATAGCTGGAATTCATAACATTTCCATATTTTAAAGCAAGTGTACTTGAGTTGGCGTTAAATGATTTAACACTTGAGGAAATAAATAAGATTATTACGGGAAACTCATTTCACCCTAAATTGAATTTTAATGGACGGATTCTAAGTTTATTCGAAAGGGACGCAAACTGCACCAAGTCATTAGCAAGAAAAAAATAACGTTTAGAAATTTTAAAAAATGTTACAAACCTTTATTTTCAAAGCGAAACTTAAAAATATCAAGTTTTATCAATATCATTGAAGAATGTCATTAAAACTCTTTTTAACGCGGCGTATAGTAAATCTCCTACGCAAACATAGGCTGAAAAAAATGTTTGTCCTCTCATTTTAGTATGTTTAATCACCGTGTATGTATTCAATAATAGAGCAGTAAAACGTATTAAAAAACTATTGGTCCGACGAAGTTAGTTCATCCTGTCCTGTATGAGAAACATACAATTAAGAAACCAAAACAAAAGCAATTAGATCAAATTGAAAAATTAATATAAAAGAGTTTTGCTCAAATAAATACTTCAATTCAAATAAAAATTTCATAGCTTGGGCCAACGCTCGGATTGCTTGGTTTTGAAATAACTCCTGACCATGGGATGCAATATCATTAAATAAATTTTGTGTATTAGTCATAAATTGTTTTTTTGTAAAAGGGTTTTGAATATGTTTGTAATTTCGTAAGATGCATTATAAAGGACAATAATCGAGATTCGCTTATTTCCTAGTGTATTCAAATTTCTTTTTAAAAATAATATTCAAGAAAAATGTGAGCGCATGACGCCTTTCCCCATCTGATTGCTTTTGACCCATCTGAGATCCCCAAATGCAACTGTGGTATTATGAGTTCTTGTTTTATATTTCTTTTTCGTATTAATGTTTTTACTAGGTTGTGTTCTTTAACCACCGTTGTCAATGTCCCTTCCCGGCGGAGGCAATTGCTTTCCATATTGTTCCAATTTCTGGTATGTTGTTCTCAAATACGTTGTGTAATTTATGTCTTCTATTACTTTTTACTATGTCTCATGTTCTAGATACATTCTTATTTTCATTTTCCAACTTCGTTATTTCAGTTCCAAATCCATTATCTGCTTAGAAATAAAACCTATTTTATTACCTCATGATGGGTTATTTTCTCAAAACTTACGACACATTCGCCTTATGCGCTATACTACTGAAACTACAATAAGGTCTACACATTCAATATGAACTGTGTCAAATAAGAAGTAATGAAGTAAATGGAAAGTTTTAATACTTAAACGAGTGGTTTCATGTTTAAAGATTATCAATTAAACATAAAAATTTCTCTGTCTTCTTAAGTAGAGGTAGTGTGAAATAATCTATAAATAAATTATTGTAATACATTGATGCCTTGAAATAAATAACGCGTTTTTATACGTTTGGGTTAAGTAGAAATAAGATTTATAAATCCTGAAAACTCTCGGCGCACCAAAGGATGAGTGTTACACTACCCAATCGAATGAAGGAAATATAAAACACCGATGCTCTTTGTTCAAATATAGTAAAGCACCTTCATATTGATTATTTATATTTCAGTATGCGAGTTTATTTCTTCTTGTGTAAATGTAGTGTCCAAAAACTGAGAACCACTATTTTTCCGTCAAAATGGCACGTTATTCAATTATACATATAAATCAGTTCAATAAAATTTCTTTAGAAGAAGCATGAAAAAGTACTTGGACATAAATAAATAACTTACTTCTAATCAGATTTCAAAATAATACATTAACTCGAAGTAAAAGTGACATTTTAACTGCCACGTAACAGGTGTTCCCTAAGAACGCTTCAAAACCTCTCTTGAAATCACTTAGAGCCAATTATGGTGGGTGTGGTGATTTTAATGAATGGTGATAGTAAAAGCCAGTGACAGCGGTGATCGTGTGGAATTCGTGACTATGGTAACCTTGACGGAGAGAAGGCGACTTAACGAGGTCACGGGTTCTTTAGGCGCTGCAACCTCCTGTTGTATCCGCACTGTTCCGTGCAGGGTGAATGATGTCAAACACGTCATCACTAAGCCGGTCTTCATGATTTGGACTCCTTCAGGAAAAAAAACTCCGAATGATAGAACTCTTTAGATCGAATGAAAATAATATCCCTGACATGTCTTAAACTTTTAGCTTGGACTGCATTTATTGAGGATCATAGTATTCTTCTAAACTGTCACCATACTTTTGTACAAATAGTATGTAATGCTGATTACACTTTGGCGACTTTTTGTGATGAGGAGAAACATTTTGCTCGTGAGAAACGTGTGAGGATTTCACGAGCGTTCGTATTTTATCTCGTGAGTCTCGCGCTAACATGGTGATATACTCCGTGATTCTTCCAAGAAGCTGACAATAGATCCACAGACAATCACACCAGTTCACCTTCGCAACACATTTAACTTAGATTTATGAACGTGTTCTCCGTTGTGTTCAAGTTGTGATAAATAGGTCTGATTTTGTGTTTAGTTTGTGCTAAATTTGACGGTATCTGTTCTAATTGGCGCAGCAGATATAACCCTTCCAAATTAAAATGAGGAAATGCGATAACAGTTGCGTGATAGAACCTACAAACCTAATTATTATAGGTATTTCGTTACTCTCACTTTCAGTGCCGTACCAGAACGGGAGATTCTCTCTGGATTTCTTGTATTTATGCTCCTGAAGTTAATGAGAGAAATTATTGGCTTGTTTATATCATTAAGTGGGATTTAAGATGAAAATCAAGGTGTGTGGTCGGTAGAATAAGAAAATTGTAGCATGTGAAAAATTAACGTCTTAATTATAAAAGTCTAACTCAATTTGAAATAAGAATATTAACCATATTCGGAAGTTATTAAAATGAAATCAATAGAGTGCACGCGTCCACGCATCTGATGTTTTAAATTACCCCGCGTACATACCAGACATCGATTCCGACATTTTCGGACAAAATTACTGCGGATGTACATTTATGCGAGGGTTTCGGAAACACATCCGAGTCACGATTGGCAATAGATTTGAGAATCATCTTTGCTCAACTGGTAAAGGATTCTCATCTGAAAGTGTGTTTTCCATTGCAGCTCAGTATTGATGTCAGATAATACATTGGCATATTTTTCAATTTAACAGTCATGGAATAGGGGTATCTTTTTGTATTGTTTTATTTTTGTTAAGTTGTGCAAGTTATCCTAATATTATTTTGCTGCATATTTTGTGATTGTGTACAATATGGAATCATTTATTTATATATTGTACATGTATATAGAGCTATTAATCTGTAAAATATCTATATAATCTAATGTATAAAAATTAAATAGTTTTAAAGTTAATGGAATATGAAAATGAAAAACACACAAAAGCAATTCACATATTTGAAGAAACGTTTTCGGCACTCACCTTCCTGAGGATACACTTATTCACTACCTCACTGAGAGAAATTAAAAGGCACTTGCTGGTGTCGTGGATAGTTTGTTGTCTCATTGGTTTCGTCTTGAAAACAATTGCAGTATGAATTTTCGACCCGTCCCAGAATATTGACTCCTTTGTTAAAAAAATCGATTTATTTCGAAAAATCAAGTTAACAAAAGTTTTCCTTCATCTTACGTATTATACAATTTTTTTATGCTCTACCTGGATTTAATTCATTTTTCTATTGTTTTTTCTTTTTCTGTATTGCCAGTTCTATTGAAAAAAATCGTTGGGACTCGGAATATCTTCATGCGCGCCGCGCTGTGTTAATTTGATCCAAACTACTTGAAATCCAACATAGCACTTTTTCTTCAGGAGAAGAAACTAGGCTGTCACCTTCAATGTTTCATGTTGGTTTCTACGAAATATTCACTAATTACATTGTGTAGGCGACGTAAGCCTAGGACTACACTATGTTATTTACAATGTAGTTTGCGTTGTTACTAGCGATTTCGCTGACATTTTAACTCTAATTTGCTGCAAACATGTTCTACTTTCCATATGGCACATGCGCCTTTTTCTTCGATCACACGAGTCACTGACTAAGTTTTTTTTTAAAAAATTTGTACCACGGGCGTATTGTGGGTGAAATCATTGTGGTAAAATTATGGAAATAAGTTGTAGTTTTAAGTAAAAGTTGTAGTCATTGAACAAGTGTCCTGTAAGAAATGTGTTGAATTAATTTTCTCTGACATCGGTAAAGTAATGGATATTAAAATAATTTTACCCATTCTATGTATAGTTATTAATATCTCTATCGATCTTCATAATTTGTTTTGTTCTAATTCACTGACTAAATTTGGGTCCCATTGTTTGTACATTTTTTTCTTACTTTTTTGAAAGATTTCTTATATTACTAAGTGATTAAAAGTTGGATTTAAGAGTTTTATTTTTCATTTCCAATGAAATATTTTGTGTGTGTTATAAAAACGTTTGGTATATTCATGTAAAATATTTCATGTATTTTCTAATAAAGTTTTTGGCTTCGTATGATCACGGTAAAATTTTTATTGAATTGTATTCAATTGCTAATTCTATTTTAGTCTTAACTATATATATATATATATATATATATAT
>NNCF01129032.1:120397-223968 GCA_002313205.1 Laupala kohalensis
AATAAACTTTATTGTCAAAAAGACAGTTGCAAACTACGTATGACCTCGTGAGGGATAATAAACTAAGTTACTCTCCGCAAAAAAGCAAGGGACCATCCCATCAATTCCATTCAAGGGTCAAAGGGTAGTGATATATTTAATTACTGTTGTAATTTATTGTTCCAAAATGAATCGTAGGTACTGTGTGCACTAAAAATTCGAGATTAGTAATAACAAAAGTATTAAATGCCATTCCCGCTTATGCGAAACCCGGAGGAAAAGCGGAATAAACCATGGCCAGAATTGAGGTACACAGATAATGTACACAACATAATGTATAAATGTGAATGTTCGTATGCATGAAAGTTAATCGAGAGTACAAATCTATTTCATTTGATCATTGTTATTAAACTTGGTCTACTTGTGTGAAACGGCCTAGACGAACCAGGTTCTCGGGAGAGTTTGGTTTTAAATTTTTCCCCCTCCTTTTCTTTAAATTTACATTTCTCTGTCTCTCTCTAATTTTACTTCTTTCTTTGTTTTTGATTTTTATAATGTTTTAGAAACTGCTGTCTCTCTCTTTTTCACCTTTTTATGTTTGGATATATTGTATGTTAGGAGGATTTTTAGTGGGTATTGTTGAGTCATTCGACGAGTCCCACATGCAGGGAGATGTTGGCTCTCTTTTGTGCGTAACAGCATTTTCCCTACCTGTACAAAATTTTTAAGGCTCTAATGACCTCGATGTTGGCGAGCCGTAAAGCCCCAATGAAAAACAAAAAACAAAAAAAAACCCCGAACCACAACGGTTTTTTTACCTGTCACTCTCGAAGGCAAAGTTACGTGTTTTTTCGTGTAAAATCAATGCGGGTGAACAGTTCATTGAGCATAGGCGTCACCGAGGGAGGATGGTAGGTGGGAGAGTGATTTCTATTGGAATATAAAAATATATTGTAATTTCTTTTTAAGTCAGTGAAAGTATGTGAAACGCCGGGAAGACACCTATCACAACACCCGGGCGACGTTGTGCTAACTCATCTTACGAAGACAATCTGATGAGTATTGCTACACCTCTTTTTTCGAAACGATTCGGATTGATTTTGCAGCTTAGAATAGATGTATTTATCTAGTTATAAAATATAATACAAAATTTATGAAGAAAATTGTGTATATACGTTTCTATGTGTACAATTCGCCTGTAATAGGGAGAAGGGAAAGTGAACACTCTCTTCTTCTGCTCTAGGTTCACAATCGTCATAATTCGAACCGATATCTAAACATCGATCGTTCGATCTTTTCAAAACTCTCTTCTCTCAATAACAATAAATGGATAAGAAAAAAACAAGAATGTCTACAGCAAGGCAAAAAGTACCGCCATTTTTCACGTAAACCTCTTTCTTTATGAATAAATTGTCCCCAACTAACGAGGCAGTTAACTAGCGCTGTTCTAGTATGCGTAGTGATAGTGACTTAGGGTGCGTTGTGGTGGTATTATTATCGTGTCGTGTTAATGTTAGCGATGTTATTAACGCGCTGGCGGCTGCTATCAGGGCGACCACTGCTGCGTTCGCTCGCAGTGGCAGCGGCGGCCAACGCTGGCCGATGGAGACGACCAGTGGCTAGTAGACGCCTCTTGTAATGGCATTCCCAATTGAAGGGCGCACAATGGCCGCATGCAAATGGATGCAAATGGGCATTGTGTGCCAGATGTTTATTACAGTTCTGCACTTGTTAGCGGGATTGGGCACAGAGTTCCCTGGCGTAGCTCTCTCATATGCACCCAAATCAACACTGACACTGCGAAAGTGTAAATGCTTTATGGCAGATACACATTTTCTCTCTCGCTTGGACGATTTCTAAGAATATTATGAATTCTTTACTATACACACTTCTGTATCCGCGGGTGTTCGAGGTGTAAATGAAGTTATGCCGTAACAACTTCTTGTTATATTAAAGTAAACTGTGCGCCAACTCATCACTGATTCACGTATTAGATCAACAATTTTTTACTTAACTGTATTAACAGCAATGTTTTATTTTTAAATATAATCTTTTCAGGGATAGGGGGTTTCCAGATCGTGCGGACTCCACTTTTCTCCTCTGTGACGAGATGAAACCTACATCAGAATTTGCATGGGCTACCATATCCTAATGAGAAGTTTTAAGTTCCCTTACGTGTATCCAATGCAATTATTGCTTCTATCAAGCATTTTAGATGTGTTAGTTCAAATCATTTAAATGGTAATCTATTGACTTATTGTTTTTTGGGGGTAGGTGTGGGGGTGAAATTTTCTTTTATTCTCCTTATATCACTGATCTTGGACATCTCATAACGTATAAATTACTGCGACTTATAAGTGTGTGTGTCGAAACTATTCTCTTCTAGCGAGTGTTGTTTCTCAGCTCATTCTCTCGACTCCTTCTGTAGATAGTGAGCACGCAACGATCCCCTCCTCTTTTCTTTTTGCCTTCAATTTCAACCGCAAGCGGGAGCCCCGCTTTCCCCACCCATGTGACCACCGAGCTCTCGAATTCTCGCGGACAACACTTCCGGAATGTTCGAGAGAAGGAATCACATGGGAAGAAATATTTCGCAACCATGAAGTCATATGTGGAATGAACGACGTATAATACGAGAAAATTCTCTCTAGCTCCTTGTTATTAGTTGAGATAATTTTGACACGTACTGGAACTGTGAATAAGTTATTTCGATTATTAAAAAACCTTCGGCCATGTGTGATAAATAAATGAGTGAGAATTGCATACGTGTAAAATGGTTTATGAAAGTGTTTAGATGAACATAGGTTGCTATGAGAACGGAGTGTAATATATGAAAAAAATATGCGGATTGTGGTAGCACTTCAATGATTTAATGTTTAAAATGTTGGTCTTGATTCTCACAAACTTTATAACAAAAATGTTTTACAAGCGTATCTCACTTTGCAAGTATTATTTACATCTGTAAATTTTCTTAATTTCATTAATTTCTCTATTTATATTATAAACTCTGTTTTTAATAGCTTTTTGTGTTTGTATCTGTCTGTATTCCGGTATTCTCAATTACAACCTACTCATTTGTTCTTATTCTTTCAAAGCTTTTTTCCCTTAGAGAACGGATTATTATTTGAATGAAACCTTTCTTCCCCTTTACATTTACTTCAAGAGTGGACTTTTCTTCCCTTATTACATATTTACTAATGTTATTCGTTTAAAGAGAGAAAGTAATGTAACGAAGGTCTTCATTATAGTATATCCTCACTAACAGATATACTTGTTTTACCCACTTATATATCTTTGTTTACATTGCAGTTTGTGATATCTGTAATAAATCATTTTTTCCGATTTTAAACTACCCGTTTTTAAAATGTTGCAGAAACTTACGGTTATACCAGTTTCTTGCGCGTCGGGTTTTGTTTTATTAAATACGTTTTATTAATTTTAAAAGTATTTTTTAAATTTTATACATTGGTGATTTATTTTGCCAGAGAGTCTTCGAAATTTCGTGCTGGTACCATTTGACGTTATTGCCCGTGGGAAACCGGAGAAGTCCAGTGTCGACTATTGCGTACGAACTTTACGACAATTGTGCCGTGTATGTGTATTTTTGCAGAATATAAGTTGTGCGCAATATACTACATGTTAGACGACACAAAACAGTAATGTTAAAGTTCAGTTAGGAAATACGAGTATAACTCAAAGAAGCTTTTCTGGGTTATTTTTCCAAGTGATTAACGTAGGACTAAAACGCATGTGTTCTTTTTACTCATGCAGTGAACAATTTTTTAAAGTGCTAGTTGTATTTAATAAATGCTTAATTGAAACATTTTCCATACAATTTTGAAATTAGTGTTCCCCGTAGACTCGTTCAACGTGACACTCAGGGGAGCCGCATCCCTTGAAGAAGCTACTGACAAAGCACTTGTTGCGCAGTTCGCTTGTTATGGGAATCAGATTCCAGTGTCTCCTTCAGAGGGAACAAAAGCGAATCGAGTGTGAATCGCTTGGCGAGGTGATTGATGACGTGAGCGTTTCCGCACGCGATCGGTGCTTCAACTCACATAGTGAAAGAAGCAGCCTTTATCATTGACCTACAGCGTTATCAAATGAACGCGCTAGAAACATGTGTTTATCTGGAGAAAGTCTGATGGATAGTTGGTGAAATAAACATGCAGGTAATGTTGGAGCTAAATTGAAGTTAAAAGGCGCTAATCACTGATTCTTTTAAGGGGAATAATGCGGGTAGTAGGACGTCAATATTCTATAAATTTTAACACATTTATCAAAACTAAACTTAGAGTGATCTAAAACTACATCTAACCGCGCTCGGAATTTTTGATTATTATATTTTGATTTTTGATTATTTCCGAACCCTTGAAGAGCGTAGTTATATATTTTCGAATTTAAAATCCATATGCACTTTTCTTTCTATTTTTCTCTCTATTTTCGTATAGTTCCATTGTTCTCACCAAATGAGTACATCAGAACTTCATTTGCATTACTGTCTGCTTTTCGGTTTTCTCTATTTTATTGTGGCCTTGTTGTTAAATGTCCTGTTAAGAAACGTATACGCATTTCATCTTACTTTGGTATTTACCGTTCATACTTGTCTGACATTTCTCCAGATTCACTTATGCTTATTCCCTGTTAAATTTATGTATTCTCTGAAGCATGTAAGTTCATTCCAATTGTCACACTCTTGCGATCGTATGGTGAATAAGAGGGATGTGTTCATTGATATTTCGAAGGTATATTTCTTGAAATGTACCAGTGTTAAGTAATTATGCATGTACTTCCAATAATAATAATAATAATAATAATAATAAACAGTTACCGCCGCTCTCTGGTACGTTTCAAATAATTAGTCTGGCGTGAACGTTTTTTTGTCTCATTAAATGCATTTTTGATAAAATTAACAGAATAGTAAACAAGGTTTCGACCATCATTGTTATAGTTCATAACTATGTATGTTTGTATTATTATGTATTTTCTGATTGGGACATGAACGTGCAATGTTGGCAGCATTTGTTCTACGTGCAAATAAGTACAGGTAAGATGTTATTTGTTGAAGTGTCCGAAGAGTATAATAAATATTGTTGTACAAGAGGATACTTGGTATTAGTTTGTGAACGTCAAACATCGATATAGGTTATTTCATCGTGAGAAATGACTTCGCAGTGTTGAGCGTGTTGATGAACGGTTTCGAATTTTTTTCGAATTATCAATTTTGGATAGATTTGTATTCCGAACCTTATCCTCGTCTTCATTACTTCTAACGTATAGCCAACTTCTGAATCCATGTCAAATATATGATTTTTTCAGAGCTGTTTAATTCATTTATCGGTAACACATTCGAAATCTAACAGTGAGAGAATATGGATCTCTAGAAACGATTTGATTACATAGATCATCGTTCTCGAAGAAGTTTACTAATAGTTACAGGGAATATACAACGCTGTAACTTTCACAGCCAACGAGTGAAGGTCATGTAACTTTCTCACAACCATTAAAACCCTTTAAATGTCATAAAATATTTGTTCTAACACTTTATCAGCAAATCATGTACGTACAACTTTATTTGAATGAAATATTGTCGTTTAATGCCAATATATCACGGGTTGAGAATCTGTTACTATGGAATTTTTATGTATGGCTTCATTAATGTAAATATTTGTTACTTTCACATTTCGAACACAAAAATCGAGCCCGAGGATCCGTATTTAAAATACTATATATTAACGTTCTGTATTTAGTAATCTAGGGATTGTAAATAATCTACAAAATACTGTCCCAGGAAATCATCGAAATCTTCATTGTAAGTGCAGATTTCGCACTCCGTGACAAAGTGTTCAATAGTTATTTTTCAGCACAACTGTCACTTTTTTGAAGTTTTAGGCCCACTACCGAGAGATTTTGGTGTCTCCTAGACACTTGAGTGTTAGACTTGACGCGGACTGCCCTGTTGTTTTCGGGGCGTCATCGCATCATCCCCCGATTTGTTCCTCCTCGGCGCCGCTCTGCTCGTCTTCCCTCGGAGATGCTCTCCACCGCTGCCGCGTTCCTGAACCCTTCCACTCAGATATCAAAATGCTTTTACCCAAGGTGCATAAAAAGTTAAGGGCTTTCTGGAAGACACTATATCATCGCTTGAGTCGACCACTGGAATATGTGGTGGCGCCTAGGGAGAAAGGCCGTTGGTGGAAGCAAGCTGGTCATAAGGGTGAGAATTGGGAGGAGACTGCGTCTCAAAGACGATGGATAGATTAATATTTAATGTATGTGACGACACTTGGGGATGGATCTATAAAAGCGACAAGTGAAGTTGAGTGACGATGACTGAGCTATGTAAAATGGAGGAGTTAAAATGTGATAAAATGCAATCTGTCTCGTTATGAAATTAAGCAAAGGTGCTATGTTTGGTGTTGACATTAACGAATTGAAATAGTATAAAAAGACGTCCATCGATTTGAAGAGACATAGTAAGTAAGTAATGTGACAATCTATTTCTCTGTTTTGTGTTTTATGGTATTTTCATCATTATCCTTACATTTTTCCTATTAATTGTAAATGTAGAGAAAAATGAAATATGCGTTTCATACTACATATGTCAATGTTTATAAAAACTGAAGAAAATATCTTTTTCTTTTCTCTTCGTATCAAAGTAGAACAGGCTTTTTATTTAGAGAGTTGTAAAAGAAAGCTCATATATTATTAAAAGAAAAGTGATGGAAACATGGCGAGGGCTATGTGTATATCAACATTGTGGAAGACGACGACAATGAGAAGCGGCGGACCAATAAGCTGAGAAGGCTGCACTTAGTTTTACATGCTTTTCTCGTTCGATCCTTCCAGGCCCCACCTTACCGTCTTTCGTCTTAGATAGAAGCGATGTTATATATCCTTTTTGTTGCGTTGGGACGTTGGAGGCGCCCTGCCATTTCCGCGGAGGCGCAAAAGAATAGAGTTGTGTATCAGTAGCGGCGCTATTGATGGCTCCAAGAGTATACGCGATAAGAGTGAAAGTTGTGAGGAGACGGAATTAACTGATAGCGGAGGCAGTTGTGTTGGCAGTTGCGGTGGTTGCATTTGAGGTTGCAATAACGACATTGAGAGTGGCAATCTCAACTATGGAATGGAGGACGCCAGTTTCTCTGACGGCGGGGAATGTTGAAAATCCCTGGTAATTTGATTTGTTTGCAACGTGTATATTTCTTCTTAAAATTCCTCCCGATGTACATTGTGTTCGAGTTTTTCCCTATAATATATTCTTTAGTAGTCTTACGGTTCATACAGCATTTATCTAATTTTAATAATTTTCTATATTGTGCTCATATTTTGAATACTAATATTTTAATAATCATCAGAGTTCAGCGGTTTCTCTTTTGTGGTTATAGTGGTTTATTGGGCAGGATATCAAACCACGACGAAGTCATAGGTTTTACTTGTACTGCAACGTCCAGATCGTGTAACGTCGTACTGGATTCACCCTGACAGAATCAAGCGCGTTTCAACATTGATTCGTTACATGCTTTACCGCGTTTCAAGTACGTGCAAAGCGTGTTTCGAAACCTGAAAAAGCACGTGAAAAGGATGGAAATTCGAACGCTACCATGTTTCAAGTCCATTTCGACTCCGTGAAAAGCGCGTAAAGAAACGTGCTTTGCACAGACTACCAATGGCAGAAGGGTCTGAAATCTATTAGCGGAAGACGGAACGACGAACCGGTCCGAAATTTCAGGCTTTTTCAAGGTCTAATGTTTCAAGTCGGCCCAATATTTCAGGTGGTTTTTAGGACCAATATTTCGGAAGAAGGAGAAAAAAGAAATTTCCGGCCGGACCGAAAATCGTCATTCCGTCTTCCGCTACCAGATAGCCGTGAAAGCGGGATTTCTCTTTGAGAGCATTTTCCCATCTACCAAGACAATTTTTGAGTGAATTATTCCACTTCACAGAAATAAATTCACACTAAATTAACTTTTTTCTTACTTACTCTATAACATGTTTCGTGGGGATTTTTGCAACCGAAAAATCCATTGCCCTCGATGGGGATCGAATCTGCTCCCTGACGGATAGCAGACTGCAACGTTCACCGCTCAGTTATTGGTGCCGATAAGTGTGTGACACTTCTTAGCGATGCTTTTGGAATAATTTAAGGAGTTGATTAGAGTACACATATGCTTATTAAGAGTTCCATTGCAACCTTTGAATAAAAAACGTGATTATTGTTTGAATAAGTAACCAATTTGTTCAGATTTGGGATGTGAGGAAATTTTAAATCCGCCACTGCCTTTGGGCCCTTAGATCGGAATTGCATCTTAAGTAAATTGCATTACGCTCATACGCATTTTGTATCCAGTGGTGTATTGCTAAATAAAAAAGCACCGGTATGCCGATCCTTCAAGTATTTAAAATTGGTATATAGGAATCATTTAATGAAAAATGGATAAATATAAACAATATTAAGCAATGTACCTGGTACTAGAAACCATATCATATCACATTTATTGTAGTGACTGTAACTCCTAGCTTCGCAAAAGAACAATTTGAAAAACGTCAGCAAAGAAGAGGATGAAGAAAAGCTCTGTGATATTTGTGAAAAAAGAGGTTAATGCGATAAGCCCTTCAAATTTCTTCGTCTCTCTGTCAATAGAATCTCAGCTTTAGGTATTTTTTAAAGACAGGAAGTTTTTTGATTACATATTAAACTACAGATTTTTAAGGCAAACTAAAGAAAGTGAGTTCAGTGATATATATGATGGCAATGTTCACAAAAAGTTAAGCTCTTTTGTTAATGTTTCTTCTATACTTTTTACTGATCATGTTGCTTTTGGAAAGTCATCTACCAAGACAATTTGGTCTATTTACTTAATTATCAGTGCATTTCCTTACGAAGAAATTGTCACAGTTCAAATCAGCTCAAATTTCTGTTTCGAACAAGCTAAAATCTGATAAATACACAATTATTGTACAACTTTACTCAATAATCTATAAAGTTAGCCCAAATGTTTCATCCAAACAGCAGAGATTTGTCAAAATATTCCCTGATAGATGTAAATTATTTGTCTTTAAAGAAAGAAATGAACTATATTGTCAAAAAAGCAGTTGCAAACTGCGTATGACCACGTGTGTGTGTGTGTGTGTGGGCAACAATATAAGTTACTCACCGGGACTATCCCACTAATTCCGATCAAGGACTCATGGGCAGTGGCATATTTAATATTTATAAAAAAATAATTTAATAAATACGTACTGTTATCCATTTATTATTCCAAAGTAAATTGTAGAAATTAGTGCTGTAAAAATTCTAGATTAATAAAACAAAGGACTTAATGACATTCCCGCCCGAGGAAAATCCGCCACTACCCGGACGGAAACCGGAGTAAAACCCGGGGCTACGATGAGACAACAGATAATGTACACAACCGTTCCAAGATTGCGTACAGTTAGAAGTAAACTATTAAAAACAAAAAGGAGCAAAAACAACTTGCATGAAAGAAGGAATTTAATCAATATCTAGTGTACTATAACAATGGCGTGATAAAATATAAGAGATATTAACATCACTTACATGATCCGAAGTCATGCGGAAAACAATATTTATTGGAAAATTGAAACGCTCATAAACTTATTTTATTAAACTCTGTAAATTCTTTCACATTATAGAAACAATAGCACATTAGAAAACTTTTAACCGCGGATTTAAAGAGATTCAATTTATTTATCTATTATATTTTTGGGAGGGATATTATACAAAATTATTCCTCAATGCATTGATGCACTTGTTCTTTAACATCTCTTTTTCCATTGAAAATGACAATTTATAAACATTTTAAAATGATTACCTCCAACTGATGTGTGCCTGTGAGTTCAGTTGGGTCAGTCCGTGTTCCGGGCGTGCATCTTAGTATATCATACGTGAAAAGATGTGACAAGCGCGTTTCGAAACATGTTTGAAACGCACTATTCTGCCCTCAAAGTCTCGATTTAAAAAAACCATAAAAAAGATTATACTGCGTAATTTATGTCAAGTGTGATAACAGTATATTAATTTCTAAGAATAAGAACTTTCTGTATTTACACGTTAATATCATTGTTTCAGGTACGACACTATTTTTCTCATTCACATTATTTTCCTCGAGGATTTGTTAGGGATAGTTTGGGTAATCAACATTTACTTTATTAAATGGTGGCTTCCGTTATAGAAGTTACCGAGAAAAACAAATAATTTGAGAGATAATACTGACCTTTATTTCCACGATTAAAATAAGATTGTGTTGACAGGTCTTCGTACGTTCTGATAATGGCTACATTCTCATCGTTGCAATTGTATTTGTTACTTTCTTCCTCCATTATGCTATTTCGAATAATTGAGTTTGAATCACTAACGGTCGGATAATCGACGCTCTACTGTATCACTGGGTATAAAAAAATTCGGAATATTCTCATTCTGAAACATAACAATAACCTAGTGGGTTCATTTGCCTAAATCATTTAAATTCCTGCCGTGCATCCATCGGTGAGTAGACTTGCTATGTGGATAGGGTGAGGAATACATACTACACCTGAAACTTGGTGACTTTGTTTTAGAGTTAATAGAAGGAAAAAATACTGTTTTCACAGGACATTCACAAACAATGTACTTTTCTCCATTCTCTCTCCAAGTGCTCCCAGGGTTTTCAGGGATTTCATTTAACACATCTACTTCCACGAACAATTATTTCCTTTATCTTTAACCCGTGAATGCGTCATATTGAATTTGTGATTGCATTCTTGAACACTTATCCTTGAACTTCACTGAGTCACTCATCTTTGAACACTTAATATTGATGTCATTTTGACGTGAAAAACAACCTGAAAACCCTGGGAGCAATTGGAGAGAAAACGGAGAAAAGTAAATTATTTGTGAATGTCCTGAGAAAACAGTATTTTTTCCTTCAATTCATTCTACAACATAAAGACATCAAGTTTCAGGTGTGGTATATAATTACCGAAGTTGTTTTCATAGAAAGTTTTTACTAGAAATGATTGGTTATTGACTCAAATGTAGCGCAAAAAATGTATCGTTATCTCTCCAGCTCAGGCGTGTATGTTCTGTTTGTGTGCACGTCCTTACAAGCGTCAATTAACCCTCATCACAAGATATAATTTGTTTCAGGAGAGTTGCGTGAATTAATGATTTGCTACACCCAACAAAAACAAACTTCACATTACCCACCAGTTCATAATGGCTTTTCATTTATCTGCTGTCAAAACTGGATTGATAATGTCTATGAATACAGGATTGTCGAACTATCGCCATAAAAAACTCTCGACTTCCGATTCCACGATTCAAATCACGATAAAACCATTACTATACATCATCCGCCAAAAAAGCAAAACAAAAAAAAAACGTCGCGAGTGTATTCATTTGGTACAAATAATGCGCACGAGAGGGGAATACGAATTCAGCTCAATCGTATACAAAGAGAAATAAATTAAAGAAAATAATTATCTAATTAAAATGGATAGGAACGTTTTAATTGATTTTGCAACGTGTGTACGTAGTTCCTCAGCCAATCTGGGTGTCAACGAATCGTCATTGGGATGAACGATTCGTATTGGTAACGCAAGTACTGTTCCACATTTTGTGGAGTGATGGAAACATATAGCGGTTTTCAAGCAAACACGTGAAAAGGTAATTATTTTACTCACAATTTACACTTATCCAATCATAAACACATTTAGGATTTAGATATAGCGTCAATGCTACGTGTTTGTTTTTCAGATTCAGGAAGTGTATTGGAAGTTATAAACTTAATGATCTTAAATAGTATCGTACTGTTTTATTCGAAATGTATTTCCAGTTCCAAGCAAACTCTTGTACATTAGTTTTGTGACTCAATTTTGTATGTTTACTGAAATCTTTTCCTAGTATATTTGAGTATACATAATTATTTTTTATTAAATGGAATAATTACAAGAGTATTGTAAATAACAAAATTATTGTTTGGCGTATTAATGCGGAACTCAAATGACCAATGAACTATTATTGTTTCCATGAATGAAGAGGCTGGAGGAACTTTTCGTACGTATTGAATACAGAAAACGAGGTGATTCGAAGAACTTGCCCACAACTGACTGAGGTAGCGAGTGTCCGGGGGTTCACCAGTTCTCATGTGTGACAAGCGCTGGTTTCAACTCCTAATAGACCAGTGGCGATTGTCACAATCATTGTGCTAAGTACCGATGGGAATGACATACACTCTACATTGATGCATCAACAATGGCGAAGAATCCTTGGTAATATCGTCAAGGAACAGGGTTGTAGAGATTTCAAGAAAATAATTTTAAAAAAAAATCTTTATTAATCACGTGTTTAAATGTGAAGAAGGGCGTGTAAGCGTACAGTCACCGACATGAAAGTGGTACAACCTCCATTGGAGCAGTAGTTGGGAATTAAGGCGATCAGATGGAGAAGTCTTTTTGGAGCGAACACGAATTTGAGAAATTTTAATGAGCATAAAAAGTATCTTGGAAAGGAGTCAGTTAATCTCTCACCCGAATTTGGCAATTGCGTACTCTGGTTGTAAAACGGCCCAAAACCTGGACACACACTAATTTTTCGACGTTATTCATTGTTCTTAGGAATTAAGCTGTGGTTCTCCTTTCTCCCCTCAGCACCTTCTCCTCCCTCTGTTTCCGAATTCGTGCATCTGCTCCGACCGAAGATGTGGAATTGTCGAAATCGCTAATTTGATTTTATCTGGTAGGTTAACTTTGTCCAGTTCGTGCCAGCTTATCTCCAGTGGCCAGAACAATTGCAGTAATGATAAATATATGATTCGTTCATTCTAGTTATTTTCTGTTATCTTTAACTTTCAATTTATTACTCAGATTGTCTTTGATTTTGGGAAATCTGCTGATGGTCTCTTGAGCTCTGCTTATTTTCTTTACATTCGACAACTTATTCCGCCAGTTTCAATAACTTATGAAGTGAATTGCTTAATGTATAAAATATTAAAATATTTATCGAGCATTAGTCGTATAATTCGATTTTGATAAATATTAACGAAAGTATTTATAAAAATTACATGCATCTGATGATGGCAGGAATAGGTATCGAAACATGTGAATATTTGTTTATACAAACATATTAAAATTGAAATATACGATTGGTATGGTGGATATGGTCGTTATAATGGTCGTATATAATTGTGAATATAATAAATAATTGAATATATAATTACACATAATATACGTAATTACTATAATGAATTATCTTACGGACACTGTGTTTACTCTGGTGGACTACGTGTTTACAGATTGCTGGCTTCGTAAAAGTCGTTAAGCGCAGTTTGACTTGAATTTCACGTTTTTGTGTTATAGTGAGGTTTTGGATGTAATTTGTGTCCGTAAGGCGTTTGTGACGCTGCGAAAGTAGACATCCCTGAAATGTCGACGAATTCGTCCACAAACACGAGGCAGCCAATGGTGGGATATCTGGTGGCGAATGGGTGGTTTGCGGTTGGGGAAGGTGACCTCAGCAATTGCGTTGCGGCGAACACCGTCACGCGCGTTTCACTTATTGCTGTCAGCTCATCTGCACGCTGCTACCTAGCACCGTGTTTCATTGCGACCTGATCCACGGCACATCTGCCTTCCCTTCATATTAGCTGTCTGAACTGAAACCGCAGTTTAAGGGCTTGTGTGGTTGGTAAAACTTTTTTTGCCCTCCTTGTTCATCTTCGTCATTAATTAGGAAAGCAAGGAAGAATTGCATTGAATTGTGCGTATTTGTGACCGGAAATGATTCAAAACAATTTAAAATAAATGAGAACCCATAATTTGTCGTGAATCAGTAGGAAACAATAAAATTACCTCTTCTTCAATCTCGTATCAATTAATAGTTTGACTATTATCTGGGATCAATTTTTTTCTTCAGAAAGTATTGCAAAACGTGTTAGTTCGTAACATGCTGTACATTAGTGAGAAGCAAAAAAATTCCTTAGTAAATTTGTGTTCCTGAAAATAGTGTTTTGACTTACCAGATTTTAAACTGACTGTTCTGGTACCAGTGCAATTAAAGCACTTTAATAAATCCGCCCACTCCGCAGCTAACAAAACCATAAAAAATATACAATAATCTGTTGTAAGTGGTGAAGAGGAAAAGATCCATGTCTTCTTATTCTTTCTTTTTGTGTAAAATCTCAGTTTACACTTATTAGAGCATAAATATTCCCATGGGAAGACAGTTCACCGATATGAATCTGGAGGATGCTTTACTAGACTTTTTTTATTATATTTGTGATTCGGCTAAAGAAGATTCATCTATTGATTCACGTCTGCCATCGCAAGTTTAACTAGTTTATTAATTTTTATTGAACCTGAAAAATATCGTAATGAATTTGAAAATACTACATTCCAAATGTTTACACAAATATTCTGGTCTGAATGTTGATGAGACTTCATTCTTGATTGTCTCCCCAGAAATCTGTTTTTTTTCTTTCTCTGGCTACTCTATAGCGTAATTTCATTTAGTTTGTTTTATTTCTTATATAATTGCTAATTCTCAATTATCAAAAATTTACGTTTTTGACTTTCCGAGTCTTGAGGATTGTGTCGCCGGCACTTTTCTCTGCATTTTTAGAGCTTCGTTGTCATATTCTTGAAATTTATTGCGGAAGTGGAATTTCCTCTTAATCCGCCTGATTTATTCTCATGTTCCTCCTTGACCTAGGTCACAGCATTTACCTTTGTAAGTACGTCCATTATCCACCTCGAGTGATTCTGCTGCGTGGACGCGCACCGCAGTGAACTTCTGAGCGCTGCCACACGCACCGCAACGTACTCTTGGACAAGATGAGACCTGTGCCTCATTAAGGCCGTTGACGCCTCTGGTCACGCGCGTAGTGGGTATCAGCCATCGATCCCCCACAGGCCACGCGCGTGAGTCGTACGCCTGGCTAAGGGCGGATGGCCATCCTACCAGCGAGGGGCAAGGGACTGCCGGATGGCGAGGAGGGGACGACTGATGGAGCAGTGTAACCCTTGTCGGGCGATGAACATGGCTTAGGTAGAGGGAATGGTGGTGCAGTTAGGTTGCCGACGAAGGGCACAAATCCTTGGCTGTTCGTCAGACATGAAAAATGAAATTAATATTTTGGGAAAACTCCTTTATGATGATTTGAAAGACGACCAAAAACATTCAAAGTATTCGGTGAGATTATTTTGCAACGTTCTTAGGTGTAATACTATTTTCATGGGTCACTCAGTGTCAAAAGCTTTTGTTTTTCTTAGTCGTCACTCATTTTGTGTTTCTTCTTTAAAAATTCAATATAAAAAATACGATTAAATACTAGAATGGTTTGTGGAGAGTTCATTAGTATCGTGATAATTTGGGTAGTATTATTTGATATACGAAGTATTTCTGAGTGTGTGGCCATTCTCTGTTCGGAGGGCGCATTATACTCACCACAATATGTTTACTAAAGTACATACAGGTCAATTAATGAATGGTTCAGTCCATATGTTCCAGAACTGGGAGCTTATCTTTTTCGGTATGAAACAGCATTTCAATCAGTCGCTTTACTAATTTGATTGTGTAGAGAAGTACGCAGATTGTGTCCTTCCAGTTTCTGTAACAGTTTGGAAATTATGTTCGCAATTTAGTGGAAAGTTGTGCGTTAATGATATTCGTACCTGGTGATGAGAATATGAAGCACCAATGCCCCAGCCTCTAGTGCTTTTCGTGTTAGAAATCTTGAGTTAAATATCAGCGTAAGATTATTGATCCGTGTTGTTTATATTCAGTGTTATCTCATTTTTAAAACAGATTTGTGGACAAATTGAGTGTTTGATACGTGTGTAAAATTTAACAACATGACGGAACATAAACATGTAAAAAGTAACTCTTCAGTTTTGGCATTAAAAATAAAGGTTTTGATAATTTATTGTTTTATTTGTTTGTTTTCCAGTGTACTTTATTTACTCGTACGTACCTGACGAGTTGATTAAGTAACGTCTGGAAGCGTTTGCTAACAAGGCACATGAACGTCCTTTGAATTAGTTTATGGTCTTGATAATGATCTCTCAACACCTTCATCAGAGATTTTTCTTTCTTGTTTCTTCTTTCTTGCTCTATTCTTCTTCAATTAAGTATTTTACATAAGATCGAGGTTTTTGCCATTACTTTAATCGGTGCAAAATTGTTTGTTTTCGAATTTTTTTTGTCAAAAATGTCGACTGCTTCTATGAAAAGAATATTATCAGATAGGATGTTTAATTGTTTGTACGCAAAGCTACAAAATATACTTGATTTTTGCGATTGACATTTACTCTTGGTTGATATTTTGCGGAAATAACTAAACATAGTTTCATTCAAAAAAAAAAAATCATTTTTAATTTGTTGAAATAATTTAAAATGTGTCGAAATAGGTTATTGGTTCGTTAAGTAGTGCTTTGTTGTAATGTAGGACCATTGTAATAAATGATATCTACATAACTCAATATTTCCTCTGTGGTGATATCGTACCTTCATTGTGGCTTAATTGAATATTCCTTGATATTTGACCTTCCTTGGTCACCTCTTGTTCTTTTCGATCCCGACGCTATTAGGGCTAGGATATCTTTCATTTTCCTCATTTTTTGTCGTCAATTTTTTGATGTATGTTTTGATATATTGTAATTCAGGAGGGTTTTTAGTGGGTATGGCTGATTTATTCTGCGGGTCCCACGCGGGGAGAGTCTTGTTGGCTGTCCTTAGTGTGTAACTACATTTTCTCTACCTGTACAAGTTTTTAGGGCTCTAATGACCTTCGATGTCGACGAGCCGTAGAGCCCCCCCCCACACACAAAATTAAGCAAAAACACTTCGCTTTGTTGAAGATAATTATTTACGACTTAATTTTTGTATTTTACTACAACGGAGAGCGGATGAAAAAACGCATTCTTTGTATTTATATTTCAGTGTCACAAAAATTGTAAAAGGTAGTGAGAAGGGTAGTCTAAAATCAAACATAATAATTTGACATGGTTGCTTTAAGTAAAAAATGTTTGATCACCTACGTGTTTTTTTTGTTTCACCTGATGGTGTGGCTCGTGGTCTAATAGTATGATGCGTTTTACGAGTTAAATATGTTAGTATTTGTGTCAATGTATCATAGTGTAATTAAACATATCCCCAATTTGTAATGTTTTCAGACTTTTTTTATTATGTTTCACTTGAGCATACATATTATATAGAGGAATCACTTAATGATAAAAAATGAAGTTTTATACGTTATTTTCGTAAGTTATAAAACACTTTTAATCACGCCAGCATGAACTCCCGATAACTGGAAATGTCTCTTTTATGGGGTGGGGAAGGAACATTTTTGTGGTAATTTATAAATTAAATCATACCATCTTTTTCCGTAGTGTATTTCGGGCAAATCAGTTCATATACAGCTGAGATGTATGTTTAGAATCTGAAATAAAAATGTATCAATCCATATTTTTGTAGTGTTTACCTCGTTTCGCGTGATATCACTTATCTAGAACATAAAACTAATTTCAACGAGCGATATGCTTCTCGTGGTGGCGAGAGAGTACAATCCCTGCAGACCAAGAGCTTGTGGTTGGTAATACTACCACTTCAAGAACAGAAATGTAATCTTTGGCGCCTGCTACCGGTCATACATCATCTGTGCTTCAAAATGTCCGAAGGCGGCTCACGCCATCACTGTTGGCAAGAAAAGGAATGGAATCTACTGAGAGCACGGTGGATCAAGAAACGACAGCGACATAATGATGATTGAGTTGAGGCACAACTTAACTCTGACAAATTCAATCTCAGAGTAACTTATTTCCCTTTAATTTTATTTGCTTTTTTAGGTTGTTTTTGTAACGAGGATCAAGCCCAAGGTTCGTGTAAATTTAGTCAACACACTTGGTCAGCAATCGCTTGTATTTGTCGTGTTAGTCTCTTTGATGGCGTTCTTAATGTTCCCTTGAAAGGTATCACGTATAATATAAAGGGATGGAACGGTTAATATGGTGGCATTGTTCGATCTTCATACACAATGAATCTCGAGAATATTATGACTTTCGTTGTATAGATCTGTGACAGATAAGTAATATAAGATAGTATAAGTTTTTAGCTGACAGAGTGACTCAGAATTAATTGTTCACCTTGCCGTTGACGAGCCCTAAAACCCCACAAAAAATTAATGGTATTAGTTGTCATGTAATGAAGTTATGAGTATATATTTTGAGTATACTTTATACGCAAAAATGGAATGACTGAAGTCGTTCATCTTACATTTACTGTATTGAGGCTGAATTTTTACCTGGTAACTTAATCATTTATTTAGTCTCTCTTCAGGGTAACATTTTTATTGACATTTTTTAAATGCTTAATTTATTCCTTGATTTAATTACTTCTACTTTGTATAATCATAGTGTGGTATCATAAATTTATGAGTTGCCTCATTGATGCTAACCAGATAAGTATGAGTCCCTAATTAGCCTCTACAAAACTAATTATTCGATTAGCTTTTCTCACATTATAAGAAGGTCTCAACATTAACACGAGAAGGCACATGTGTATGATGACGAAAAGTAGAATTTTGGTTGATTATTCTTGAATTATTCTAATTTTGTACCCTTAACTGATTTCTTTGACACTTTTCGTACTTGTACTTTTTATTTGAAAGGTAGACTTTAATCGTTAGATAGGTATTTTAATAGTTATTTTCTTCCACGCGTTAATTTTAGTGACTGCGGATTTCCGCTTATGGAATTATGGTACTTTCATGATGTCTGTTACAATAGAATGTTAGGAAACAAATGTACGTTCGGTACCTACTCTTCTGGACAAAGCAAATTGTTCACAGCTAATTGAAGAATGTCAGCTTTCACAAGTGAAGCAAGTTGGGTGAGTCGAAACGTTTTAACAATAATAGAGGTATAGGATGAAGTGTTGATTAGTTTTCAAAACTTTGTATTTTTAAAAAAATTTTTAATGCGCACTACGATTAAAACTTATGCAGTGAAATTGTCTGAGGATGTTAAAATTGAAATATGAGGTGTAAATTGAACTCTTTTTAAAGAGGATCATGCCTGTTAGTCGCATATAACATATTTTAGATTCAAAAACGTTCTTTAAAACTATAATAGTCTGACATAGATAATTTGAAGATTTAACCCTATCTCTTAACATTTGTATTTCTTCTTAATTACTCTATGATGCACATTAATTTTCAGTGTTGATTATTAGCCGTCCATTACATTCATGGACCATTTGTTATGGACAATCCAGTCTTGTTGAAACTAGTCTTATTGATGTTCGATCAATAACGAATATCCCTTGTGGAAATCTTTTTCTTCTAGAAGCACGTGGTGTTTAGGACATAACGTCTAATTGTAGTGAAATGATGAAGTAGCATGGAATATAGTATAAATTTCGCTTATTCCGCAATTCTTTCATGTGCTCATTTTTGAGCGATTTCGGTTCGGGGTTGCAAACTTGACATAGTATTAAACCTCAACGTGTAATGGTATTGTGTTACATCTGATTCTCTTCCCGTACATAGAAATCTCTTAGATTGCGGTGAACCTCACCGCCAGGTAACATAATTAATTCTCTTCCCGTGTTAATCTTTCTATTCTCCCAAGTCGCTGCTGGCTAATACTTTTTCAAAATTGGTATTTTCTCTGTTTTCTGATGTTCGTTAGATTAGCGAACATTATTTGTCCCGGTTTTCAATCGCCTTTTATCATACTGGATTTAATTTTTTTTACGCTTCAAAAATGTAATTACCTAATCACGTTTTGTATGTTCAAATGCGATAGATCAATGTAATTCGTTCGTTTGAACGATGAGAAGTGCCTTGGGGTGTATGGCACGTATTCAATAATTATAATAATGAAAAATGAAATGTCAAAAACATCGCTATTAACTGTTCACTGCTATCTCAAAACGAGAAAAAATGCAACATGTTTTGCTAGTCCCTGTACAGCTGAATGTTTTCATTAGTGATGTTAGGAATTGGTTTTGATATTAAATTTAGCATTTAGCAAATGAAAGAAATCTTTAATTTTTAATGAATGCCTCTGTCGTTTGCATACTTTTTCATGAGAAGTTTTGATTCATATGTTCTCAAGTGAATTGGTCAGTCTTCGTGAGGTCCTCTTTGTTAAATTTATTTCGCGGTATGTTTTAAAACGTAATAGGGTATTTTCTTCAGAACATTATTTAAGAATTAAATAAACTCATGTTAGTGAATTTGTATTTTTGACTCTTCTACAAAGAATATGCGAACCATTATATTGAAAAGTCGTGACATATAACTTTGCTTAACCTAATTTTTATATAGTAAAAGGGAGCCTATCAGATCGAAATGTGCTTCGTGTGCATTCATTTCATGATGAATATAATGCTACGATTTTTAAGACTATTGATTGAATCCAGTTCAGCGTAATCAACGAAAAGTTTCACAAAGAAAATGATGTGTACTTTAGTAATAAGTCAATATTTTTGAAGGAACCTTCGAACGCGTTCTCTCCATGTGTTGACTTAAATTGTGGACATAAACACTAGTAAGCTAAAATCAATGCAAAACATACGTTCTTTGAAATATTGTTGGAAAATAGAACAGAAATCAAGTTAAAAATACGCTTCTAGATGAGATAACGAACAATCCATTACAATGATGATAGAAGATGACGGTTGTAGTGATATGCCTTTTTTTACTAGAATAAGCGGAGAAAGGAAACGGTTGCATGTATGGTAGCCCCACCGGTGGCTGAGGTGGTGGTGTTGTCATCCCGGGTTCGATTCCCGATGGACCAGAAAATTTGTAGCTTTTCTCATTAATGTCCCAGTTCATATAGCTGTGACTACTGAAAGTTTCCTCTATCCAGTATCAATAACTCTATTACTAACTACTTCTACTTACCCCTCCACGTGGTCCACCTACTAACAATGACCTATCACCCAACTCCTACCTCCTGTTGCTCCATGTAGATAAGCTTCAATAGCACGCTACATTTCCGATAGGTAAAGAAAAGAGAAGAGAAGAAAGACAACAATATAATAAAATAATTTTAAACAGTATCGGCATTTAGAGCGTGTAGTTGATGTGGATAGTCACTTCAATTGTAACACTTGATATATTAATTCTACAAACTTTCAATGCAATGGTCAGCGTTCCTTACGGTTATCAAAACAAAATTGGGGTCTAATCATTCTCTCAAATTTCGTGCGCTGTCTATATCACTCAGTAACGTGTCCCATAGATGAAATATTAATCTATTCATCATGCATTCTGCAGAATGAAGGCAAATGTTTGTTTTCTACATGTGGAATTCTTCTCAACCCGTACAATTAATTTTGTGCATGTCAGACTTTTCCTTTCAGACCACAGAAAATGTGAACGTTATGTTTAGTCTCATCTATCAAAAACAATTAGACAGTTTTTCCGAATCTTAAATACCATATAAATTGTTTTATTGGACTAAATGTTAGGTCTCAACAATTTTATCAGTCTTAGTTTACGTCTCACAATTTTAATCATGAGGACCTTTAATTGAAAGGCAATATGAATAAAAAATACAGAATACATTTATTTACAAATTAACACTAGAATTGCTCTATATATTACAAAAACAGTAAAAATGTTTAAGTAACTAAGGAATTATATATAATGTGCACAATTTGCTTTAGGCCAAAAATTCCTGACCTTAAGGCGAAATACTCTCAAGTGTAGTTTTTATCTGCAATTAAATAAGGTTAAAAAATACAATCATGAAAATAAACTAAAAATTGTAAATAATTACAAAATAACAAAACAAAAAGAATATTTAACATGAAAATAGATGATCCTGACAAAGAAAGACATTCGATGCTGTCCCATTCTCAGATCAATTGAATATTTCACGAAGGAATTTTTAATCAAGTTATTGTTTTGTCTAAGAAGCAATTTTGAGACAAAGACTCAAATGACAAATGAGCGTATGACTAGAAAATTGACATTCACCTTGAATCGTAGATTACATCCCGTCACGACATCAAGTGTTTACTTGAATACATGGGAATATATATTCATCAGTTATTTATATCCTTATAAAATTAATTAAAATGATTTATCATTTATTTATCCGAATATATTCTTGTTTAATGGAGAATTTCCTTTGAATTGAATGAATATTATCCTCTAAACCCACTAAAATTTTATTTTACTTCTAACCACGACAATATTTCGTTGATAAAATTTTCTCGCAATTAGTTGAGTTCATCTTACAAATATGTGAATAAAAATTCTTCTCTTTATTTGTCTGTAGTTTTGTTGATAAATGTTCTACCTTATTGTGAGACATTTTTGCGATAAGCCGTGGAGTAGTAAATTATGAGTAAACACATCTAGCTAATAAAAAGTTGATGCACATTTATTTTATTTTGTCCAGTTATCATTTAGGAAGATGAAATTACGTTCTCAGACTGGTTTGCCTGAAAATATAATATTTCATTTGAAGTGTGAATATTTATTACGACTATGTATGTACATGACAGTTATGTACATACATGATATACATGTACATGTATTAATTAGAAAGATATTTTGGTTAATGTTCTTATGTTAAATACTATGCCATCCTTTCCAACTAGCCAATTTTAGTAACTTTATCATTCCAGTCACCATTTGAAAAAAAACACGTTAGGATCGAGTCGGATAAAGTGGGGTAAGATTGGTGGTATGAAATCAGAGACCTTGGTTTTGTAAAAGATTTCTGGCGCAAGATTCTTAACAGGCACTTCATGCCGCAAAGTGGAGGAATTACACTCGATAAGGCAAGAACGTTGATTAGCCAGCGGAAGCATCTGAGAGTTGGTTTTTCATATCTTCTTGACATTGCTGTGTGATTTTCACTGTTGTCTTTCTGAATTATTTAAAAAACACCATTTTGAGTGACGTTAGTATTCATTACTTATAGAACATTATTGAAAAAGTCGTATATTTTCATGCATTATTTGGTTTGCTTAACCTTTGTCGAAGACATCCTGTGCGTTTCTCGAAACATCATTTAAGTCGCAGAACCTTCCGTGGAAACCCACTCCGTAGATTGTTATATTCTGATGATTGTGTTTAAAAAAGTTTCTATTTATCAATGTGCTTGAAGTAAGTTTTTTTTTGGTGGGACAGATTTACACTACAGCATATTAGTTATGATTTATATTTTATTTCATATAATAGTAATTATTATAGTCGTATTATAGTAATTATAATAATATTTTATACAGTAGTAATTATATTGATAATTTAATACCTGTGAACATGTTTTGTCTTTTTTTGTTTACAATTCTTCTACACTGTGTGTTATCTTCCATTTTGTTCTCTTGTTTTTTCCTCTTTATCTTTCTCGTCTGCAATTATCTCCCGATTCTCACTATAGTGTCTGCGTAAGTTGTTAAAAAAGAAATTTAGAAGACTCGACGCTGGGGAGGCTGGCTTTTGATCGAGCTACACCAGAGAAGTGCCCGAGGGGAAGTTGGGGGATGTGTGGATTGTCATCGTCTGCCAGGCTTCTGCCACGCCACACAATATTTCAGCGGATAAGCTATTTGCGCATAATGAGGAATGAAAGTGCGCCATTAAATGCCTTATTTAAACGTCCCGCGGGGGAGTGGCTGACATGGATACCGTGCGATATGCGGAGACGCATAGCTCGTCCTCCTAGTTTGTCTTCTTTCCCTCGCCGCCGTTGCTGTTCTATCGCGTGCCATGCCATGCCATGCCATGCCATGCCGCCTCAGTTGCTTCCTCATAAATTCGCGCGCAGCCTTAATATTTCCGAAGTGAGAAGGTCTCTCATCTATTTCGGTGGATACGATGCCATTCTACCATTTTGCTCCTCAGATAGTATGCCTCCTGTTGCATGAACTTCAGGTTGTTCTTCGTTGGTTAATGCGATATAAAATAATAATATGAAAATAGTATTCATTTTTGAAATACTTGCTTCATCACTTTATCACTCCTTTATATAATATCGTAGTAAACGAAGTGTAAGGAATATTTGCAGATGGTACTCCAAAGTTATGTTTAAAAAAATTAGATAATAACATTTAATTAGTATTTTCGATAGTTTTATTGAATCCAACTCACGGCTTTCTTGTCTTGGAATGCAAGGTTTGTGATAAGTTGGTAATTAAATGTATTTATGCGATGCATATAATTTCGCAGTGGAAATTCATGTACTAATAAATAATCGCGAAATGTATTGTAAATAATCTCAATAAACATACAGAAATCTCTTAAATTGTGGTGAACCTTACTGCCAAGTAACATATTAATCCTGTTATGTTGAATGAAAATGGGAGACGGGACCGACATTCGAATTCAACATAATATAATTAGTCACAATGAACGAGAGTTGGAAATTTTAAAAATCAGTGTTGGAAAAACCTACGCAGACTGCGAATAAAATGTTGTATAATGTTACTACCTGTTTCCTATTTAAAATATTCTTCAAACGATGGGATTCGATGACTTGTGACAGTTCACACATCTTGACCTCTCATCCCCGCGAAAATTAATTTACAGTATAGTTGATTTTTCATAAATTGTTGAATTTGCACGTACTTGATATTTTCATAGTAACTCTCATTATACTATCAAGTAACCGGCATAAAATCTTGTGGATTAACGTTTTCAAAATAAGGTTACATATTAAATATATTGAGATATATTTTAAGAGATAATTGAATATTCATGAGTGTTTATGTTCTGGAATATTGCTAGTTCGAAACAAACAAGCTGAAAAGAGAACTTTTTTCTGTATGCAAAGGTAATGGCCACAGAGAAACGGAGTATCCTTCGCTGTGGGCCCCGTTTACGCGAGAGCATCTCAGTAAGACTTGTGTGTGCGCAGAGCGTGGCGCCTTGGGATCTCTCTCCGTCGACGGAGCTGACATAGTCCTTCTGCTAACCGTATTTTCTTGACTGCAGACAGTTTCCCTATCTCGTGATGTGAGTCGTTGTATTCTCCCTTCTCGCCGTCTCCCCTTTTCGTGCGCTTTGAGTACTTCTTCACTCACACACCCCCGGCCACGTCCGCCGTGTGCCTTATCCCTTGCGGGCTAATTCTTTTTATTTTTTCAACGATATTTTTCAACGTAGTCTAGGCGTGACGCAATGACTACTATAAGTCTGTCTTATACTACTCGTATCATGGCGTCGCTTGTCATATCCGAGCTGACCGTCATTGACTCGTTAGGGACTGCTCATAAATTACTGAAATGATTGAATCAGGTATGTTTATTATGAGGAGGAGGGTTTTTGAACAATCTTGTAGTTACTTGCAAGAGAGGAAGGGTTACCAATTTTCAATGAAAAGGAGGATTTTTAACCGTCTTATAGTAAGGATATAAGTTTCCGTAAGATTGTTCACACCCATCATTTTCAGAATGAAAATGCTTCCTACAATGATATTGACATTAGATAATCAAACGGATTAGTCTACTACTGAAAAATAAACGGAAAATACGTAGGAATGCATCACCTGAAGTTCTGAACGTTTGTTGGAACACAAACGCAACAGTGCGTGCGAATTAAGATATTTCTTATTTCTCGTAGTAACAAATTATTGAATCGTCCATTTTAATTACAAAAAGTATCTTCTGATACCGCAAATATTTAGTAAATCCCTATTTGTAAATAGTCTGACGTAATTTATTGACAGCTATGAATGCTCTTATTCATATTACCCATCGATTAATCCTTATGGTTTCGTGTCGATTTTAATTCTTCTTTGTAATTTTTTCTTCCGGAATCTATTTGCAATGAACACACAGATTCAGTAAGATTAACGTGATTTGCTGTATTGTGCTTTTTTGAACATAAGTTCTGATTTTTGAATGTATGGTTTTGCTTTTACGAACGTATGGTTTTGCTTTTACGAACGTATGGTTTTGCTTTTACGAACGTATGGTTTTGCTTTTACGAACGTATGGTTTTACTTTTACGAACGTATGGTTTTGCTTTTACGAACCTATGGTTTTGCTTTTACCTATGGTTCTGATGGTTCAAAACTTAACATTATAACCTTCTTCAAAAACTGTAATTGTTATAACGTTCAATTTAAATTGAGATTTAATTAAGTCAGTTCAATGAACGATTTAATTTTTGAATATACTACTTTATTCGTACATCTGGACAAATTATGAAGAAAAGAATAGAAAGATGACATATATCCTCAGGTTTCTTCTCCATTTTGAGATGTCTCTGATAATGGGTGGGACAAAAATTAGGTAGTGAGTCCTATTAGTGTGTCGTGGTAGCTCCTACTTTAATACTGGAATTTCTTCTAGTACCTACTACGTAGTCATGCTCATACCATTATCATTTCCCATGAAATTGAGTGGATTATTAGGCGGGCAATATTACAAACCTTGAGGAAGTTGAGAAAAAAGTAATGGTAAAAACTTTAATACAAATGAAATAGCAATGAAATGTGATTTAAAAAGTTACGAAGAGACATGAGAATCAAAGGTCATACGAGAAAGCACAAATAATTCTTACATTCCATTCTTCCGAAAGTTGCATGACAAGCGAGAGGGCAAAGACGCAAGGAAAATGGCTTTGAGTTCTGGAGATTGTTGGGTCTCTCCCGGTAACCTCCCTTTTCGTTTATTTTCTTAATCGTTGCTCTTTAACTAATCTGAATTAAGGAAATGAGACTGAAGAAAATGAGAATTTTCTGAACCACTGTAGTTAATGTTTACCAAGATTTGTTTTGTTCAAAATTTGCCCATATTTCTTGGTGAAGATTTCCATTTTCTCGCTGTACGACGTAAAATTGCGAGAATATGAGAGGTAAGGTTCGGGTTTGAGGAGGTCCTTCGACTACAGCGATTGAGAACTGTAGTGAAAGTATTTTCTTGCCTCCATTGCAAACTGTGTGAAAATACTGAGTGTTTTGTCTTGAGTTAAAACTCTTGTGTTGTGCGCATTGCCAAAGTCCCGTTGTAGAGTGATGATTATTTAATCTACGCTCTGGACTGATGGTTGATGGCCATAGATGCTTGTAGTGATCGTTTATTTATATATTCATTCTTAATTGCATAACTGCGCGTCACATTAGTCGCTATTCTTTGATATTGAGGTGGGTTTCTCCCTTGCTCCCTGGGGCCTCCCTTTTCTCTCAAACCATCATGAACAACGACCATAAAAGTGATTCAACAACCGTTGCTCTTCTATTATTCGCACGTTAAGAAAGAGAGGGAGTGAGGCTCTTGTGTGAGTAGAATTCCAGGAACTTGCATGGTATATAACGCGTTCTGAACGCTCTTCTGCTTGCGTTGCTGTATGTCTGGTGAATTTTACATGTTCTAATGCTCCCATGTGAGATGCTTTAGTAGAATCCGGAAAGAGACATGAATGGGTGGAAATACATTATTTTATTTTTGCGAATAAAGGAATAAATTACGTTACTACGCTCTTCAAATGGACCAGACGCAGTCCACCATACGAATTTCTTGTTCTTGTGTGAGCTGTATTATATATCAATAACTTGATTAGATTGTGTTATATTTTTATTCATTAAAGGTGATGTGATTTCGAAAATAATGAATACTGAGTTTTTTGCAGCATGAGGTAACCATCATCGTCTATTTATTTTGTTGATTTTTCTCTCTGTGAGTTTAGTATTAAATGCAATATTGCATTTAAGAACGTTGACTGATTTGCTCAAGAAAAGTATTCCTTTTTATAGAAGCTATGCGAATACATTTGTGACGTGAAAAAATATATTGTCTTGTACGTATAATAATTTGTTTATTTGTATATTGCCTTGTATTGAAAATATTAATCTACTTTATCCACACGCAATTCAGAATGAATTTCCAAAATGCAGGACTTCGAAGGAATTCACTTTCTGAGTTCATGTCGAACCTTTGTGATAACCTGACGAACATTATTACTACCTTTTACACCACTTAATTAATGTATTTAATAATTTCTGTTTATATCTAACTGTATTTTCGAAATTTGATTTCCACTTGTATTAAAAAAAATTCATGCATATACATTAGTACGTGTTTTGAAGTGTTGTTTCACTTGAACTTTTGCTGTAAGCATTCTTTAGTAATTGGGAAATTAAGTTAATCTGCTCTGTATTGTATAATGCAAAATTTGGTCGCCTGTGTATAACTACTTCAGCAATTACTATTTTTCAATTTTCTTGTGGGCAGTGTAGCGTACCGTACTATGGTTTACTGGCTCCTGTGATTAGGTAAATGAGTGAGATTTCTTTTCGTTACTATATTCTATTACTTTTCCCTATAAGAGGAACAATGAGGCTATTGTGGAAAATGAATGTTTTAAAACGTGTTAATTAGATCTAGATGATGAAGGGAAACTAAACGTTATGTATTATTTTTAGTTTATAAGTTTTGCAAAATTTTGATTTTTATTTCATGTGAAGGGGTATTTTTAATATCGTTTGTTTCTCTTTATACAGTACAAATTTCCTCTAGTAGAGCTGAGAACAACTATTAGTAGTATATAACTATATTAGTAAAATATAGTTAATACTATATTTCGGATGGGCTTATTTTCATGTGTTTTATAAAACCATTACAACTTTTAAGTTTAGTAATATACAAAATATTTCAAACCTTAGCAAATCATTCACAGTTTTGTGGTTTTATAACGGATACAAATAGGTAAGAAAATCAATAATAACGTAGAGGAACACAATAATAAACGTAATGCGATCACTCAGTTGGAACATGACAGTTACTCCAGATTCATGGGGAGAGTAACTGTTACCGGGATGTTACATCATATATGACGTCGAATTTTATTAGAGTTCTACCCACTAGAAGTTAAACAATCTGTTTATTTATTTACTTCGTCGAATTTTGTAATTTATGTTGTTCAACGTGGTACGTCTTCACTAAATACTTTTTATTTTAATCGTTTTTATAATTAAGACTGCGGGGAAAATTGAGGTATTATACAAGTTCTAAAAATGTTACAAAATGAGAGACTGACAATGTTAAACCTGATCCTACGCTCCTTTGTTAACATCGATATCACAACGTTCTTACATTTTAGTATAATCCTGTGATGACAGTTCCGAATATTTGGTTATTTTAGACTCTCCATTTTTCTTTTTTTTCTTTTGATATAATAATATTGCAGAATTTTTATTTATGTTGAAATTGATACTTTCGGAAGTTATGGATCATTATAATGTGTTCTTTTCTGCAGACAACCCTCCCATCGCCAACCCTCCCATCGCCAACCCTCCCATCGCGCATCCGCTTTATGTTATCAAATATTTTGCCAAGAAATGGTAGTTATGTATAATATAAATGTTTGTTTATGTATAATTTAATGTTTAAGTACCAGAAAATGATAACGTGTAAATTAAGTTTATAATTAGCTTGGAAAGACTTTCGGTCGCCGCATAGTTGTTTATTAATAACAATACTGTTTATGTTCCATCACTTCCATTAACGTCTTCTCTCCATCATTCTTTGTCTTCGCTTTCTTTTGAAAATCGAAGGAACAATTCATTTCATTGAAATGTCGCTTCGCTGAAGAGGAAAAGATCAATTACAGGTGACCTTTACAGTTCGTCGGGCGTCTGCTCAGCGGAAAAGTTCCCATTTTTCTTTCAGCCTCTCATTATTTTTCCCTTTCGGATGTCGCGAGCAGCTGGAACGGGAGCAAATCACAAGGATTATCTAACATTAAATCGGAAAGCGAATGTCGACAAATGTGGCACATATGAATATAACCTTTACAAATGTGAAAAAAAAAAATGTTTGAAACTTTTTTTTGTGGTACAAGAGCTGTTCAAATTTATATTCACTTTACTTTAGTTATGACAATACATGTTTTATTACTGGCTCCCGTGGCAGTACGCTAAACGAAAATGTGTTGATCTGTTATACTACATCTTACATCTTGTTATTGGATAAATTTCACTTTTGTGGCCATTTCGATTAGAATGAATAACCTGTGTCTGCATTAAAGTTATGAATATTTTCTTGAAAATTATTCAGGATTCGCTCGATGCATAAATACCTTAGTTAATGCTAATTTTTTATTAATAACGAAGAAAGCGATTATTTAGCTTAAAGTCTAGCGGCTATGACCTTACTCATATGATAGTATAAAGAAGATGTAGTCATACTATCCAATGTTTATTTATTTATTAATTCGACCGCGTGGTTGCCATCATCAGTGCTGGCTCCATAGATGAAAAGGGTGGCGAAAAAATAAGGAAAATTGGATAGTATTTCATCTTCTTTATACCATCATGTATCTGCTACCAATACCGAACCTCGACATTTAATTACTCATACAATTTCTTAATTATACTCTTGGCCTTCACGTGGGTCTTGATAGAAAATTCGAAGTGGTCGAAATGTGAGGAAAATGTTGTTCAGCGTGTTATGACTCGAAAATCCAAGGGTTATGGAGTAGCTCTTGGAATATCTTAAAGATTGGTTTAAAGGAAAAACCTATAGATTTAAGAATGTGATTAATTTGAGCGGCGTGAGAAAGACGAATCGGATGCTCATATAACGGAATACTGTTAGTCTGACTGACTGTCATAGATTTTGCGTGTCAAATTGATGGCGATTAAATTATCACTTGGAAAGTTTATATATAAGTAAGAAGAAAATATGTAAAGTGTGGTGTGAAATCTGAAAAAGGAAAAATTAAGGGAAAAAAAGAACATAACTGATCAGAAATTTAATGTTTTTTATTGGATATCTCGATTTTCCTAAAATTAAAAAAATGTATTGTATGTTATTTAATTGATGAATTATTGTTATATTATATTATATCATGTTAATATTACGTTATTTCCTCGTTTCATGATTCTTCTCATTTCCTTTGTCTGTGTTACCTAACCGTATGTGTAGTGTTATCTGTGGAATTAATTGTGAATCTCATGACCAAATTGTCGTTATCTCTTATTTTCCGTTTTTTTAGGTAAGCTACTAAGTTTTCCGTCTCTTCTTCTTGCTCTTCATCAAGAGAAGTAAGTTACTATCAATTTTTGTTGTATTTTGTTATAGATATAAGTCATTTTCCCTTTTATCTTCATTTTTCTTTGAAAAGTAGTGGTTTGATTATTTTGAGAAAAAAATGATATATGACCTATTACTACCTGAATTAAAATCGAATGTAACTAATGTTAGGCATGAACAATAATTTTTATTGATCATACACATTTTTAAAAAGTAATATTCAAGACTCACTTTTATTGAGCTACTCTATTTTATTGACCTTAATAATATAGCATGCACTTCTTTCTTCCATATCGGGTAGTTGTAGGCAAGTTTCGCTCGATTCTCTGTACCAGACTCTCATGCTGTCACGCTACCTGCGGGACCTGATTTTGTTAAATGTGTATTTCAAAGTTGCTTGTGAGTAGAAGAAAAGTTTTGGCGTAACATTTGTGTGAAGTGAAAATTCTCTCGCTGTGTTGGGGTAGATTTTAACGATCCTAATAGAAACAACTCGCTACTGCAACTGTCAAAAGTTGAAATATTATTATTTATTATATGGCTATTATCAAACAATTATAATTTTTGTGAGATAAACCTTTTTAATGATAATTTCGTATCATATCACTATCTGAAAGAAAATGTTTGGGAATGACAATGATTTGTCACATCTGGTGCTTGTACTAAAATTTTCCCACCCACTTTTTCTGAATAGTTCTTACACATAATTGAGAAACACGGACTCCCAGGTACTGTAAATCTTCAAGAATTTATCTTCTGTGGGTCGCTAGATCGATTTTATGAGGCGATGACAATGAGGATAATGTTTGTGGATGATTTCCGTGTTATTTTCGACTTAAAGTCTTGCTTGTTTAAATTAGTTTTTTCGACCTCCAAGGACAAAACTCAGCATTAAGAAGGTTTCTAATTTAATTCTCTGCTAATATTTTTTTGAGTACATTTCATAAGCGAGTTTCCGCTGTAGATTATTTAATTTGATGGGTACCCATATGATCTCTAAAGAAAAGTGTATATATACATTTATATGGTTATCGCTATATGGTTATGTATGGAAAGTGGATTATCATATTTTCTGTTCATATAGTATTTTTTCTGTACATCATGAATGTTTGAATATTCCAAGAATATGCTGTACTTTCTTTTCCTTTCATAATCAGAAAAGTTTATTCTTTCGATTGTGGGGAAAGCAGACTCACGGATTGACATTATATTTGCTAGATTATGAAAAAAAAATTCTTTACATTATTATTTGGAAAATGAAGTTATTTAAATTATTTATGTGAAAATAAACGATATTATAGATCTCTTTAGTTAAGTATAAGCAAAGAAGAATAAAATCGAAGTAAATCATTCTTCTTGCGTTTTACTTCACACGAAAACAAACAACGACGTTTGATGAATTCGCGTTGCTCAATCCTTTTGTTTTTGAAACTGAATGACACATTGCTCTGTGTCTAAAATTCTTCATATTTGTGGGACAGTACTTGAGTAGTTCCAATACATGTATCATTAGCAATTTGCGTGTTCCTGTTCCATTTCGACCGCGTGCTACACACGGCGCCACATCTAATTGCAGTTTACGACATGGTATCGCTGTCTGCGGGGTGCCTGCCACTAATGCGGTGGTGCCACTCTGAAATTAAATTGGTGGGACGGACCCTTTGGACTCGCGACCTCTCAGAAAACCGGCCTGCAAGGACTGTTACTTAAATTACAGATCTGTTTCCGCGATAATCAGGGCTTATCCTGGACATGCGAGAGATTGGAAGAATAGGACTAATGTCTTTTAAAACATGTTTTCTCGTTGATTGCTATGACATTGAAATATTGACATGTTATTTCGAAGGAAACAGTCATCATTACCCTCTTTCCAATAATTTGAACATTTTAGGGTGTTATAAAGAAGTATTAAAAATACATGCATTAACTTCTAATGTTTTAGAATTAGCATCTGTATTGGTATGGTTTACTACAATTTGCTACATTGTATATTATTTATACAATTATTTATAAATTATTTTGTTAAATTCTGAAATAAGAAATTTAAAATACGTACTGTTATGTAGAGAACTATCATACTGTGCATTGAGCGTTTTCTCCAAAATCGCCCAACCGATACGGTGTTATTGATGATTTCTTTCCACCGTAGTTTCATCTTTCTCTTGCTATCGTAACAATTCATAATATCACTGCGGAACTCAATGATTCTTCACTTTGCTAAATAACGATTTCTCTGATATGGCGTCTGGTCGGATTGACGTACAGAGAGGAAAAGTTATAACGACGCCAATACCATCTTTGTTCTCGACTTTTCTTCTTGTTTGTCAGCTCTTTTTACTCTCATGTATCTCTCTCTACCTTTTCATTTCAGTGGAGTTCCTCCCTTCCATATTCGTTTATTTCCGGCACCTAATTTAATCAAGTAAATGACTTTGCAACTTTGCCATGTTTAAAAATTGCGTTTTATTAACTCTTCTTTCATAGTCATATTCTTTTCTCGTAACTTGCCTCCCTTTGACTTCGACGTACTCGTTCTGAAATATGATTTGAATTCCGTTAAGAGAGGCAGTGGGACTCAATGGACAGTGACATGAGTAGCTGACTGAGCCGGCGGATTTCGAATTGAGGTGAGTTCATGGGATTCTTACTCGTACCTCAACAAGGAGGCTGACTCCCAAACTATTCAGCGTACCATAAAATTAGTATGTAGTCTATCCGGGGGATCAATGCGTGATGCTGGACATTGCTCTTCCTAACCTCGAGGCTAAGAAATTGCTAAGATCTATCCTCTATATACACTCCACGGCCACACCTAATTTATTAATTTATGTCATTTGGTGAGGTTCGGGCCCCATGAGGTCTGCTCTTCCACCTAACCGTGACTCGGATGAGGGAATTGGGAGGGAGAGATGTTGGGTTGCCGGGAAACGTATGGTAGCGAACCGACATTTGTCTGGAGTAGGCGATGGAAACCGCTGTTGAAAACCTCACCTACTCCAGACAAATGTGTGTTCGGTACCATAAGTTCATCTCTCCTTAAGATGTGTGGTGCTATAGTTTTTGTTTGTTGCTGAAACTGTTCTTGTTTCTCGAATCCCAGTCATTCGAGATTGACCGGGAATGTCTTATTACCGGAAAATGGCCTTTAGAATAAAATGCATTCCTATCTCCCTTATCTTCTGTGTTGTTTAGTCTTTGTAAGTATTCAATTTCGATGTACTTTTACTAGATCGAGAACAATTGCTTGGGAGAGCTGCAGTTAACGAATATAAATTACCCTCGAATATATTTTGGTTCTCAAGAAGTTATAAATTTTGTGAATGTCCGGAGGTATATTTATTCTCTTGAATACCATCATAACTAGTCCAATTCGAAGTTATTCAGTTTAATGATGTGTGAATTTGAAGGTTACGTATTTAACGGTGTTCTATAAGTGTTGTAGTATAGTTAAGGTTCATTTGATGAGAATAGACGGGGGGTATAGAGCTCAGAACTATCTGCAATATCGTTTAGGAGAAACAAGGGAAGGGGCAATAGCGAGTTTGGAACCGATAACGAGCCATTAATTAATTCAATTAGCCCACCTCATCGTCGGTACTTTGCCCTCGTCGGCGTTTCATGGCGGCGCCACCATGTCGATAGCCTTGTTTGACACTTTCGCCTCCTCACTTTTCTCAAGCAGGTCTCTTTCTATTGTTTAATGTTAATGTTTGAAGATATGTTGTAGCCAAAGTTGTATGGTTAACTTTGTTTCGAAGGGGTGATTTAGGGTGAAATTTGTTTCTTTGAATTTATCGCTATATCTAACGAACTAATGATATTACCGATTTTAGTATGTAAATATGTTATTTTTACTAATTCAAAATTATAATGATTGATAATGTATGCCGTTATAATAAAAACTCCTGTGCTTTGCCGGACGAGTCGACTAGTCTCTATATGAAATGAAATTTTGTACGAGATGTTGCTTTTTTATTGCAGAAACTCCCTTAAGAAATATTTTACGGTATTCTGATTTTAAAAATCTTAGTCAAGGAGAAATATATTTCCTTGAATTGTTGTCAGGTCTCACGAACTAATTAAGATATCATCACGGTTTATGTTGGTAAACGTGTTATTTTTCTCTACACTAAATTATAACTAAGGATAAACATAATGTATCATAAAAATAAAATATCTCGTCTGAAGTCTGGGTGGTCTTATAGAGATGTAAGATTTTTCCCAATGCATAAACACACTTTTTTTGGTTTATGAATACAGTGTGAGCAGAAGATTGATTTTCATTTGGCGCATGTTATCATGTGTTAGGTATTTTACATACCTTCTTCAGAAGCATGTAAAACTTAGATTGTGTAGGCGTATTCTGGAACGATTACGAATTCTCCATATGGCTACTTTTATCACATTGTTGACTACATATATTATTTATGAAGCATATTTAAGAGATCAAAAGTGAAATCTCAAGCAAATAAGTAGGTTTCTTACGTTAAAATGTGGTGCGCGTCACATTCCACTAAATATGTGAAACATCTAATGGAATTTTATCTTTCTGTGTGGACAACGACGAAGAATTGGACAAGTTAATTTGTGATTCTTAACTTTGTTTATTGCGTTGATGAAAGTGAACATCTTACTCTACGTATGAATATCATCTCTTCCATTACCTTCCGCTGTATCATCATTATTTTGCTTTCGTTTACATTATGGAATTTGCGACTCATAAATTCCTTTCTTTGATCTTATCCTCTGGACACGTATATTTTGCGTTAATTTGAAAGTTGTTTATTACTTTCATTTTCTGCTTCTATTGCCTCGTTGCTTCATTCTCCTTTTGGACATCATTAAGTTATGTTCTATCGTATGTATGTACGTTATTGCCATTCATCGCTCCCTCGTGCTGTCGTAGCTTCTCTCACGGTTGGTGTGACATCCATTGCTGGGCCGCCGGTGTCGCCTTCATCTCCCCCGTGCAGCCGTTGCTTCTAACATCCGTCGCTGCCGCCGCCGCCACCATCACCGCTCATGGGCTAACTTCATTACCTGCCAGCGGTGCCATTGATAAACTGGCGCTCCGTCGCAGGGTTATGGCTGTAGACGCGTGTAGTCAAAGTGCGGCGGCAACGCAATGTCACGACCTTAGCGTCCGTGACGTGTCACGGGACGTCGAGACTTAACCGTTTACTGTAGTGACGTCAAGTTGTATAACAGTCTCACTCAGTGAACTCCTGAATGCCTCACGTGAAGATCCTGAGACTGCTGGAAATATAGTTGGTTTTGGAACGTTGATTGCGGTGAATGATTGGCTACGTTTTAGCTATTATTTACGTACCTTTGCTTGTAATAAAAATTGAATTTTACCTACTATATGAAATACAGTAAATAACCGATTATGCGCGGAATTAGGTGGTGAGTCCGCAGCGGATTACCCATGTCGTGGATAAGCGGAATAATGACCAAATATAGGAATAATTATGGAGTATATCTACAAGACATAAGTGTCGTATCAATTTGTTGTTGAAAGTAACGTTTTGAGCCTCTGCGTATTAAGGTAGAAATTATGAAATATAATCGTTGAGAAAAGGGTTAAAAATAAAGGATGTATTTAATTTAGTCGTTGAATATAGAGTATTAAATTATAGAGAATAATATCTCAAAATTAAAATTCATAATATCTTTGTGAGTGAAACATCGCGAAACTTCAAGACAGGGGGCATCATTACAATCGTTTTAAAATATCCTACTCACTTTTTGTGTTTGAACTGAGAAAATAAAAACGCAACAACTTCTGTGGAGTTCTAATCATTATGGTTTTAAGTATTTGTATTGGAATACGGAACAATGCTCACTTGCGAGTGAAAATGCTCTTTCTGAGTTATGCCTGTAATATAATTTATGAACAGCGGAATTTGCTGGCAATAAAACCCGGGAATAATATGTTGAGGGCCTCTCTTGAGAATATCTCAAAATATATGTTTTTGGCGACCGTGTGAATTACATGCCCGAAACTGATAGAAGAGACGAAAACGATTTTTTTTACTATTACTGGCCATGAAGTTAAATGTACCTGATATTGACTGTCTTAATGTAATTGTTCAACTTGTTATGAGGCAAAATCAATAAGATAATCTAAACGACGCAGATACTTACGCAGAACTCGAATATTTAACCCTCTTACGGCAAGGATAAGATTTCCTGTGCCTAAGAAGATTTTGTTTGTGAATATATATTGCATTCCAGATAAAAATGTTTTTGAAGAAAAACTTGTTAGAGAAAAAAAATCAATATATAATAGCACGGCGTATCAATTTTATTATTATTATTATTTAATACAAACAGAAAACGGAGGGTAAATTCCTCTCAATATTTCTGTCGTCGACTGAAGTAGTTTTTAAAAGGAAAGAAAAACTATTTCCTATTAGATGAAAACCTGGTCAGTGTAAGTGTTGTGTGACTCAGTAACGATGTAATTATATTTGTGAATATTCCACTAAAATTCTTTTATATTATATTGTTCTAGAATGTTCTATTAAATCTAACTATGATATATATTGTTTTCTAAAATGTTGCACATAATGAAACGAAAACTATTCATTATGTCAAACTACATACTAATATATTAAAAATCCATGCACTTATATAGTTTCTGGTGTATTATAATCCTTTGTAGAGTATACACATATGTTCTGCTTCTCGCGCAGAACTTCCCCAAAATTTACTCCCTTGTGAATTATTACAGTATATATTTGGTTCCTCGCGAATAAAACCAGTTGACTTTGTTCATGTTATACTCGTATATTTTGAATGTATGCGCAATTAGTACAGTTTTGTCCAAGAAACGTGCTAATTGACCGATTAAGACAATACCATTTTCATTTACAATAAGATATTCTACCCTTTTTCTGACTCAAATAATAATATTTGGATCTGTCTGTTTCCATAGTTCCAAAGAAAGATTAGAAGAAAGAAAGCATTTAGAAAGGAGAAGAAAATATTATTTAAGGACCTTTAAGACCCCTAGACGTGTTAGAGGGAATGTGTAAATTGAAAATTGTCTCTTTCTCGCTCGAACACACAACCACCTGTCTGACTGCCTCGCATCCAACTTATAACCTGTCCGATCCAGTCTCTCGAATCCTGTTCATGGAGATGCCCGCTCTGATCCATTTTCTTCCTCCCGCCTGCAGTAGGATCCGCAGCGAAGGTGGTGGACGATGTCCGCTGCGAAGGTGGTGACTCGGTCGTTTGGCTTCCGCGTAACGGGACTGCGTCCGTGCCACCGCTGCTCTTGCACAAACTTATTTTGTCACCTTTGGACCGACGGAGAATCCGCTTCCGCCTCGTTTCCCTTACTCCTTTTCCTATTCTCTTCTTTCTCTCGCAGTTTCTTTTCTTTTTCTGTGATCACATGTCTATTATTTTCATATCTATTATGTTTCCGAAATTGACTAATTGTATGAACACTTAAAGCTGCGTTTGGTGAATTTGTAGCAATCTGCATCCTTGGAAAATATTTATCATATATTCGGACATATTTCTAAGTTAAACACTATTATAATATTTCCTATATAGTACCTGCAAAATTTAAAAAAACACTTCTAATTGAATAATGTTTGTACATATCTTGGTCATAGGAAGAATAAAACTATTACATTTCTAATATCTTTAGTTCCTCTTCGATATGTTACATAGAAATGTTTTAGTTCAAAAATGTTTACATACTCAAATACTTTTAACTTAAATGAACATGTTGTACAATTTAATGATATGGGCGACCCTAACGCCCTCGCGTTCTACCTCTGGGGACACGGGTTCAAACCAAGTTGGACGGAGCAGGCAGCAGGTTTTCTCGGGGTTCTCCCGTTTCTCCTGCCATCATTCACCACTACATTTACTCATCATCATTCACGCCCCCGAGGAGGTGCGACAGGAAGGGGATCCGGCACAATGAAATTCCCCAGCCAGCCAAATCAAGTATCCCCCCCACCTACCATCTCCATCTATACCGACCCTGTCTAGCACGGGATTAATAAGGGCGAAGGAGAAGAAGAAGTACAATTTAGTGTTGTATGTACTGTTGACAATAATACAGAATATTTTTGATACTAAGGGGAAAAAATCTTTATTGAAAGAAATATGGAATATGTAATTTACATTACGAAGGATGAATGACCAAATAAATTTATAAAACATAGTTATACATATTTCAAAATAACTAGTATATATTTTTATTTCATGAGACATTTACCAAATGAAGCTTGTTTTAAACGTTACTTGTTTTCTCTTTTTAACAACTGTTGCAGGCTACACATAAATATTTATTAAAAGTTGAAAGCTTCCCTGGGTGTTCAAACAACCGACATCAGTGATTTACAGGATGGTGTGAAAATAAATACGCACAGAAATATGTAATCAAAATTTAAAAAACAACGTAAATATGTCGAAAACTTAACTTGACTTATGAATTGAAATAAGCTTTGGAAGTTAAAAACAATTATGTATACATATATACATACATATGCGTGTGTATGGGGATGATCATTGTTGAGACCATGATCTAAATTGAACTTTAATCTAGCTTTTAATGAAGGTAGCTCGACAAAATTGGAGTTAGTGAAATGTGCATGAAGATAACTTCTAGTTAACAGTTATATATCTAAAATCTGAGTTTACAAAACGATTGATAGTACAAAATAACCTTTTCTTCGGAGATCATTTCAAAAATAAATAAGTTCAATGAAAAATGTAAGTACATTTTGAAAAAACAAAAAAAGAACTAAATTCCACATACGAGTGAAAGTTTTGAGTGTTCTGTATATGATTATTTTTATTAATCAATAAATTAATTTTGTAGGAAAAGATTACACTGCTTCTTCATAATATTCCATTACAATTATTTATCAATATGTTTGACGATAAAACTCCTGTGCTGGCAGTTTTCGTCCCGGCTGATAGTGTTCTTGTCCCCACGGGTAGGCCTACCTGCTCTTGTGATCAGTCTTGACAGTCTTGTTCAACAGCGCCACCTCAGCAACAAGAAGCCTTTCGGTTCATTCAACACTCCGGAAAACTTAGGAGAAGATATTTGCAGAGGCAAGAGCATTGGAGTAACGACCCGTATTCAGGCATCAGCAAATCTCTGACCCGATCTTCTCGTGAGTTCCTTAGCAGCGATTCTACGTGAAATGAGGATTTTTTTCGATCTTTGAAAAAAAAAGTCCTTTGAAAATGCTATGGCAATCTTACTATGAAAATTACAAAATTTGTTGTTCAAAATATTCTATACAAATAGTTGACTGTGACATAACTAATGGAAGATTTATCTCGTCATATTGGGAATGTGATGAAGAAGGATATTGTGATACGTCAGCGTCAATGTAGAAAACAACGGAATATTATTTCGCTGATGTAAGAATTTTATCTAAACCCTTGCATAGAAAATATAATTTTTAAGAAATCTCAATACTCGTTTTACTCTGTATTCGAAATTGGGATTTCACTGATACACTTCAGGCAAGGAAAAACATTTACGTATGTGTGCTTAATTTCTTCGTTTTTATTCACGTTGAGAAGATAAATTTGGCCGAAAGAAAAGGCATACATTGCTTGTAAGTTTTTGTGAGACACTAAGGATGTTATCTTTTATGCCATTACGAATTGATTTGAAGAATGGAGGTATTAAAAAGAGAAATCTTTTCTGACATGCAATTTTTTATCCGCGACAGCTTTCATGATCTAGCTAGTCTCCCTGATCCTCCAATTTCCTTGGCATCGATCTGCGGCAACGTGTATGAAAAGAGCATGTGTTGTGTTGGTATTTCGAGGGATTTGTTTGCTCGAGGGATGCGTGCTCTTGCGTGCGAAAGAAAACGCTGTTCCTCGCGGGCAAACCGCATTCCTGGTGAAGACCGCTGGTTGAGATACGGGACGGATTTAGTTTACCGGTTGTTGCGTGCAGTATGTTTCGTCTCCTCTGCGTAGTGGGCTGGTTTCACGAGATTTCAGGAAACAAATTATCTTCTGCTTCCTCAGTTGAGGTAGAAAAATGCTTGCTTAATTTATATCCCACTCATTTCTGAGCCCTCTCTAAACTAGTCGATTTTCTGTTTTTTTTCTCACACGATGACCCACAAAATTTTAGTTTTTCCCAGAAGCTTTTAACTCGGTCCAACATTATGTGAGTTGGGCTATTCTCATATATCTTGTATTTTTCCAATTATTTTTCAGTTTTTAAAAAGAAGGGTTATTATTTCATCCTCTGGGTTTAGTAATAATGAGATCGACAATACATTATCCAATAATAAAATGTAGGAGTATTAAAGCAAGTGTAACAACATGAAGGCTTAAAACATATTTCCAGGATTGTGACGAAAAAAGTTAAAGTTATATTTCTTCTTTCTTTTAATTGTTTCGTGATATGGTGTAACCTTTGAGACTTGTCGTGAACAAAAGTAAAGTGTTTTCATTTAACATGGCAGATTATGAAGCGTTGTAAGACAGATAAAACTAGTCAGACTTTTGTAATAAGGAAAACTTGGTACACCTCGTATATTTTGCGATTGGAGAGTGTTACACCGAGCTCTGAAGTGGGTTAATGTGCTCATATGCTATGACAGGTAACGAGATGAGATGCAAATGCGACCATCATCTTGTTTTCACAGCTCGATTCTACTCTGTTTTAAGAGGCATTGATCCTGTTGGTAACTCTATAATCCGTAGTAAATTAATTGTAGAGTATAATACACAGTAGGTTTTAACAGTTTTACATTATGGATAAGTAGTTTTGAAACAAAAGCGTTTGGATTATTTTAGAGCAGGGGTCGGCAACCTATGACCCGAAGTGGCAACCTATGACCCGAACTAAAGTGGGTTATTTGATAATTTCAAGTAACCCACTTTAGTTCCGAAAATAAAGTATAATATATAAAAATAAATTATAAAACATAAACATGAAACAAACATTTTGAGAATAAAAAAATATTGAAAATAGATACTAAGAACAACATTTTAGTTCGATTACCATGGATCTTATATACATTAAGTGTTTATGTGTATAAGATCCATGTCGAAAATATCTCTGACCCAAACGTCTCTTTAATACTCACATTTTGGTTGATTTTGACCCGCGGCCAAAAAAGGGTGCCGACCCCTGTTTTAGAGGTTATGTTATTTAGAGGTATCTTATTATGGACAGGAATTTTTTCTTCGCTTTTTTAATGAATATATGATTTGCCAAATTGGTATAAATTATATTGTTTAAGATCTTATATTAAAAATCAATTCATTGGACAAATTGGTATAAAATATTTTGTTATATCTACTCATTTTAAAAATTAATTATGCTCATGTTATATTTTTTGAAAAAAAAAACAACAAAAAAACTTATTTCTTTGGAAACTGAGCAAACTGAAACTGGTGCTTATATGTTATTGTAACCCTAAAGAAGATTTCAATGGGAAACCGAAGCGTTGGTGAGGTTTTGTTTAATCGACCAAGTCCTCAGAATTAATAAAATTAGTGTCGACACATTATAGCTCTGACAGTGACGGAAACTCAGTTACATTGTCAGAAATATGATTATTACTTCCTTCATCTATTAGTATGAGATCATCAATAGTGTTTTTTTCTTGTTTAATTCGTTCACCTCAACATAATACAAGTACATTTGTGAAACACTATTAAAAGGAAACATGTTCAACATTCTCTGTACCATGACCGTTTAGAGGACATGAGGATTGTACTTAACACGAACTTTTACTACTGCTTGTTCCAAAACAAAAATATACCGTTTAGCTCATTGTGTTATTCTCTAGTGTAGTCTAAGAAGTATAGAAAAATCATGTTATGGTGTTTGTTATTTGCGAACAAATGCTTTTCGTGGTCAATCGCTGCTTGTTGTTGTGGTTGTACAATGTGTCTCGAAATTTATTGGATATTTTCATCATATTTACTTTTTTCGTATTACTTCTCAGTAAGTTTCCTATTGTTAGGCAATGACTGTTAATTTCGCTCCTACTAGAGTGACACCTCGATGGAGAATTAATTGAGTAAAGAATGCGAGTGAGGCACTTGCGGTGTACTTTCTCGTTGCAGAGTAAGTGCTGTGCGATTCATCATAAGTCACGTCCGGGGCTGTCACGCTCTAAATTGAACGGTGGCCGCTACGCAACTACGAGATGTAATTGCCATAATAACAGATCACGGATTTTGACAGTGACGGAACATGGCGCACCACTGACTGTGGCGGTGGTGGTGGGAATCGCAGTGGCGCTGTGGTGAAAATTGTGATTGGCGCTTTTCCCTTTCCTCGAGTTTTCTGAGAGGACGATGGAAGAGCGGCCTATCCATTATGAGTGTCACTCTGTCGCTCTGGATTAATCGATGGGAAGTTTTCGATTAGAGACAACGAGTGCTGTTGATGAAGAGGTTTAATGGACAGTAAACGGAGAAAGATTTGCTCAGGTACCATTAGTCGGCATGGCAAATGAAGCGTATTTGTGTGCCACGAGTGTTTTTCTTTTTTTGGAGCATATTATCGGTAAGTCTATGTTGGAACGGCAATTTTCTCAAGTGCTTCAGAGAAGTTACTTGTGTTCTACCACTGCTCCTAGAAAAGGGTGATAGCTTCATACCTGGATAACTCTTATTTAAAATATTTATCATAATGGTATTTGTGTAATAATTGATATAAGATTTTAAGTATATCATATATGCAATTACGAATTTTGAATTAAGTTGATCGAAATGTTGTAATTACGCATTATGAAATTAAATATTGATATCTGAATTAATACATAGTATTTCAAGGTTATGAATTGTTTTTGTTGTAAAATGATATTGACTATTCTGTACGATGCTTTCTTCCTATCTAAAATAGTCAATAAAACGCTATGATTATGAAAAACATAGTACATACTTTTTGGTATAAGTTTCGGGTTTAAAAATGTACGGCTATACGAACTCACTTAATTGTTATTTTATTCACACATAGGGTAAGGATGTGAGTGGCGCAACAGGAAAGGACGAAAGGTGAGGACTGTGGCAGACTTGAAGGAAGATACGACAGCGTTTGTCGTTTTGTTGCGATATTCACTGGTTACCGCAATGAGAATAGATTATATTTGTTGTGACTCAGTGGAGCATATCGCACGGAAACCACAAACGCCCTAAACGTAGTTGGGAGTCTTACCAATAGATTTGGCCATCGAAAAGTGGGCTTTGAGAATTGCGATGAGGACAGAGAAAACACTTGAAATAGATGGGAAAACTGTTGGAATTGAAGAAGCGGGATGGATGAAGAATATAACAAAAATATTAGTAGAAGCGTGGCAGATTCGATGGGAGAGGAGTGAGAAAAGACCAACTTTTATACCGGATGTGACATTCACCCATAAAAATAGGAAATGGTTCCAGCCAGGAAATGCAACGACAGAAATACTAACAGACCATGGCCGTTTCAACATTGCCGCGTCAATTGTTGAGGTGCCGACCTTTCAACCTCCATGCTGATGTTTTCTTCAGGGCGAATGAAGAAGACTTCAGAAGACGACCTCAGCATTGAGGTCGAGACGTCGGCACCTCAACAATTGACGCGGCAATGTCCCGGAAGCCAATACATTTTTTACACAGGAATAATGATATTCAGTAGTAAATGTATAGTAATAGTAAAAACATGTGGTTTATTAGCAAAACGTAACTTTTTAGGAACTTGAATTGGGTTTTCTATCACCGCGTGATCGTTATTTATACAGGGGATTATAACGTATTAATTGGATCAATTTCACTCATATTTCGTGTTAGGATTTACACGTTAGTGTTATCGTATGTCGTCGCCTTCGTTTTCGTTTTGAATGAGAATTGCTCGTAATGAGTGTCTTGAGAGAATGTGACAGGAGTGAGGCATGCTAATTAAAAAAAAAGTGTAGTGACCTTTTACATTTTCAGAATTGGGAATGGAATAAGCTGATATGTGTGTGCAGGAAATAGCGATCATGTATTTATTAAGATAATTGTGCATAGAAGACACCAACTGCACGAGATATAATGGTTGGATGAAATTATATCATAAAGTGATAAAAAACACAAATGCTTGGCACATTTATGATCCCGCCTCTCCTTTAGGACCCTTGATCGGAATTGATGGGATGGTCCCTTGCTTACTTCCGGAGGGTAAATTAGCGTATTGTCCTCCACGTGGTCATAAGCAGTTAGTACTGTTTGTTTGTCAATAAATTTATTTTCATATAGGTATCGTTAAATAATTATGGGAGGTTATGGGATAATTGATGAAGATGTATAGGTTGAGTGGGAGGGCTGTAAGGCTCTATTGACCTAGTTGTTGGCGAGCTCTAAAGTCCCAATGATAATGATGACAACAACAATAATAATAATAGGTTGAGAGGTTACAATAAATTTGTCATAGGTATATCCTGAGCAGACGTTTCTATAGAAAGATTTGTTTGACAGATGCGTGAAATAATACTAAAATGCGGACGCAATAAATATTCTCGTAGTATGTTTAAGGCGAATAAAGGAATGTTTATGTGTAGGTAACACGCCTCTAGGATAGGAGTGGAAATGAAGTGGATGACACGTGAGTATATAGTGAGAGACGTATATTACGTGGTGGAAATCAATTGATTCGACCTGACATGGTCAGATGAACTCACTTGGGATGCGCTAACCGCTCAGCTTCTGAAGCATCTATGCTCAGTCATCCTTTAGAATCTTTAGTTATGATGGATCGCTAAAACTGAGAGTTCGACAATTTGAAAGTTATTTCAGTTAAGTTGATGCACTTGTTTACTGAAGTTCACTTATTAATGCACATAGAATATTGTGGAATAAGAAAATAAATCAAAAGCATTTACTAATATGATGACACCCACAGCGTGGTAGTGTCTTCGCTTCCTAGATACCGTTGAGCGGTAGAGCGTGAGTTCAAACCCTGCTTGACTTAACGTGGTGAGGTTTTCAGCTGGGGTTTCCCTCACATACTCCAGACATATGTCGGTTCGGTACCATAAGTTCCCTGGCAACCCAACATCTCTCCTTCTCAATTCCCTTTCCTAAGTCACGGTTACGTGGAAGAACGGGCCAAATGGCCCAAACCTCGACATAAGACATAAAATAAAAAGAAAGTGATAAACTTACTTTGAATGGTCGCATATTTTAATGAGACGAAAATATTGTGTTTCGTAAAACATTTCTCACGGAATTGTTTGGTTGTATTCTCGTTTCGATCAACTATGAACCACGAGGACGAACTTACTGAGATCCTGATCTTCATGGGTGTACTCAATCCTTGTGGTAAACGTAGTGGGGGGGGGGGAGAATGAGTCAAGATATAATAAAGATCCAAGTTAACAACTGTGGTTGTGAGCTGCTGAGAGTTTCTGTCACCATGGTCACAAGGGACTGAGGCGAAGTGCTACAAATGTTCACCAGGAACCTGGGGTATCTCCGTGGGAAGTAAACACATTTGCTTAACCGCCAAGAGCTTATCACATAATCATTGTTAATATTATTATGAAAATACATCAATAAATATTTCCTTTGAAGTAAGTTTCTGTTGAACCCACAAATTTCGAAAAATTAGCAATAATCAAATGTGGGATTAGAGTGCATGACAGTATCCACGTTTTAATTTATCATGACTTGCTTCTCACCATATCTCATAATATATGGTCTAGAACATAGTGGTAGGATAATTGATTTGCCTAGTTGAATATTATTGTGTTATCCCGTCTCTAAATTGAACCGTTCTACCCCTTCCAACTCCTCTCCGTCACTGCTAGAACAGGGCACTTTTAGTATGTTTACCTCCTAATTACACCAAACACATTCCAGAAGAAAAAAAACAAATTAAATGCTTTTTACACCTTTCTTTAGGACATTCGTTGACTAGAGAAATAATTTCAATATGCATTCTTTACTTTTGATTTCTAGAAGAGTCTCATTCTTAGGGAGAGAATTAGAGAACCCGAAATGTTTCTTTTCGGAGATAATGCCAGCATTCAATGGAAAAAGAAATCGGATTCGGTAATTCATTACTATAATATTCTAGCAATCTGGGAAGCCTTGTTTATGGCAATAGTATATCCGTTGTTCGTTAAGCTTAGTTCCGGTTTTTGGCTCGAGGAAGTACCTGGGAGTCGCTCGTGCGGCCTTGACTACGTCCGTCTTGCTGGCTTGCGATGTTAACGTTGTAGCTTGCGAGACACGACTCAATGCGCTTGTCAGCATCCGCGTCGGCGGAAATTCTCGGAAAAAAACGTTCGACCAGAGCAAGGAATGAACATCACCTTGGCTGCTCTTTACATTCTTTTCAAGTTCCGTGAAGAAAAATCTTTCCGTTTTCTTCATTTTGAGCTAATTTGTTTATAATACGTCTATTTTTATTTTGTACTGTTTGATCATATTATGTTTGTTTATTCTACATTATTTTAAAAAATTCAACGTTACTCCTCGTGACGTCATAGTGATTTCGAAAACAATTATATGTTAATACGTTAAGTGGAATTGAGGAGTATTAACATTGTAACGACGACAGGAGACATGCTGCTATTCCATATCGCATGACGCTGTTCAGTCTTTATGCTTTTCGCGGAAAACGCTGGTGCATTTGCAAGCCCAGTTGTGTTAAACGTAGATGAAGAAACGAAGCGAAAGATGGCTGATTAAAAATCAGAACGAACCTCGGAACTTTCACGATGAATCAAATCCTGTAATTTAATTTTGTGGTTCTTCACCTTTGAAGTCAATCCTATCTGATGTATTTTCCGTTCCAACAGCGTTGAGTTGTTTGTTGAATGGATATAGCACAAGAAATAATACGCTAGATAATAACGGTGTATTATAGTTTCCACTAGTAACCTAAGATTCAAATCTTTAAGAGTTCCCAATGATTTACCCCTATGGGTAACGTTTGAAATAAAAAAAATAATAGCTTAGCCTATTAAAAATTCTGGAGCGTTTTCCCGATGGCGTTATTTATGAGAGATGACGTTTTTTATCAGATGTAGAGGAAGTTAGATTTTACGTGATATTTCTAAAACTATCCACATCCCCGTTTATTACTCCTTTATTCATCACTTCGGTACTTCTAATTGGAATTTTGCACACATTCAAAATTAGAGAAAAATTGATGACAACTATGCCGTTCAAGTCCCAATTCAGCCCTTACGGGGTACCACCCCCGGAGATGGCGTGGAACGTTAATAATATGTGAAAATAATCCAAAACGACTAATATTTTTCTTATCTATTTTTTATTTTTTGGGGACGAGATGAGATGGGGACACTCCCGATATGGTAAAAGCTCTCATGAGGGAGCACCCATAGCACCCCAAGAAGTGGAATGGAAAAGGGTGAGGTGTAAAAATACTCGAAAATGACCGATGTGGATGTCAGGTTCATAATATTGCTGCAATTAACGTCCATTATACAATTAAAATATATAAATAGTTAAAGAACAAAAACAAGAACATGATGTCGGAACGTTGTGAACTTCATATCACAACATATATAGTATATAATTATTTACTTATTTTGTCACGTTCATACATTCGATTAGATTAGATGTGCAGTGCTAGAATTAGATAGAGTGCTCGTGCTTAGTCACATTCTTTCATGTAGTCTAAACTTTATAAACTCCTTTCCAATGAAATAGAACCCGCTCTTCCTCCATTTACGCGTCCTTGTTGCAGCCACTCTACTTTCACTTATAACTTCACAATGCTATTACCATGAACTCGGCCACGAGTATCGACAGTCGCATCACCATCTCGACCATGTATCCACCGTTATCGCTGCAATCGCTAAGGCCACAGTGTCTCCATTTCCTGCAGTCTCCGCGCCTGCCACTTGTATTGAGTAGTCCGTCTAAAACCTGCCCGTTATTCTGTCGGGTCTCACCGCCTTCCCTGTCGACATGCTCTAGTTCCCTCCAAGACTACCTCGTGCAACTTTTACTGCTGTAGAGCCTGTTGTCCGTCGCTCACTCGAGTCCATGTTGCCGATGTGCCGTCCTGTTCTGTGATCCATCGCGACACGGCAGTGGGTATTTTACAGCCGCAGACATTTTGGTTGTTCCTGGTTACGTTAAGAACATTATTTGTTACGGATCTTCAGGAATTGGTCAAAAGGAAAGGGGAAATAATCACACACCACTATATAACTGTTTCGAATATATTTTATTCAGGCTCTACAAAAGAAAAAAAATCGTTGTAGTTACTACAGATAGTATAAAAACAAGTACAATAACACGTACCTTGTTACATTATTTCTATATCATCTATATCAACATTACTCATCCACAAATCCAACCACATATCCACACATGCACACCAGGCACATCCTATGTATCCGAAACGTTGGCAAGTTATGTAATGTTTTTTTTATTTTACCAATTCCTCAAGGTAATACTTCTGTAATGCCAGTGGTCATGAACTACGTAACATTATTTCTTATGGTTGTGTGTTTCTGAATTTTTTGAGACATTTGTTGTTTGTTTTTTAATGAATAATTTTTATGAAACAGCTAATGTTTAAAATCTATTTCACACCGATTTGCATTCGCGTTTAATGAATAAGTTGGAATAAGCAGGAATTTTAGTCATGTTTTTGTATACGTATGTTCCGTAACCATAGTTTGTCACAAATCACGACAAATGTTCGGAATTTGTATCCTGTTGCGTTGTATTTGCGCTTCTTGTAGTTTTATTATTTGACTGTCCATATTTATTAACACAGTACAGCGCTATCTTACTCGTAATTACTATTTTATTACAGATTACTAATACTTCGTCTTTGATGTCATGGGCTAATATTAATTTTTGGCATTCTTTGACTCCGTCAAAGAACAAATAAATATTGTCATATTTTGTATTATATACGTGATAATTTTGTGTGGTATCTACAAAGGTATAATTTGGAATGTGATTTCGTATTCTGGGATTACGAAACCCATGAAATATTCTGTTCATATAAGATATGGAAATGGACTTGCCCTTTCCTTTTCAAGTAAGCTTCACTATTTAATCTAGTATTTAAAATGTATACAGGAGAAGTTGGATTCGTGAATCAAGATTCATTGATTTTATTCGACCGGACTCACTGTGGAAGGACTTCTCCACCGTGACTGAGCTGAATGATGGCAGCGTCTCAAAAGCGACTGCTCATGGGAGTATTCAATGAATAGGGCGTCTCGCTTGAATAACGTCTTTGCTCGTTCGAAATTTCCTCGTTGGTTCCACTTCCGACTTTTTATTCAGATATTTGCTGACATAGTTTTTGACTTACGTTTTTATGTTTATTTTCTGTTCATCTTTTCCTGGTGAAAAATATAGCTTGAGGTAAAAATATAACGTTTCAGAAAATGTTTATCTGAAACATTATATTTTAATCAGTATTGGATTGATTCTTGGTATGTAATTTTATTGTAAATTTGACGATCTTTTTCTTGCCTCTATTGAATGCTTAGTTGCGAACTATTTGATTAGCTCTCGGAGATGAAGCTAAGTTTAAAATACATTTATTTAGAAATTTAATTTTTCCGGAGGTTACCTCGCATTATTCTTTTTAAATTATTACAGTGTTTTCAGCTTTAATCTGTAAACTACTGATACGAATATTCAGTTATTTTCTTTTGGTCTGAAGTGAATTCTATTTCGCATGAAGACATTTGTAGTAGGACTTCAAAGTACGGTGGGAGTGGGTAGACGTTTCTGGAGCTGATAATGCAGGAAGCAAACACAATGAGTGAGCGTAAGGTCACGTGGTACAAGAGAAACATCGATGCAAACTTGTAACTGTGAATTCATACCTATAATCTTCAATGGCGGAATAATTGATAATACTTGTTGCAAAGGTAATTTTGTCTCGGTACACTTTGATTCTCTTGTTTTCGTATATAATTTGCTGAGACCCCTTCCTCTCTCCTTTGGTGATGTTCATGAACATGCATGTTTATCTCATAATTTCGGATTACTCAAGGTGATCATTAATTGAAACCATAAAGGTTATTATAGAAAATAAAACCGCTAAGTCATTATACCGAAAGTCAAGAACAGCTTTTACCTTTCAATTGTGCGTATCTAATGCTGCTAGTTCTTCAATTTGTTTCAAATTGAAGGATATTCCTTCGTTCTTTCGAAGATACGTTCGAGACTATGTTTTCATATGAGCAGATTTAATATCAAATACTGTTTAATTTCTCGGTGTGAGTTATTATTCTTAAGCGTTGGACAAAACACGTGAAATTTATGAGACAAGATGTCATTATAAATTCAGTATAATGTATTGATTACTGAGATGACAATACCATTTTTTCAACTGTAACAAGATTTTAGTATACCAACAAGTACTTTAGCTGGTGTTTAATTGCGGGGCTGTGTCAAGAATTCACACAGAGACTGCGATGTTTAATTCGAGAAATGTATTTTTATTTCCGAGAATACGGAAGCATCAAAGCTACTTGACAGAATCAACATAATTAGGATGCTTAAGAGGATAAAACCTATTGACTTAGTTCCCACTTTGTGACTGGATTTACGCATTGGTCTGTGTTTCGGGATACGATGAATTGTTATTTTTGTAATACTAATACTAATTACATTTTTATAAAATCAATTTAGTTGCATTAAATAAATATATTTGTTTTAAATATATGAGGGGATTTTAAAAAATTTGACCGCATCAGTGCTGGAAGTGACGATTCTTGCTCCTCCTTCCCTTTTCTAATTTTCCTACGCTACGCTCCATTCATGTCTCAGTAATCTCTGGGTAGAATCATTGAAAACTTAATACAATTCGTTCACAGTTGCGTTTACACAAATGAAACTTATGAGGCAACTAGAACACATTAAACAGCAGAAAAATTATCATTATGAACAGACAAAAAAATGCCGAAGCCTTCAAAGACATTAAACATGTCACTATTGTTTGTTCATTTTGTATTTAATACAAGATTACTTTATTGTTATTTTGGGTTGTTTTTTATGATTGTGTCCCTGATAGAATATATGTAAAACAACTTGTAACAAATATGTAAAATATGTAAAATATGTAAACATGTATGTTTCAACCCTTCTTAAATTAATATGTAATGCAATGTTAATGTAAAACTCCGACGCTGCTCATAATTTTTGCTTCGCCTACTCTTAACCACTCGAATAGTTGGAAGACGTTCCGTTACGAATGCCGTGACGAGAAAGGAGCGTATGTGCGGCATGTAATGATTGGGCGGAAGGGCAATGACGTTACATGAGACGTTGACGAAGGCGGTGCCAACGAGAGTGAAACCCCTTTGCTCAGAGCTCGTGGGGGCGGAAGGATCGCATGCGCTTTCCGTGTGCTGCTGCTGAGACGGCGAAACGCCCGTTCTTCGTCTTACCATCTTACAATAGCTATCAAATCATGTGCGGTTGTGGGCATATCTATTTTGATCCAACAGCCACGAAAACGTAACTCAGTTTTTCTGTAAGTAGTTGAAATAGAAAAATAGTAAGAAACAAATTGTACTCAAAATGAGCGTGTTCTATTTTGGTATGGACTACATAATGAGTTCCAGGGAGTACAAATTTTTCGTATTCCTGAAAAAAAATTCAAAATAAAAAAAGATGGGAAACATTTGTGTACTTAGCAAATATTTACTTACAACTGTGGGTAAACTACGCCCGTGTAGCAAATGTGGTAGGACAGCGTATTTCTCCTTGTTACATTGTGTTTTTTTTCTTACGTTTGCCATTTTGCAAAATTCTATTCATATTGAATTGTTTAGTAATACCTTAACTCTTTTTTAAAGTTGAGAATAGGTGAAAACAGCCAGCCTATTTTTTTAATATTGATGCTTTATGTATCATGTCGATTTCAGAAATGTAGTTGTAAAATCTAAATTATACTCCAAATAATAATGATTAATCTTTAGGTTTGTATCTGTTGTATTCCTTTATACTCTATCGAGCCTAAATTGTCCAAAAGTGTTAACCTACAAAGTTTTACTTTGCATCTATGATCCTTTTTTAACAAAACGCTCTATTTATGCCTTTTTGTGCCAAAGTTTTTAAAATGACCATTTAATGATTGATTATAATGGTTAAAAAGGTCTATACTGGTTCAAAAAAAACACGGGAAAAGAAAGATTGTCAGAGAATATTTTCCAAAAATCTGTTGAAAACGTAGTAAGCTCTCTGAAGGTGAATATTTCTGTTCATTCACCTAACCGTTCAGAGGTAAATTTTTGTTGATGCAATAGCGTTTTTTAGCAAGCTCTTAAATATTAAGTTTTTTGTAATATTTTTTAATTATTAAAAGTTTGTTTAACCACCAAAAGCTGGGTGTCTGGCAGTTATGCCTATATTTTAAGAATTGGGGGAAAATATTTACCGAAAGTTATCTTATAGGAATAAGATACAGTAATATCAGCGTGGCTCAGTGGGTTGAGCGCTGATATGCTGGCTGGATGGCTGGGATTTGATCCCCAGTGTGGTGGGAATTTTTCATCACACATCAACATCCAGACTGACTCCCAGGTTTACTCAACCTTTTGTAAAAGAGAATCGGATCTATTCTGAGGTCAAACCTGCCGGAGCAAGATGCATGCCTTATTTCCTCCTCGTCCTAGTGACGAGACCTACTAATTGCGGAGGTCTATCCTCTGTAAACCCCTTCGGCAACTTCGACGCCTGTGGGACACATTGACTATTTTGTAATATTGTACCATTCTTTTCTTTCTTTGTCAATAATATCTGGAGTTACGCAAACAATATCTGGAAGCATAACATCAAAACTGAGGTGCTTGGTTGTATCCATGTAGATGTGTGATTAATTTTCAACTAACCATTTATAGATGTATTCTAAATTTCCATTTAAATATTATATATTCGTTGTGCAAAATAAAAAAATAATATAATTGTCTGAAAGTGATAGCTGTTCTAATGTTAACGAGACTATATGTGAGTATGGACACTCTTTCCAGTTTTCTTTACCCCAAATACATGGTTAAAAGAACAAAGGTACCTTCCATATATTTTCTTTTGTGGGTGAATTTTTAAACTTCTTCTATATCCGAGTTGAAGACCTGATTTAAATAATAATTTCATTGTATTATTTCTACCGGTTTTTTTTCAGTTTATAGCTTCAGTACATGTCTAGGTATATTCTTTGTTTACAATCTAAAATCACAACTAACCATTTTCAGTTGTGTTATATTTTGATAAAACCTTGATAGATAATTCAAGGTACAAAACCAGATAACTACTCATCTATTGTGTTGTCTATACTATCATATCGTTAATAAAAATGTCTACAAGTATTAAAATTGGATATATTATCCGTAATTGATCATGATAGTTTTCTCTCGTTTTACCCTTTGTAATCAGTATGGTAAATAATTTGACAACAATTGAAAACATCCATATTTAAATTATAATAAACTTTATTGTCAAACAAGCAGTTATAAACTGTGTATGACCACGTGGAGGACAATAAACTAATTTCAACTGCAGATAGTTTCCCGTTACTAGTCAGTACCATATGGGATTTTATTTACATGTCTCCTGACAATATGTATCTAACTAAATCTGTGTTGACGGGTATTAGCTTGGTTCCATTACCAGAACTCTCTCTCTTTTTAGCACACATTCCGTGGCGGGTTTCCGCCTATTGCAGTATTGACTGTCACATCAAGTGAGATGGTGTCATGACTGTGGTCTCGTTGTTGGTGTTTCAGATTGTATCCTCTTGTTTGTTGATTGAGTTCAGAGATTTCACTAGTCTCAGGGGAGTTGTAATACCATTCTGATGGTATCGTATAGAAAGGCTCTTTTTAGGCGAGGCTTTGGAGTGAGATACGAACAGCGAGACTCAGTGGGATATTGCACATTTCACAATAGCTGTGATAATGGTCTCGGAAGAAGACATCTGAGTGAATTTGTCTGGGAGTGATGTTTGAATTTAAAAAATTCTGCCAGTGCGGATACATGAGATGTTGGTGCAACATCTATCGTTGCAAACTAGAGATAGCAATTTGATGGAGAGAGGTGTAGTGAGAAATGGTGACCAGAAGATATTGGACTACGGGTTATGACGGTTTGTTTCTGTGTGTCTGATGGTCCTGTCGCGGTCAACATCGCCGTCAGAGGGAGGGATAAAGCAGGGCGTAATTGCTTTCATTACGCTCCTCTAGCTGAAGGTGTATTTCCGCTTTCTCTTCTGTTTCGTCGTTGTGTTGTCCACCGAACGTCCGACTGAATTTCGCCACCCCTGTGACTCGTCGTCCCCGCCCCTGTCCTCTCCATCCCTGTCCTCTCCATCCTCCGCAGCTTTCCTCGGTCATCCGTCGTGCTGTCCTCGTGCTGCCATCTGCTGCAGGCCATGCGAAGCAGTGGTGGGAACTAGAGTGCGGGTTCCCCCACTGAGCGACCGCCAACCACTGCTCTAGGGATTGGGCTTGTATCAGAGATTTATTTTCTCCACTGTCCACGCCGGCGTCACATGACGCTGCAAATGAGAGACAGCGAGCGAAGCGCGTGGGAGGAGGATGTGACTGGAGAACCACGTGACACACAGGAAGGTGTTATTATTTGGTGACGGAAAAGGAGATAAGAATGATGAATAAGATGGCTTGATGAAAATTGGGAGTGGTTGAGGATGGATTATAGATAAAGATACACGTTTTGTCGGTTAGTTATGATAAGATATCGGACTGCGCATGCTTAATATAAGAAAACGTACACTGGCACGCTGTGATTATTTTACCTCAGTAACTCCTTAATTGACCTTATCAGTAAGCGAGAAACGAATATTCGAAGAAATTATATCTTCTGTTGTATAGAAGGAATGGATAGGAAAGACCGAACTCGAAAACATGTTATGAAAGCAGAGCAAATGCCCACACCTACAGTTTTGGTCGGATGACGCCTAAAGAAGGGTTCGAAAATACGAATTCGGTTGCGCATTTAAAAAAGCGGGAATCGGCTTTTCGGCAGCGATCATCCGGCTTTAGGTCCGCTGCCTCAGGCTGTGTTCGTCCTCTTCTCTGCTGTCACTCGTACTTTCTCTATCCCCAGTTGGCTTTCCTTTGCGCTGTGCTGGGGCTGCATAGCTGTTTTTATGCTGTGCTTTGTAAATATGTTTATGAAATTTTAACGTTTCAATAAAGTATACATATTTTCTCGGATGAGATTGCATTTTGTGCTTGAACGATGGGTATCTTGTTATTGTTGGGACGTGAAAATGTATTATGATATACATTTAACTTTGTGATATCACAGTTTCAACAGCAAGAACAATACGTAACATGTTCTCTGCCATAATGAAAGATGATTGTTGAAATTGTTTGTCTTCGATAATAAATACTAATTGGAATTATTTTGTTGTATTGTCTATCATTTTTAACAGTAAAATAATATAACAAAACGTTTTTCCTTTAATTTTGTTTATCAATAACACAAATGTTGTGAGTGAAATATTTCAGGGAAGGACATGATATAAACTTTCCATAATTACAAAATTGAGGAAGTGTAAAATTCAAGTACATTCAGTTATGGGGCGTGGTTCAGGCCTTAGGGACTTTCATTCCGGCTACTGACAATAAGGTGTGATGGACTTCAGATGTCGGGGTATCGATAGTATGAAACGTATTGAATTGATACTTATGTGTACTAAGAGAGAAAAACACTTGCTAAAACCCTCACCTACAAGTAGTCCTTACCGAGGCATATTGTAGTAGCAGCTCATGGTACGTATGGAGCGCAGACAATTCTTGTGTGTTACGTTTATATAGTAGTGTAAACTATTTTTCGTGCAGTTTCGAGAAACCTGATTGTAGTGTCAATATTATGTTATTCTATGATGTGACATTATTTGCTCCTGGCTTTACATTCAATTAAATAGCCGTGTAATGAAAAATTATAAGACAAGAACTTGGAAAGTCATCAATGTGTAGCCTAGTATAAACTTTAGATAGTTTTTTCTGTGTATTTCTTTTTATGTAATTTTGGTAAAGGAATCTGAAGAATATGAAGAGAAATGATTCCTTCTATGCTCAATATCATCAGAGACAATTTCAACACCTTGAAATGGAAAAATAGATTAGAAATTTCTAAAATTATCCATGGTTAAGATACTGCTTGATTTCCATAATTTTCTATATTTTGTTTTCGATGTATTGACAATGAAATTTGTTCCGGGGTGACATACAAATGATTGGGAAATCTTCTGGTGGATGCCACAGAACACAACAGATTTATGAAGACGGAGGACCAGCTTCTAAGGAAGCAATTTGGGGGATGTAAAATAAGGAAAATACCAAAAATAACCCTCATAAATTTAATGAATTGAATTTCGTCACAACATTGTAGGTAATAAATGAAATAAACATTGAATTCACTCTTGATTTATTAAACTAAAAAATACATAAACATAAAGAAACAATTGAACAATCAAAAAATTGGATTAAGCAGAATGGTTACATACGAATCTAAGTATCACTAAATCAGTAATCTTTCTAGATAATTCACAATTGGCACACATTTATCCATCAATTCACAGACTACTTGTGTATTTCAGTATTACATAGAATTACTGCTTGATAAAGTGAAATAAATATCCAAGAGTCAATAGGACTTATGATTAGAACGGAAATCCTTATATTAATGGTGCATTTTGATCAACACAACATTGCGTATTTCTTGGTAATTGTGGAGCTTTAGCAACATTATCAAACGACTTTTAATTTATCATGATTGCGTATTTCATTATTACATAAAATTACTATTTGATACAGTAAAAGAAATGTCCAAGAACCAAATGAATTATTAACATGAAAGGTTCTTTATTACGAGTGCATTCAACCAAATGTTCAAGATCATGCCACTCCGTAATGTTTTATATTCTATTTTCCTTCTGAATTTGATACAATCAGTGGGGATTTGTCTCTCAATAAGAAAGAAAAGTGTTCTGCTCTAGATTACACTGACGATACCATTTAGAGAACCATTGAAATAACTGATAACAAAAGGAACACATGTAACCAATTATTGCGGAGCAGTTCTTGTTTCAAGCCAATTTGAAAACTGGTAACAAAAGAAACACATGTAACCAATTATTGCGGAGTAGTTCTTGCTTCAAGTCATGAACACCCACACATATTCAATACGTGGATTGTCACCAAACACAGTATGTCAAGAACTTAAATGGTAATACTCAATCTTTGGAGTCCAGCTGGCGTTGTCTTCGGTCTGTAGCTCGATGTCTTGAAGTGCCGGGACACGCACTCGCATGGGAGTACAATGATGCACACGCTAAGTTGGCGGGCGCGAATTGAAGTATAGTAATAAGAAGCATACGCGCACACGAATGGAAATACAGAATCGGAGCAGATCCCGGTCGCGTGCGGCAACTTGTGAAAGTGCTCTTAAATGTAATTTAACAATACGACTTGACGTTACTCGCTCTATAATGAAATGAATAGAAAATTAAATAAAAATAACTAAGTAATCAGACTTAGAAGGAAAGACCGTCTTTGAAGTCGGGTGACTACTGGAGCGAACAAGTATGTCTGAGTGGACGAGTGGTGGACGATTGAGATTTGGTGGGAGGGTGAAGAAGGGCAGGTGGGGTGAAGGGATGCCCGTTTACTGACACTATCTTACGGCGGGCTAAGGAAACTCAATGCTAAGGCGTGCAAATTTGGGTAAATAGAAGATGCAGGAATTGCGCGCTGCCTAATGAAAGGTGTTCCGCGAAACAAAGGCAGGCCACCGTAGCCTGCACTTTTGGGGGTGAGAGGGTGGCAAACGTAGCCTCGCTGACAGGTGCTTAGGAGCAGGTACCCTCACTTAGGGCAGGCATAATTGCCAACCGGGGTGAATTGTGTGTGCCGGAACAAAATTGACAAATCATTCGTTTCGGTGTATAGAACTGACTGAAAATAATGATTTATGAAACATATATATCTGTAATTATTATCGTAGAGTATTGAAGCTACGGTCAACATTTTATTTCGTTTTTATTTTATTTATTTCGTGTCACGTCTTTTCCCTTATCTTTTCTCTATTCCTCGTCGTTTCCCTTATCTGACCTCTCCTCGCAGTTTCTGGAGGAATGGACCCCTTTAATCTTCTATCGCCCGTCTGTGGTGTTGCGCATCTATCATGTCCGTGATTTCCCTTCCCTCTGTTGATTTTGCGAGCGTGGAGCGTGTTGATTCCGCGGCCGCCGAGAACGGGCCTATGCGTTGCCCTTGAGGCACACCGGGTGGCTGACGGAGAAAACGTCGCACGCTCGTGACATGCTGCAGGCGGCGCGTCGCTCGGTTGTGTCAATTGGGGAGAGGGGCGGTGTTAACCGACACGCCCATATTGGGGTTTTGGCAAGAGAGAGAGGAAGGCCTTCTAGATTGGAGATCAGACCTTTTCCGCAATCGGAGTTTTAGAGGATAGATTGCCATGTCCAGACGCCGTATTGGTGTGTAAATCTCGCAGCGATGAATTCCTGGAGGGCCGTTCGTTTTCCTGCTGTTCCGTGAGAAGAGTGAATGGGGTTTGCTGAACATGGCATGAGAGAGGAAATGGAGTGAGAGCTTTGGCGAGGGTGTCGAGTGGATATTGAAACGTGGATGTAGTTGGGTGTACGGAGAAATGTACTAAACATGTCGATACAACTTTGAGTCGACGACTTGGATGTACATAATGGTTGAATTTCGTTTCGACAATTTCTTCTGTGGATTAATAGCATTTACTTCCAAGAGGTATCGCTGAACTTTGTGTTTTGTGGTTAACTGAACCAATAGTTGGTCACCCTTGTATGAGCCCATGCGGGTGCATATTCCGTATGTATGAGCTCACAGGTATGAAGTAAGATTCTTGTTTGCTATTTGGTGTTTGCTATTAGAATTTCAACAGTTGACGTCTTAACAAATGTTGTAGTTTATCTCGTATAATAGTAGTAAAAATACAAAAATTAAGTCGTAAATAATTATCTTCAACAAAGCGAAGTGTTTGTTGCATTTTTTTGTGTGTGTGGGGCTCTACGGCTCGTCGACATCAAAGGTTATTAGAGCTATAAAAACTTGTACAGGTAGGGAAAATGTAGTTACGCACTAAGGAGAGCCAACAAGACTCTCCCCGCGTGTGAGACTCGAAGAATAACTCAACCATACCCACTAAAAATCCTCCTGAATTACAATATATCAAAACATTACATATATCATTACAAAAAAAGGAAGGAGAAAGAGGAAAATGAAAGATACCCTAGCGTCGGGATCGAAAAGAACAAGAGCTGACCAAGGAAGGTCAGGAAAGAGAAAGGAAGGAGCCTAAACAAGTAAGGGGAAGTAATGCCAGACTGAGCTCGGGGCCCCGTGTTTGCCAAACACGTACTTACTAGATGTAAGTCCCCTGGGGGGACTTCATAGAAGTCATACTGATGTTTGGAAGGGAATATTTATATGTTGTAAATTTCCAGGAATGAATGCGTTTGTGTGAAATTTTACTCATTAATTCCTTTTGATGATCTTTTGGATAGGAAGCAATCTAGTATATAAATAAAAATTAAATGTTGTTCGTGAGTAAGCGCATCACTTGAGAACGAGTGGACCGATTTGTCTAATGATAAAAAAAGTTCGTAATCGTCAGAATAAGGTTTTTAGGGAAAAAATTGGAAAAGTTGCCCGGGAAATTGGAAAATTCGGGGAAAACTGAAAGTGCTTTTTTCAATGCAATTTTTGTATGAACTCAAGACCATTACTCACGATTCCAAAGATAGATATGCGTAAGTCGTTTTTTGTTTTGTTCGTTGTGATTTTGGAAAACTTTTCAGGAGAAAAATCGGGACAATTACAAAGGAAAGTCGGAAAATTCGAACAAACTACAAAAATCATAATTTTCACAAATTCACAAAACGATCACAAACAAATTTATTGAAATTTGGACGTCTGTGCGACTTCGCACGTGTGTGTGTGTGTTGTAATACGTTTACCCTTCGTTGTAACTTTTGTAGACCAAAATTTACGTTTACATACTTAACCCGTGGTGATGCCATACTTCGTAATACTTTACGAAAATTCGAAAAAGGAAACATTTCTCTCCAATTAGTCCTTTTGATATGAGTCCAAAATTCCCGCACTCTTAAAATGATATATCTTATTATTTGTATTGAAGTGAAAATGTTTTATTAGACACATTTTCTATTTGTTGAAGTATTTATTTATTTGTATACAACAACTATAACTCTGTTCGTAACTTTCTTTTTTAATGTTTTTGCTCCTGTTTCCTTAGTTACAACTTTCACTAACTTTTAGTTCAACACATTTGAAACATCATTTTAATAATTCACACATCAAGATAAAATGCGAAATCCACGAGTGAAATAATGGAATTAATTTTCTAGCGAAGGGAGAAAGATATTTGTGCCAGCTCTCGATTTCTATTCGCTCGTCCCCATTCCAGGCAGCTTTTTTTCTCTCTATTATTTATGTTCGCTGAATCGCTCTCTTCGCCGATTAGTAGAGAGCAAGTTGCTGTGATATTCACGAAAATCGCGTTTCCTAATTGGTGAGACGTTTCGATCTTTGGAAGCGAGTCTGTGTGTCACATGATCGTTTTGTAGACGAGCGCCGACTGCTCTGCCTCTGCCTGTTTGCGTGGCAATTGGGAGCAAGCGGCTGCGCGACGCGAGCGCTGCCACCAGCCACGGAGTCTCGCTCGCCTCTTCTTCCGCAGCACTCACGCTTTCGATAACGGCCATTAGTGCCAATCACTCGGGACGATCTGACAGCGCGACTTCGCTGTTAGTTATTCATGCACCTCCGTACAGCTCACTCGTTCCTCCTCCGCCGATAAGTCGCGAATGCTTCGCTGCGCATTAAAGGCTGTGACGGGAAAGCAACCTCTTGCAATTGCGACTGTAGCGAAATCGGGGATTTGGTTTTTCCGTTGATTCCCGTTTCGTATTTTGGCGTAATAGCATAAACATATGAATATTTTAGATTAGGAGACAACTCACAATCTCCATATTCGAATTGGTAAATAAGCACTATTGGTGTGGAGGAAAGTGTTGGATTTATTCTTTTTTTTTCAGGTAGTTCGGTTTATGAAAAACTCTCCCCAGAAAAAGAATGAATTGTTTTAGTAACTTCTGTTTACATTGCCAAAAACTGTTCTTTTGGTATTATGAAAGAAAATGGAACATTTCTGTTAAAAAAATTGTGAAACGAAATTAACTGTGCAATTATTTGCGATGCTCACTTTGTACTACAAGAAACAAATGTAGGACCAACAAAAAAGTTTTATGACAATACTTTTTCAATGCTATTTGATTAAATGGTTACTAAAGTGCCCATTAGTAGGAAAATGGAGAACGGGTGGGGGTCCGCACATTTCAAGTCAAGTACGATTCAACTTTTCTACCTGCGCGGCGGGGGATCAAGCTGTGGTGATGTGGGTGGTAGTCCGCAGGGTTGGACAAGGAAAAAGTTTACAGACTACGGTCGCCTTCAACGTGTGGCCCTTCTAAAGAAATATAAGAGTTATTTCACTAGACATGCAACACCATATTTATATTTCCTTCACCGTAGTAACAGTTAATCTACTAGAATAAATATATTTACAAATATACACGGTACATTTCTAATTATTCAATAAAAATATATTTTAAAATATTTTGATTTTTCTTTAGCAAGAAACCCTCATTCTTGCTTGGTTCAAATAAATTGTAAACCTGAAAATAATTGTTCTGACTATTAACTTATTTCTGGTTTTGAATACTCCAAATACCATTTTCTGCAACATAAAAGGGTGCCAAGAAAAACCAAACCAGAAGACATTCGTCCACCACCAGTTGAAAATATAAATTCCATAACAATAAACTCCTTGTTGTTCTAGTATAGCAGAATGTAGTTAAAAAAACAACAAATTTTCGAAATTTCCAAAAGGCGTGGATTTTTATGCAATTTATATTTTCAACTGGGAAAAATTTGGTGAAGACAAACTACTTTACTGTCTCATTAGTAAGCAGACAACGGCGTGTCTAAAGCCGTATAGAATAATATTCTTCAACTCACGTGTCCATAACTGCACGAGAGTTTGTATGGCTTGTCCTTGTGAATTTTATATTTATGAAGGAATTGCGATCGGAGTAGTCACGATAGTGATTTTATTTTAAATAGTTATGTTTTGCGTTTTAGATTAACTGCCATTCAATAAGACTATGTGAGTTATGGTTCAGAAATGGAATGGAGTTCGTGTAAGCATATAACATTACGAAAAGAAATAGAATCATTTCAGAGAATTAAAGTTCCTCATTTATTGCTGTGTTTTTTGTATTTAATTTAATTTTGATTCCAATATCTTTTATTCTTTCCGAGTTGAATTATCTACAGTTGTAGGTGATTTCTCCCCGAGGTATCTGGAAACATCTTTCAAATCAATGACGGTTTAATGGGATGTTCGCGACGGAAAGGACAAGTGATCGTCTTCGCTTATGAAATAAAAATATTCTTCGAATTCTATTGAAATCGAAAAATAGATTGCCATCTACTCCGTACATTTCAATCGAAAAACTATGTTGTATGTACTCAAAGTCATGTAACTTTAATCGGAGAAAGTGTAACCTAAGAAAAATGAACACGAACGGGAACGTACTATGTTAATAAGTGAATTGTAAAGTAGTAGCAGTAAATTAAGTTATTGTCTTCAGTGTGATCATAGTTTGTTACTGCTCTCTTGACAAAGAAAAAAAAAATTTATTGCCAGTCCAACTGACTTGACGTTAGTACAGCGCTTGTCAACATTGTAGCTAACACTCACTTTACCATCATGAGTAAGGGTAATGATAGGTGTACCTGGCGAAATGTTGCTAGAATTTAAATTCGCATTTCTTTAAACTTAAATCTATTGCCAACATCGGCCATCAATTCGATTCGCTAGCTCTTTGTGACGCTATTATGTTCTTTCTGCGTCGAGCGGGTGGAACGAATATTACCTTGTATTTTAGTTTTGTGTTATCAACGTGTATATTTTTTACAGCAAATAGTCGCTTTTATAACTACTATTAATATTTATTGATAATACTTAAATTTGTAGAAGTTGGCTATTCGTTTTAGGTAGCCATATTGCGTTTTTTCCGTTAAGTTACGTGACTGAGTATAAATTGGAAAACTATATTTTTAAATTTAAATATTAATTAGTTTTATGACAGGTTTTCACTTAATAACAAGAGGTTATATATGTTGTTTTATTTCTTTCAATACGCTGATTCATGTACACTTAGAAATAAATATTCTGTCAAACGCTGGCTACTAGAAATGGAATAAAATGTGAGAGAGATATGAATTAGAAATGTTCGACGTATTTTTTTCTTTTCTCTACTTTTCATCCAGATTCTGAGGAATAAAAAAACATTTTTTTAAACTTACTTCATGAAAATTCTTGGAATATCGCGAAACAATTCATAGAATACATTTCTTAGCTTCTGTTTCATGGTAAGAACCTAGCTGAGTCCTATAAGAGCCAATTCGACAAATGCGCCGTCTCCCATTTCGTTTCTCTTAATTAAGCGTTTCGTCTCTTCCCCGTCATTCGGTCGTTCATCCTGTTGTATACCGTAAGCGATGGAGTGTGTTCCTGTACATGGGGTCTCAGGTAAAGAACGTTAGCCATCGATGCTTTTACTCTGCGAGTTTATTATACATATGCTAGAAAACAATAAAGAAGTTACCTACCCACCAACGCTAACCAATTTCTTCTACTTGTTTATGTTACCGGCAAAATACAGTATCCGACAATGAATATAATTCTTAGGAATTGTTCACAGTACCTAGTGTGGTTTTGAATGTTTTGTATTTTGTATTTTCCACCCAAATGTTAAATCTATAGATATGACATTTTCAATGTCCGAACCTTGTTTTACCGAATTTTCTTTTTAATCGATTTTCTTTAATTTATTTCCACAAACATTTTGAATTTTGGGGAGACATTGTTTTATTTATCATGTTCCATCGTGAAAAATGTGAAATAAAATTGTCAGAAGCAATCTGAGCTCAGGAAAAATCTAATATGAGCTGTCAAATACCTAAGCTATTGGTCTTGGTCATCTTTAATCGCCATTAAAAAGAGTGTTTCTATTGAATTGGTACGATCTCGCGACATGCGAAATAAGACAAACGATCGAGTATGCCGAGGAATATATCAGTGACCCAGAACAATACTATCATCGCAATTTTCTGTAGAGATTGATTAGAGAATTATAGATACTGGAGACCAACTGAAACAAATCTCTCCATTCTCATCCATTCTTTGTTCTTCCAAGGCTGTTCTCCCAGCAGTAATGAGATAATAAGTAGAGATAGTGAGGCGGTTTGTTTAGTAAACACTCTTAGCTTCTCTTAATCCTCTTTATTTTCTCTTTTTGATCCATAAACTTCGTTACTAAACCAGTTTGTAATAGTGACATTTCTAAGTGTTTCATTGTCGAGAAATAACAGGAATACGATCTCACAACGATTAAAAATTTTCCAATGTGTTCAGTTTTCTTCTTAAGTATATAAAAGTTCAAATTATAATTAAATACTCGGACGAAAATAATCTGAGATTTTCGTAGGCTATGCTCCATTACTAAACAATACTAACCAGAAAATACAAACAACAACACAATTGTCGATTTGCATACCTACAAAGGTACACTGTTACGAAGAGGTAAACAAAGTGAGGTTTAGATCTTTTTCTCTTGCTATTCATCCCATTGTTATTTGTGCAATTTTTGTGATAAACCTATAATAGCAAGAACTATTAAAAATATTAATTGTTTGAAGCGACCTTTGATTTTTCCTTCACTTGTATTCAGATCAGTGTATTTCAATTACGCAAACGCTATGTAATAAAGGGCATATACTCGTTTACCTCATTTCTTTGAAAGGTTGTAAATATTAGAAATTGTTGGGAAGGTGAAGCCGATGCTATTGGCGGACAGAAGTAATAAACGTGGTGGTCAATACACCAACCTACCTTGCGGTTGTATGCTGAACTAAGTGGTTTGCTCCACGATTGCATTGGGATCACCTGAAGTCCCTAACCGATAGTATTTACTTTCGGGAGTTAAGTCTCGAGTAATCTGTGACCTAAGCACGTGTAAAGAGAGCAAAGCATGGCCTCGTTACCTCAAACATACTACAAACATATTTCGTTTGTTCTACCTCGCTACGAAGTAACCTTTGTACTGATACGAAACTTGACTTTTATGAAAATGATTGTCTGTAGTTTGTTGAAGGATATTCTTCCATCACCATCTTCGTAATAACTTGCTTCGTGGTAGGTTGATAGAAACGAAAATGGTAAACCATATGGTAAAAAATACTTCTGTTGTAGGGATGAAAGAATCGGCGAAAGATTCAATCAGAATAAAGTTAGTGGTGTGTCATCAAGATTCATACTTGTCGTTGACTTCGTTTCTACAGACTCACGTAGTCACATCCTAACCGTGCTAATTTATTAATGATTAAAGGAGACAATACCTATTCTACCTGTTCCTTCATTCATTTATATACTTATTTCCTCCCATAATACTATGAGCTTGTTCGGTATGGAGTAACTTCAGGAAATTCAAACAGGTAAGAGAAAAAATTTCGAATAACTTATTTTTTGGAAAAATAAATAAATATCTACTGGAGTAAAAGTATTTATGAATTATTATCCTAAAATAATTAAGTTTTCTAAGTAATAAAATTCTAAGTCTAAAATTATTAAACCATATTGAAAATGGAAGAGCCAATCCAGAGTTGTCACGAGAAATGAATGATATATTTCACTTATACATTAAATGAGTAACTGATGTAAACGTTGAATTACCTTTTAACCGTTCCTGTTTATCAATTTCAGAATCGATCTTTGCAATGAAGAATACAAAAGAAGTATTGCCGCAGAACCTTACTCTCTTCTCCTTATCAGCCGCCGTTAACGAAGCGTCCTCTTTAAGCGACTGCCTCATCGCCCTTGTGGGGTGCCAGGCGGGCGACTTTGGTGGTGGTAGAGGGAAATCCCCGCTCGCGGCTCCACCGAGGACAGAACACGAGCGAGAGACGGGAATTGGCTGAGAACGAGAAGAGGAGTGGAAGGGGGTCGTAATTGCACGTTCTGCGAACTCTTTTCGATTGGTTTTTGCTCGAACGATGACGTATGACGGCGTAAAGAATAGGGGGCCGTCTGCTTTAAATTTCGCTCTCGCTTTCGCTAGGGTGAAACGTGACCCTTTCACCTACATTCCTTCAAGTTCTGGTCCTCCACGCTTGCCCTCGGTGGGAAAGAAGGTTGGACTCACCTGGAGAGAAGAACACGCTTCATGAAGTTGTTCTCCATCTCATTTAAGAGCTCTTACACTTACATTTTACTTTAACGAAAATATAGCACACCTACAGAATTAATCACCGTTTGGGATGGATTAAATCCATTTATATCTGAAAAACGCCGGTGGCATATTAGACGATGGTGTTATCTTCTGGTGTATCTAGTCAAGAATAGTTTTTCTTCGTGTGTGTTAGCAAAGTGAGGTATGTGAGCAGAGAAACCCTTAAAGTAGTCAGGAATACTATTCTTGCAAATTTGTCCTGTTTCTCTGTAAAAGAAACAATTGGTAATTTTAATGATGTAATTTCTTTGCATTTCTAATTCTATCAATGTGATGTTTTGGCAAGGTATATGAAGCCCGTAAAACCCGGAAAGTCTGTAATTACCATGTAAAAATAAAAAGATAAGTTTTCCAAATTATAGTTTCTTTTGTGCCTTTTCCTGTCAATCATTCAGTGCAGTTGTTGAATACTCGTTCCAAAATTGTTGTAACGTAGGCAGGAATGTCGCGAATGCATTTTTTTTCAAAATTAGAAATCAGAATATTACGTCTACGAAAAAGAAAACGCCGTCTTATGTGGCAAAAACCCGGCTAACCACCCGAGAAAACTGAGCCATTTCTGGTCCAACGCTCGGAGAAACTGAATATACCTTCTTTCCCCTAAAACAGGTTAACGAAGGATAGTCACATACAGCTCTTATCCAGAAGAGTTGTCATTCCATATTCAATGGTGGCGGCAGCGCTAAGAATGACAGTCTTGACGCAAAAGGTTGCGGGTTTGAATCCCGCGAAGTACCTGGATATTTGCGAATGTGATTTAATTATTTAATTTTATTTATAGATTGAAATTCCATGTCGATCATTACAATACGAATGCTCATTAGTGTATCTGGGGCAAACTCTCGTCAAAACCTTTCCGAAACCTTTACCTTTATAATATCCTTCATTAGAGGTAGTAGTCATACGTAGGAAACGAAAACGCCGATAAGAGAGGGATTTCTGCCAAAACCCTTAAGATTAATTTCGGATGAATGGCATGTTTCTTTTTTTGTTTATTTCGTCAGTATTATTGTTGGTTATACTTTTTATATTCACGAGCTATTAGTAATGAGGAGTAGATATAGCATTTTTTAATGTCTGCTTCTGAATGTAAAAAAAATGAGCATGTATCGGTTTAATTGTTAGTTAATACTACTTCAACAGTTAATGTACACTACATGTGGTAACTTATATTTTCGGTCGTTGACATTTTTAATTTATCAGTAGCGATGTAAAATTGTGCGGAGACGACTAAAATGAACCAAGAAGGAACGCCCACTACGGATGAATATATAAAAAATATTATGTAATATATTATCCGTTGTTCTGCTTTTTATCATCTATGAAGATGTGATGTTTGAAGATTTTTACCACTTTAAATGAAGAGGGATAAAGGGTTAATCCTGAAATAACATGCATTTTCCATGTACTTACCGTCAGGTATCTACTCTTGTCTGATTGTTCTTAGGAGGAGATTTTGTCTCTTTCGAAAAACGATACGTGGAATTAAAAAAAAATATATTGGCTACCCTCTCTAAAATACTGAATGAAATTTTTGGGAAAATATTTCGTACAACCTGGAATAATATGCTTTCTTCCACGATAAACTATTTCTTTCTTTCGCATATGCTCTGAACATACTTAGTGTGAAAGCTGCTGGACTGCGACGCAAAGCGACTAGGACCCTTGTTGTGGTGGAATGACATCTGCTTTTTCTTCACGTCATCGTCAACGTTGGTGCTCGTGAAATATCTCAGCGTTTGTATATTTAATGGGGCAAGGCAATTGCTGAAGCGTTGCAAGCGTTTTTTAACCTTCAATGTGACAGCTACCTAGTAAGAGTGCTGACGGGTTAGTAAAATCTTGAAATGTCTAGTCTAAAAAAATACGACTAAGATCACTATCAACTTAATATATCATTTATCTCTGCGGCTGTTGAAATTGTGTTCGTCTTTTGTATTTTATTCATCAATTAGTTACTTTATATTAAGTACGAATCTATGTGATTGAAACTTCCTTGTATCAATGTGTTAGCCTTCGTTAAAAAATTCACCGCTGTTTTTATAAACTTTGTTATTATTAAACTGATTTTTATTGGGGCTTTACGGCTCGCAGAAATCGAGGTCATTAGAACCCTAAAATTTTTGTACAGGTAGTGAAAATACTGTTACGCACCAAGGATAGCCAAAATGACTCTCCCCGCGTGTGGGACTGGCCGAATGACTCATACCTACTAAAACCGCTCCTGATACAATATATCAAAACACAAAAAGGCGAAAAAAAAGAGAGACAGTAGTTTCCTAAAACATTATAAAAACCGAAAACGAAGAAAGAAGTAAATTTAGAGACAGAGAGAAGTGTAAATTTAAAGAAAAGAGGAAAAAAGATTTAAATCCAAATCCTCCCGAGAACTTGTGGGAGGAGCCCCGTTTCGTTTATGGATTTGAGTAATGACATACGACTAAAGATCAGATACTGTTCCAGAGGCCACATTCCTGAAGGAATCTAAAAAGGCGTATCAAAATCGGTTCATTTTCCCAAGTATAACGTCCGAACTGTTGGGTAGATTGTGTCGGTCTGTACTATATTTGAGACACTCCAGAAGAAAGTGTTCCACGGAAAATGTTGTATTGCAAGATTCAGAGATTGGGGGAGGTTCACCGCGTAAGAGATGACCATTGTATGACTGCAGTGGCCAATACGAAAACGTGGTAGGATCACTTCTCCATGTCTGTTCACACGGGATGATGACGACCAGGTCAGGATTAGATGGTGGATGATAACGCAACACGGTGGTCCAGCGTTGACCGATGTTTTCTGAAACCACATTGGATATTGGTCAGAACGTTTCGCGATTCCAGAGATCAAACAAGGCGATGATTGATCATTCTTTCTAACAATTTGCAAACGCAGCTTGTCAGAGAAATCGATCAAAATTGCGACGGGTTAGAACGATGTTTCCCCTCCTTCGGAAGTGGAATAATTATGACTCCTCGCCATAGAGCAGGGACGGTATGCTCATTCCAAATAGTTAAAAAACTTCAGAAGGAATTTTATGCCTATCTCTTGAAGATGTTTTAGCATCGCGTTATGTATTTGATCAGGACTAGATTCATGTTGCGTTTAAACTCATCCTAGTCTGCTTGTTTCAATATCCACTGAGATGGGCGTGAAACCGAGGGGCAAAAAACGTTGAAATGTATAAGAATCGGGTAGTGGTCACTCCCTTACAGATCATGAAGAACTGTTTAGTCTAAGATTGGGGAAAGAGAGGAATTGTGATGGCTAAATACATCACCGAGAAAGGTCGGAGAAGCTGTACAGAAGTAGGTAGAGTGGCCCGTGTTAAGGATCGCTATATCTCGGCTATCTAACAGTTTTTGAATGACATCACCCTTTGGGCAGTTGTGTGAAGAACCCCACATCGGATTATGGGCATTGAAATACCCGACGATAAGAAATGGAGAAGACAACTGGTCCATCAGAGCGCCTAGATCTTCCTTCGTGAATGACGGCTCAGGGGGGGATATGAATATTATATACCGTAAATGTAAGGGATGGTAGACTCACCGTCATACATACGGTCTGAAAGACGCTGGTTATAGAGACTTCTTTGGCATAGACGGAAGCGTTTAGGAGCACAGCGACGCCACCGTATGCACGTAGGCCGTCTTCTAAGGCCGCCCTGTAACAGGTATAGCCACGAGAGAAAAAAGTGAATTTGGTAAAAGATGTGTTTCCTGAAGACAAACTATTTTAGGAGCATGAAGGGACTGTAAGAGCTTGAGGTCATCTAAATGGATATGTATTTTTTCCTTTTTATAACTAGCCAGACCCTGTTGTGGTCCCCTCCCCGGGAGAGTCGCCTTGATTACTGGTGGAAGGATCATTCTCGGACATAAGAAGTCCACTATTTCTGCTTCTCGAGCGTCTACGGGTTTGTGAGCCAACAAAATTGTAATCTGACTTTAAAGAGTCAGGTTTATGGGACATTTTGATGTGAGTTCTCTGCCGAGAACGTCCCTTGCGGGGGGATCGTGGGTCGACAGGCTTCGGTTCCTTGGAGGACGTGATTGTTGAAGAAGGTGTTGATATTTCCGTTGAGCACGATGTTGACGTGGAGGTCGATGTTGACGTTTTTAAAAGAATTTTAAATTTTGTTGGGATTATTATTTTGCATCCCGCAATTGCCTCTTTGAAAGCGACAGGGTTATCCAAGGATGCCTGTACTCCATTTTAACACATCTGTTGTTTTATTACTTCCTTCAAATCCACCTGACAACCGAACGTGGGTGGTTTTGAAATGTTTGCAGCTGATGCAGAAGTTTTAACAATGCTAACCGGATGTTTAATGATGTTGCGGCGCCTAACCTCAGAGAAAGATATCTTTCCCGTAAATCGGATCCTTTGGATCTCTTTCTCCATCAGATATTTCATGGATGTGTTAGAATCGGAGGGGTGACTCTCCTTACAATTAACACAGCAAGGAGGCGACGAGCAAGGTGGTGACTCGTGAGATGGCTTACCTCAATTTACACAATCATCGCATGATGATTTGCACCGGTCGAATGAGTAACCCAACCTGTGGCACTTGAAGCATCGCAGAAGGTTCGACACATATTCGCGGATACGGAGTGAATAAAGACCACAGTGTATTTGGAAGAGACGGGCGATCGACTGTCAGAACCAGTGTGGAGGTGGGGACAAACTTTCCCTGCACCTTCCTCCTGATTCCGTGGGTATTATGCCTTTATATTCGAAAAATGCCTTAAGTTCTTTATCACTTTCTTGTGCAAAGTCGTCGTGGTTGACGACGTATTTGCACAAGTTTAAGCTGGGGTGAGTGCTCACCTTGATCTTCAATGCACGTTGATCTTGAAGCCAGCAATGGTCTTCATTGACCGTATCAGTTCAATTTACTTATCTGTTCGTGATTCCAGCAGAATTTCACCATTCCGCTGACGCACGACAGAATGCAACTGATCGAAATTTTCGTCTATTGCCTTAGCAAGACGAGAGGAACTAATTGACTTAAATGACTTTCTCTCATCAACACATTGCATTATACGGAAGCAAGTCTTTGTCGGCCTGTCGCTATCCTTACAAAAGAAACTATCTCCGACTAATTGCCTCTTCCTGGAGGAAGAGGGTAAAAGGAGTGGGAGGGACAGAAGGGGAACGGGCTTATTTTCCATGCGTATGGATTTAATTTCATTCCAGTGTTCCCCACCTACCACGGAGTCTAACTATGGGACACCCCACAGGTGCCAGGGTTGATACGGGGATATAGCGGGGGTACGCAGGGTTCTTTAAGTAGGGTTGCTCCAACGCCGCCGATCAGCGGGGAAGGACCCCCCTACGCCCCCCCTCACTCTGAAGTTCAGTAGAAGACTTAGTCCGAGCTGATTGGTCGGGGATGGGTTTGCTCCCGATCGCCCTTCTAGAAGAGGCCGAGGCCAGAGCAAGTGTATTGGATGACGCATACAAGTAAATCCTTCTAGAGTTGCATGACCCCTCAACTCGCCAGGACACCCATTCCCTCCCACATGGGTCGCCATGTACGGCGAATGTATGGCTGAGCGTTCAGCACATAGAGTAGGTCAGTAAAGAGGATAAAAGCGATAAAAGAGAAAAACTAGATAAACAGGAGAAAAGAAAAGTAAAGAATAGAAATACTTCAGAGACTTCTCTGTATCCCACGGTCAGGACGTGGACCGACTCACTTCGACGGTTAAACTGATTTATTGAAATTATATATAAGTTAATTAAACTGTATATTAAACTTATTAATAAATTAATTTATCTTGATATGGACAAGTTAATTTATCAATATTTTTATCGTATTTATTTGAGTGAACCGTTTGTAAATATCCCTTTTTTCTCTTCGTAATATTGAACCAATTACAAGAAAGGAGGAATTACTACACAAATAACGTTCCTGTGTAGTAACTATCTTAAACTCCGTATCTGCTATTTCTTTTATATCTTGCTTTAAAGTACTGACAAAATACAAATTGTTTAACTTCATAAACGACATCCCAGGCACCGCGCAGCTCGTACACCTTTCTTCTACCACATGTAAGCATTGAAAGAGAGAAAAATTATCGCATCATTGGAAATAATTTGTGTAAAGTCATGAAGTATCGAGAACACGCATCACACGAGTTTACGATGCTGATGCATTTAATCAGTTTTATTCTGATAGCGATGAATTAAATAACATATTAGGTACATAACATAAATCGAAACATATCGCACTCATCTGATATAGCACCATGTGTGCTGATTGTGAATGACATTGCTGAAATGGAAGAGCTACCGTCATATGCAGAAGGGGAAATATATAATTGTTTTTGTTTCCCCAGTAGGGAGATTTATATTTTCAGAAAAATTTCCACTTACGACATTGTTCCTCCAAAGATGCGATATATAAACACGAACCCTATATTTTAAATGTTCTATACCGTTGCTATGTTTGTATGAGTATTGCAATTATGATGCTGTAGAATCCTTGAAGATTCACTTGGTATAAATGAGACATCAGATAGATTCATTCTTGGTGCATTAACTTCATATTTACTTTTGTTTAATTTAGTTGCTCAGAAATTGAACCGGACTAACACTTTCGTAGGATAATATCTTGTCGTTTTTGTTAGAATAATCTCTATCTTGGTCAGCTGCGTGAAAGTAGAAATACTTATTTTTCTCTATATTCCTTTCGTTTGGAATAGTAATATCAACCTTAACCACAAAAATGAATCATCTTACGAGATCTTTATTGGGACAAAGTAGAGATTACTGTATCCCAAAACATGGAATTTATGAAACTCGTCTGAACCTAGAAAGTAGTTAGTGTATTCGTAGTATACAAGGCGATCCCGAATTTATGGTATAAACGTAAAGGCACTGTAAAAATCACTTATTAAATTTTACGGATTCTGACTCTGACTTCTTTGATTTTTAAACGTTTTTATCCCATTTACTCTTCGTGATGGTTTGTGCAGTAAAAGAATTGAATAAATCCCGGAAACTTTGCGAGATCTCTACCGATCTCAGCGAATTGGACTGTGCAATATGCTGCCAAATATGATGTGAACCATTGCTTTGTTCATGGATTATCGATGAAAGAAGATAGGTCACACAAATTCACCGGATTTCATCGCGGATTTTGACAATAGTTGTTCTTGGTCTGGAATCATCTCGATTTTTTGAATGCTAACAATACTTCCCGATTCCATTATTTGAAAGGTATAAGGAGGCACTTCTAATTAAAAAATGTGCGATTTTAAGAGTGCGTGTCATCTATTTTAATAAGAACAATGTTTAAATATTTCTGTAGTCCTCTGCACCATTTCATTGATACTGAATTCTATCCAAAATATACTATTGGATGAAAATTCCTGAAACGTGGTCAAACTGTTTGAAACTGTTTAGATGAGCCATTGCGCAACGCCGACCCATCTCTTACGATTGGAAAATCTCGCGATTTTTCGTGAAAACTTTATGTGAGTGATAGAAGTACGTTGCGCATGGGTGTCGTCAAGAGAGGCAGATAGGACGCGCTGATTCTACAGAGATAATTTTTTTAATGATATTCTTTTTATCAAACTTCGTAAATACGTATAGGGTGAAAAGTGACCAATTTGAATACCCGAGCAAAGTTGGATGTGTTCAGGTCGTTGCTTGCAAAAAAAATAAAATGGAAGTTATGAATGTATAACTGTTTGTCTGTTCAGATTGATTGCGGCATTTAATTGAACATTTGGAACGCTCGTAATACAATTCTGTGCATTATAATGAAATAGTATTTGAGTTTGATGTCGCGAGGGAGAGCTTATCCGATCATTTAGTCTGGCCTTGACAACCATCAAGTCTCAACGAAATAGAGTTGTCCGTCGAGTCTGGTCCAGTTTGTCCCAGCTCCAAAGGAATGAGAAGCGGTTCATGAACGTACGACAGCGGATACACTAAATTGATGAGTCATTGGCTTCTTTTGGAATTTTAACGACCTGATTCACAAAACATATTACGTTTTTCATCTTTCGCCGCGAACATTCGTTTGTTGCTCTCGGCTTAGTTAGTACGCACTCAGAACAAATGCATTTCCACTCTTCATTGTGCAGATTTGTTATTCGCTACAAATAGAGGGACTGGTGTCATGACCAGAATGTGTGGTCATTTTGCATGAGAGTTTATTAATTCACTGTTGAATAGGGATTTGCTGTCACTGGTCCATGTATCACCGGTTTCGCGCCACAATATCCGGTATCAAATTTCCGTTCTTGTAACGATGTTGGTATCTTTGTTTTTATCCTTTTGTTTAACGATGTGTTCAATTGTGTTGTTTTTAATTATTCAAGGCAATTCTAAGATATTATGTGTTATAGTTGAGGCATTATTGTTATTGCACTTGTGACTAAATTACCGTAAGATACATCTTGAGTGACTTAGCAATTTTTTGTTTTGTTCTGTTTTGGTCTTCTGGAGTAATAAAGGAGGCTGTATCATTTAATTTCATGAGTATGTATCTCATTTGACCACCTAATTTACTGGTTGTTTTTACTAATTTCCCTTGTAACTTCTTTGGAGACAATTCATTTCCTAATTCCAAGCTCTGTCTGAAATTAATTATCAGATGTGAATATTGCATTATATTTTTATCAAGTTTTTAATTGTTTGTTGTCAGATGTGACATATTTTGACTAAATTATCTAGGAGTTCAGATTTATGGGAGTAGTAGTACTATCAAAATTATATTTTTAACGAATGGTAGCCAAATACATTGAACATTGATTGTGTGAGAGATCTCTCACTAATACCTGTTGCATTACGGTTTTGTTGTCATAGTTACCGAATTATTGTCTCATATTGCTTCGAGTTTCTCAATGTGAAATTAACCTCGAATTTCACCAGTGTTGGCCTGACATAAAAAAGTTAAAAATACACTCGTAATACAACGCACAGAACTGATATGATTTGATTTAAGTAAGTATAATATTAGTAAGTTATTTAAATATGCAAATATGAACACATTTCGCGATTTTTCATTTACATATTCCACAAACACTGTCTAGTCGCATGAAATGAGATGACATCCTATTATTTACTTATGAATGGGTCATTTACGTTCTCATGTTTCTTTAACTTTTAGTTCTTTTCGGCAATTATGTTATAACGCATCTTTATTTCATTGGTGGTAGGTTCTCAAAATCTACTTCAATTTTGTTGGTACTATGGCTCATGGCGGAAATAATAATTTCCCACCATAGTAGGGTTAGCGACTTTTGTATTTCCACTATACTAGAACTAGTGTCAAACATTTCACAAATAAATTTTCTATAGTAGTTACAGATTTTCTCAATTTAATTCTAGTAAATTTTTAAAGCATTACTTCTCGTGCGTGTCTCCCGCTATGTATCTCTCGCTGCAAGTCACCACTGACGGAATCACCTGCCTGCAATTTCCGGGCAAAACGTTGACTTCGTGATCACAGGAGGCGGTGAAACCTGAAAAATATATTTAATTTTTTTAATAACTTCTTACTCGTATATCTGGGTTGGAAGGCATGGATTATATTTTTAAAATATTATTTGTATTGTAATATATTTAAAATGATAAGGGAAAAATAAAAAGAGAGAGCCGAGACCTCAAGTTGGAGCGCCAATTGTAATATATTTTAATTGAATAATCCAAAATGACCGCACATTGTAGAACTAAATTATAACATCATTAAATTTGAATATTAAAGGACTAGCGCAGGGATAATTTGGATAAAAGTATTGAATGTTCATCCTACCATTACCAACCTACGTCGTAAAACAAATGCAGTAGTCAGCAAATGACACTCACTTACCTGGCCCACTCGGCGCAGCGATGACTGATGCCTAGCTGCCATTGAGCTTTAATTGAAATAGGGGAATGGATTCGGCCTTTTCATTGACGTGAAGCTCACATAAATCCTTCTCGAAGGAATCAAATTATTCATCGACAGTTGATACAATTTCAACAAAACAAGTACGTGGTTATCATTGCTACAAATAATCCCCCTTTAGCATTTCCCCCAAAATAATAATAAAACATGCAAAATCACTACCACACATAGATCTTAAATCAACAGTGGCTGTTCACAAATAGTTATTCTTTGTCAAACAAGACAAACTTGTCCGTTCAAGTACATGAGATGAAGGCTCATTAAACATCATAACAGTTTATGAATAGTAACGTTCATTCAATCTGATAACTGCACTGCCGCTACCAATGAGGGTGCTTGTGCCATTAACCAATTGTCATTAGCAAATACATTTCATATACATTAGGCACAAGTAAATAAGAGAATCACTCAATGCTTTGATAGTGGAAGACCGTCATTGGCTCATCCAAAAATTATTACCTCGATAGTAGCGAACCGATGCCAGACGTCATTGGAGATAAAAGCTGGAAAGGACTTATGGAGTCGTCCCATTGGCGTGTTGATTTCGACCAGATGTCAATCATTTGCCCTCCAATCAGCAACTTCCATAGGACCTCGTAGATGCCAGTTATGCACAGCTGCACGTTCACAGGTATCGATTGTGCCTCTGATGAATTTCGATACGAGTGTCCCGAGGTCGCGCTTCGCGGTGAATTTTAACATCACTGATAGTCATTATCGGATGTAGAAACGCGATCTAAGATGACATCCGCTTCTATAGAGAAATATCGACAATCTCTGACGATCTATCAACCACAATCATCGTAACCACCATAACCATAGTCATAGTAAAAAGTAATGTATAATCTAAGTACCATCTGCCTGTGCTTAAATATCTTCATCCCCTCTTCTTCTGCTTTGGAAGATCAGTTTGACTCCGCCTACGGCATACGTCATGATCACTTTTGACCAGTAATGACAAAGTCTATTTCGCGTGATTTCTCTGATTGGCTGTGGTCCTTTGACGTTTTCCCTTAATCAACCTATCTCCATTCGTACTTCAGTCACTTGATGTCCCGCTCTTGATGTAGTGTCCTTGCTTGATGGTCCTCTGTTTACTCTAAAAAATTTAGGTCGCCAGTTTCGCACAAGACCACTCAGAATGCCATCCCCTTTCCGTCCTGCGGAATCCCGTCAGTTCCAGAAAAACACTACCCCTTTTGATATTACTACTAGCTTTCTAAATCGAACATAAGCCGGATACCGTAGACAGGTCATAAGCAGTCGCTAGACGCAGGTTCACCGAAGGGTCGCCCTCATTCCTGCTTTGTTATGCGTGAAGTAAACCAGACACCCGCTTTCTCATTTAGAATCGTCGCAACATGCATAACTGAACAATGGCTTTTCTCTGATGTGCAATATTTCCAGGAGACGTTGTCCCGTGGATAATTTTGTCTTTCAAATGGGCTCTAATGACCTCGATGTTGACGAGCCCTAAAGCCCCAAACAAAAAACAAACAAAAAAATCTTTCAAATTACTACAAAATTTCGAAAAGATTGATAAAAATGAATTATTTATTACAATTTAAAATGTTTTTCGTGAGAATTAGATGTTCCCTGTGGTTCTGATACAGAGATTGGGAAGGGTTTATTGATGCAAAAGGATTTTCGAAGTATAACTAGACGCCGTATAGAAAATGTATAGTTTGCGTACATTATATCACTCTTTTAATTAAGAGGTAATGTTGACCAATAATAACTGTAAAGCAAAATTTTGTTTTACTTTCCAAAGGCATTCTAACAATCTTTGATCTCCCCTAGAGACCATTGGAAACATGATTTATAACAAGAAATTGGGTTCAAGGGAATGTTATTTCTTTTTTCTTTCTTGGGGTCTTAGGTTCACCAAGGTCAAGATTAGAGCCCTTTTAAATGGGATGTATTATGTTCAGATGCATACTTAATATTGCTGAAAACGAACAGTGACATATCTTCATTTCGTGACACATGATTGAATACCTATGTTTCCAGACGTTCGTAGTCTGTCAGCCTTGCTCTTTTCTCTCATGGAGGCCGCTTCCACATTTGTGCAAATTTACATTAAACTCTCGGCGTTCGGAAATTCTGTGTTCTGTTTTGCTTGCGTACTCGCTTACTGGTTCATTATTGCTGCGCGAGCGTCGAGTATGCAATTCGCGAGGGAACTGGCGCCCATACATGTGACTTGCGAGTATCTGTTCGAGATCGAGCGAGTCTGTTCTGGATGTTGACGCTTACTACAAGGCATAATAATTACTTCATATATGTACAGAAGAACAGATTAGGTTCAATAAAGTAATCCTTATACAATACTTCTAAAAACGTGAATATTTCACTCAATTTTATACAATGAAATGTAGATCCACATATTCATTGTACATGTTTTATGTTTCATGTTCTGTGCACGATAATTTGGCCTCTAATTTTTGGTATGTTAATGATATTAAACCTGTTGAAGGTTTTCTAGTTAACCGGAAATATTTATCTATAATTACAACATATGATATATTTTCATGTATTATAATTATTATTTTATATTTTTCTTAATTAATGAGCATTTAGACAATATCTTTCTCGTGCGACTCTCCTCGTCTTTATTTAACGTGACATATGTATATTTGTTATGTCTAGTCTCTTTGCTTTTAGGTTTATATTACTACAGTAATATTCAGTGGAAGAAATTTCAACGTATTTTGTGATGGCGAGATAAATTTTCATAAAAATAAAAAATACGTTCAACAAAAAGCGAATTCAATACTTTCTATGTTAATTTCCGTAATGCGTTTTCCTTTATATCATACAACAAATGAAAATTTAGCTATTTACACTTTTGTTTTAAAATCATTAACTAATTAAATTATTTCTGGCCATGAAAGTCACATATTCACCGATTTCAAAATATTTTAATATTTTTTAATTTTTCCTTTTAATTTAGTAAGTTATTTGTTAGTTTTTGTTCGGTTTCCCTGTTTTGTCCTGCATTCGTATTATATCAATATTTATATGATTATTGTGTATCCACTAAACCTTTAAAATCATATTACGTAAATAATGAAAATACGGAGATAACAATATTTATTTGAATGATATAAAATATTTATTTGAATGGTAACTAAAATTTACGTATATCTTGATCGTGTATTTTGTTGCTATATGCGTGGAAAATGTTGTCAAGTATTAGGATATGTGGGTGGAGAGATAAAAGTAGAGAAGGTAGAGGAAGAAAAATAGAGGTTAGCCTTTGGAATATAGTAATACATTTCATCATTGCTCATACATTGCCGAATGCGTTGCCTGCTCACTTTACGCCACGTAGAAGTACAAAGCAGTGTTGATTTCCTTCCTCATATCATTCACTTAAACCCCCTTTCTATATATATCTTAAAGATTTTTATTTAAAATTTCCACACACAAAAAATTCTCTTTAATATTATTTGTTAATATATTTTGCTTAATGTATAATTCAAAAAAGTGTCCCCCTTTTTATTGGTCGAAATATTAATGTTCTTGGATTTACTAGAGATCAGTTGTGAACCGTTAGAATTTGCAGAGAATATGTGAACAAATTTTTATTTAATTATATGCTATTCTTAAAATTAGAATCCTATGTTCGTTTTCGTGGCGTGAAATTGCGAGAAGTAAGTCTCACCTCTCGGAGCATATCGGGAATGCTCTCGCTCGTTATAGTAATGTTGATTCAGGAAGGCATATTGCCGGATGGAGATGAGGGTCGCGTATGCATATTCTGAGAGGCGAGCGAGGTGCTAATACAGTGAAGAGGGGCGATGGCGGTTTGGACTAAGGGGTCTGAACGGAATATGCGCTGGAGATGCTTCTGGTTACCGTGGAAGTCACAAGTTGGCGAGGCTGAGGCGAGGGACGGATTCATGCAACTGATGCATCGAGTGTGGTTGGAGAGAGCTTGAGTGACTGTTTAGCACCCTTGGGGCGACGCTGAGTCCTTTTGGTATCGCCACTTCCGACATAACATAACGCCTCTACCCATTTCCATTTTGCTACTGCTAATGCTTCACATACTCCCTTCCTCAGTTTCCTAAATTGAAATCCTCCGTGACCTTTTTGTATGGTGTTAGTGTTATTCTCTCTTTACAATCGGCTTCGTCTTTTCTACTGAACTTCCTTGCAAGTGTATAGTTTAAGAAGTTATTTCCTTGATCCATTGCTTGTTTTGTCATTCAATCGTTTTTAATATTCAATCGTTCATTTATTGTGACGCCTGATTGTATTCTCACATTTGGTTGTTTCGTTCTGCATTCTTGCCAACGTACTTTAGTGAAAATCTTTACTTTAATCGTTATGAGTGAAGATATTTTGGCACAATATTTTCTTTTCCTACTTGATTATCTTTAATGACTTCTCATTTGTGGTTTCGTGTTGAGATACATATATTTTTTTGTGTTGATATTTTATTTCATAATATATTTTTACGTCTCTTTGTTACTTTTCTTCATTCCTAGCTACTTGTGCGACTTTTTGCTAACTTCGTGTCTTACTAGGAGCCCATTTCCTTATGCATGAGAACTCTCAGTGTCTATTTAATTGTTTTATTCTGTTTTTTCTCTTAAAAGATTGCCTTTTGAATGGACTTGCTATTTAAGTATATCTTAATACGTGCCCAAACGTTTTAACCACCATAGTTTTATTTTTCAATTAATTCCCTTCATTCCATTCTAATGTAAGCGTCACCGAGGTGTCAGAAATTCTTATCCATCCACCAATTCTGCCCTCCGCGCGGATGGCGAAGGAGGGAGGGCGCAGCTTGAAGAAAAGGATATGAATATGCAGAGCGGAGTTTACTGCGGTACGGCGTCAACACTGCCCTCCCAAATTGAATTACTGCGTATTTACCACGGTCGCCGCCGTCCCGCTCTCCCATCTACCCTATGCGAAGGGACGGAGGATGAGGACATCCTGGCTTCCCTCCATCCTTCAAAGGGCTACCGACAAGTGCTGCGGTTCCCATTCGAGACCTTCCTTCATTTTTGTTTTAACCCTTTCGCTACTTCTGCTTTGGGGGAGTGTTATGAATTGAGAACGTTCTTTACCACACGTCTCCTACAGTGTTTTATTTTGACGGAAAATGGAGTGAACTTTTCTGTGTGCTTATGCTAGTTTATGTTTTATGTTGAATGTTATTGAATGAATATTTTGTTGGTAATTGAAGTTTTAGCGGAAATATGTTTATTAGTTAAAATTTCTTTGAGGATACCCTTTTTGTGATGTTTTCTCCCATCGGATGCTTTTTACTAAATAAGTAAACAAATTCCTTTATAAGTTGTAGTGTTCACTTTTGAATTTCGTTTTCAGAAACGTTTTCTAGTAACGTACAGCAAGAAACACGAAAAGATTAGGAGTGCCAACAGCTTATACATCGCGCCGTACTCTAATGTCTAGTAGACTTTCAGGAAAGTAGTTATCTGGTAAGGTAGCTTGTAGATAAAAAGTGTTCTATTTAAGTATATTAAAAGAAACTAAAATTATGTATAGTAGAAATATATTTTCTTGTAACTCATTATTACAACCATAACATATAGGATAGAGCATCAGAATTTGTAGTGGTATAAAAGCTACCGTCTGAAATGAAGATACATTCTATTTAAAATATTACTATACTATATATGTTTAAATACACGATTCAGAGCAACGTATTTGTGTGTTCAAGGGTGTTCTTTGTATAGAGAGTATACCATCTAGTTGATTCGTTGGTTTCACTTGTACGAATATTTGCGAAACTTAAAGCAATGTGTGCTTCGCTGCAAGGTGCGACAACTTTGAATAGTGCAACATTCCCTGCAGCTCAAAATTGGTGACACGTCAATTTGTACGTCTTGAAAATTGGAGTGAGGAAAATGGTGTATCCCAATATACTTTCTAGAGACCTCCTTAACGAGAAATTAGATGGTCAAGGAGTGAAAATTTCGTATAAAACGATTAAAAGCATCCTTCCAGATGTCAGGGATGTCAAGTATACCACGGAATCAATATCCGCGTTATTATCTGATATGAAAAAGTCAGTATCCCCGAACATCATCTCTATTACCTTTAATTCACAACTGTTTGTAGTTGGGCTCTAATGACCTCGATGTTGATGAGCCCTAAAGCCCCACACACACAAAAAAAAAAACTGTTTGTAGGGGTCAATGTTGAAGATGTTCTAAAAAAGGGTACAGATTCTTATCCAGTCACACACTGCTACTCAATTTTTGTAACTACCAGAAGAATTTTTTCTTGGACGCTAATAGCATAGGTGAAGTCGAGGAGAACTTTTTTAATTCTACTGTTTCGTAAATTCTTAACCGTTGCTAATCTCCCACGTCCCTTATTATTTCCCTTAAAATTAATGCTCTCGAGAAAATGTTATATAAACAGAATAAAACGTGTAACGTATGACACATAAGCTGTTGGAGGTGTGTTGATATACAACTTCTGCATTATGAATTTGTTATGGAAATAAACAGTTTCGACAAATCAAGATGCAAACCTCAAACTTAACTTTCTCACTGTGACCAAGAAAAGAAACGATACATTTTGATATTTTAGGGATGACGTACCCCTGCTTTTGACTGAATCACAACGTCCATTTCATCACTACTATAATACCGAGAAGTCCAGTGATATTAAGAATGAGTAAATTACTGAAGGGAGTCAGTGTGGCTCGATGGCCGTGTTTCGATCACACCTCAACATCCTGACTCCCAAGCCTACTCAGCTTCCTGTAAAATGAGTGCCAGGGTTTATCCTGGGGTCAAACCGGTCGGAGCGAGATGCTGACCACATCTCCTCCTTCTACTGCCGAGGTCAAGTAATTGCGTAGCTCTACCCTTCGCGAACCCCTTGGGCACCTTCGGGGCCTGTTCAGGGATAGTTTGATTTTGACTTAATTACTGAAGAATCAGAAACTTATTAACTAAATTTTTAATAATATATGCTTTTAAAGTTTGTATTAATTGAAGTAAAAAAGTGAAAGTGACACCAAGATTCCTTACGTGAGAACACCAAGGGATTTGTTCATCTCTGTTTATATTGAAGTGAGATTGCATTCGTTAATGTTTAGGGGAATGAACGGATCCAATGATTATACTTTGTGACTTTGATGGATTTAAGCAGTCCATTGCATTCTGAGCAACCTACTAGAAAATTAAGGATACTGTTAGTCTTATTTACGAGGTTATCAATTTTCCTCACATTACCTGAAACATAAATCTGTAGTTCATCCGCGTACATGTGATGCAAGCAGGAAGGAAGCACATCAGAAATATCATTTACGTAAATAGTGGACCAAGTATAGAACCTTGTGGATGGGTATTCGATTGATGTGGTACCATAAATCTTTTTTACTGTATCTTAACTCAGCGAATTTCCCTTTTAATTCTACTTCGCTCCCTATAATCTCAAAATTTGTTCTGTTCAAATCAATCATAGTTTTCATTCTTTTCCTGTGTTTCATTTCTTTTCATTACTCAATGTTCTCGAGTCCAATGTTCTCTTCATTCTCACTCTTCGATACTCCATTGACTTTCTACCTCATCTTTATGTATAGTCACCCTCTTACCTTCCTTTGTGTGCGCTACGCGCTCTCACAGTTCTCCCACTGCGCGGTAGTCGGTTTCCCACGGCAACAAGCACATGTTTCCTGCACATTGCTATACATATTAATGTACGCACACCCTCTCCTAAGCAGCCGAGAGTGAATATAAGTGCAAAGGGCTGCGGCCAGAGCTCAGTCGAACACGCTCTGTATCCCAACTTGGAGTTGATTTTGTCGGATGTATGTAAAACGGTTACTTAGAATCGATTTAATTTTTCTACTTCTATACTTTTCGAAATGGTAAATATCTTATTCTTTTTGTATGCGTTGATAGTTGTATGTGGCTGCTAAAGGTTCCCAAGACCTGTATTATTTTCTTGCACCGTTAAGATTTAGTATGAAAATATCACGGAAAACTGATCTATCAATTTATACATTTATTTATTTATTTTAGCTTCATCACCTGTAGGCCCTTTAATCGTTATGCGTTGCTTATGACTAAGGTTCATTTTTCCAGATGAACTGTGGAAAATGCTGAAAACATTGAGCTGAGAAGGCGACGGGAGGAAGATCCGACTCCTTCACATTAACCTTTAAATTGGACAGCAGATTATTAAATTTTGTTTTTTTCTTCTTTGTTTTCGTTTAAGTATGTTTTATTGTACGTGAGAAATTATTTTATTTTCGCGGACAAAAGAGAAGAGTGGTGTAGTGTAACTTACGATAGCGTATACTTACATTTGAAAAGCAGTGGTACTTTCGCGTATTTTTCTAACTTGTATGAAATATGTGATACATCTTCCTCTCTTGTATCAGCTCGTCATGTAGCATCATGTTGAGCATTATTTTCCCTTTTATTCCTCGTAGATACCGCCCTCTTTCACTTCCATTTAGTTGGATGAAACATTTCCTTTTTTTTTTTTCATGAAAATCACATAATTTGTATAATTATAGAAGTATTAAGTCCGACATGTAGTCTCTTATCCTATCTCGATTATCAACGTAGTTCTTGTGTCAATTGCTTCTACCTTTTCCCTTCCTTCTACTTAACCACTCTGCCATTTACTATTATCTTCAACAGTCGTTTAATTTTGGTAAGCGTTAATCTTTAGGGCATATTCCCGTCAATATCTCAAATCCATTTGTTGGCACCGTTCTATAATAACCACTTAGTCGTAATGAGCACTACCTCTGTGTACCCTATACTTTTTCTCAAATTTCACCTGGACGATTCTGTCTCCCTATATAGCACAGCCATAAGATAAAATTGGCCTTATTCACCCATATTTACATAGTTATCAAATTTTTATGTGGTGTATTAAAGTTGGTTGAGCCCATTCTTAGTAAACTATTGTATAATTTCTTTACTTCCTCGGTTATGTACCAATGCTCCCAAATTTTTCATCTAAGATCGCACTGAGATAATGACAATAATTGTCCAGTTTTGTCTTTTTCCTTCCCATCTTAAACAATGGGAATTCACCCGTTTCACCTTTCATGACCAACCAACATTTAGTTTACATTTCTGTTTGTATGACCTGTCCATAACTGTGCCATTCCTTTGAACATAAATCTGAAGAAACTTAGTTCAGAACTTGAGATGTCTGGATGTTGAGGTAAGAGTAAAAATGCCAAGATCTCTCATTGGATATGAAACAGCCGTGCAGCTAACGAAATTTACTCCAACGTTTAACTGCATTTGTAATATCAACTCACATATTTATCTCACCTTTCCAACGTAATTGATTCTTTTTGACTCATATAACTCATAAAAACCCTCGCCGTTATGAGGTTCCCATAAAATCTTTGTCAAAATAAATTTTTAGTATGTTCTTTTCATGGGAGAAATTAAAAACATTCCTTATTGGAATTATCTTTTAATGAAACTCGTTAGAGGAACGTCGCATGGAAATTTCCTTGGGCCTTTATAAATTAATGTAATTTATCTTATTGGGGATTTTATGGAATCAATTATTACTGAAGCTTTTTATTTTTGAATTTTTGGTCATAACACTTTTCCATTTTCTTGCTTTTATTTTATGACGGAGTATTTTGTGTGAAGGAAAGTTTTGTTCTCGACATTGTTCTCGAAATACGAACATGTTAATTCTATTTTATCTAATGTTATACATCTCTTGTATTTCAGTTGTACTGAGAAAGGAAACTTCCTGATTGTTTTCATATTCGTTCTATCATAAGTAACGTAACGTTGGTTATACAGTTATATACATTTTTGTATAATATATTTTCAGTCTATATTTTTAATATGTTAGTGGATGTATGTTGTATGTTGAAAACGTTTTTTTTTATGTTCTTTGAATCAATATAGTCCACATGAGTATGTTTACGGAGTAAACAAATATTATTTTTTCTTCTCGATCTTATTTAAATCAGTATTTAACTTACTTTTTTCTCTTTATTTTCAGGTAATACATCATTTAAACGTTTCTCTTGGTTCCAAAACCAATGGTAAGTGCAACTTTCGTTGAATTGTTCAAACCATTTATCTTATCGAAGAACTAAAATTCGGTAACAACTTAAGCAAATTAACTGAAACATCTTTATCTTGTCCTGTGTATTCAAATCGTGACCTTACAATATTCACTGTGGTAGCAACTCGTAACGCATCGAAATTACATTGTATGAAACAAACCCTGACTTTTACTTTCATTATACTACCCATCCTTGGATGTGTATTATTTTGGACATTAATTATTTGTAGAGTGGGAAAAAAGTTCGTTATAATGTAGTTAATGAAGGAAAATAAACCTCACTTTATCTTCTGTTATTGCTCCTTTGCGTTGCGTCTTCTGGTCATACCACAGTATCTTGTTTAATATCGTACAATTGTATAAAATAGTTTTATTATAAAATAAGATATTTATATCTGTAGAAACATATAAATTATAAAATGTATGTATGACTTAAAATATATATTGTTTTCATTTTATTATATTTGTTAACTTTCAAGCAACCCATGTCCATGATGAAAGTGCAAATCGAATACTAAGCTGCGTTATAATCCGTACACTATAATTAATTCATTTTCTTGTGTTTAACATGTACGATGGATATGACGAAATAAATACGTCGGAAAAAATTTATTACATAATTTTTGTTGTTAGCTATGTTAACTGTTCATTCAATATAAAATAAGGGGTATCAAATTTATATTTGTTGATATTAGAAAGACACATTTAAACTTTGCTTATTCATCTTTTATAAGATCGTGGAGATATAAGCTTCAGAAATCTTATTTGGTAACATTAATCCAGAATCTGATATGAAATAAATATAGTCGCACATATTAAGGAAATTTCTTAACATCAGTAAGAAAGTGATTGGTAGACATTCGTTTTTTTTGAGAGAGAGAAATGAATGTCTCCGATTTATTTTGAACCTCAATATATAATCAAATGCTTAATATAAACGCAACTGATATTTTTAGAGACGTTTGTTTAAGAATTGTGCTTTTGTTTTCTATACAGTTATATCTATTTAAGGGAACTTGGTAAATGAGGTATTTATCTGCCTATCTACCACTTAGCACTGGCATTCAGAAGAGACGCGTTTGTATTTGAATACTTTTTATTTTGTTTGATCCTTTGCACGTTGAATTCGGACAAGAATAGTCTTTTAACCCCAGTGGTGCTGCTTTTCATCTTCTGCCAGCGAACCGAAACTTTCCTTAGCATTCTCCCTTTGTAAAACTGAAAGATTTGTGTCGAATCTTGATGGAATTTCCGTTTGAATAATCCACCAGAGCAACGGTAATCTAAATGAACTCATCTGCTTTAAAATTTGAGCAACCTCCAATACTTCGTACGGAACGCTCTCTCGTTAAATATTTTCCTTTTTTTGTTTCAGGAATTTGTGCGAGAAAAATAAATCTTTCGGGAAAGCCATTTCTATTTCGTAAAATTATAAAGGACTTGTATTGGGGAAAAAGTTTCAATTTTGTATGGAAATGTGCCAGCGCACTTGATTTCACAACATCACTAAAACATGCAGGTGGAAGTTCTTTCATCAGGAAACATGTTCTTTCGTAACTTTCCCGGTCAAAATTAGTCTGTTTTTAATAATTATCTTGCTAAACTTACGATTCACAATATAAAAATATTAAAATTGTGTAAACTTCGACGTATGTTCTTTTTAAGATGTAAAAAATGCAAAAATGTTCTTGGCGTACAATTTTATCATTCATCTATCGTTTGTGAATCTGTATCAATTTTACGTGTGTATTTATGATTTGTATTTAAAATGCTCTAATTCATAAGCATATAAATATATTTTCTTTTGTTTTTATAATTTTTCTTTTTTTTATAATGAAGAAAGATATTTTTGTAAACATTTAATTGGAAAAAGTATATCCTAAAACGCAGTGATTTTATGGTTAATTTTGTTGTTTTTATTGCTCGTTCAAGTATTCCTTTTTAATTTGACGCTCGTTGATTATTCTTTCAGTTTTTTTTAAAGATTAGGACAGTGGTGGGAGCCTCTTACCTCGAGACCACATGCGAACTTTTTAAGTGTGATTTTTAAGAAATGAGTTTTGTATGTTATTTTTACGAGTTTTCACGTTGTTATAAATGACATACTCTTGAAAATTTGGGTAATGTGGCTATTCTGCTAATAGATGGTACTCGGTAGCATCAAAATTAGCGTTAAACTATGCTCATTTTGCAGTAATTTAAAGTATCTTTAGATAGAATTTGGAATTCTTGGAAGGACGCTCTCTCTCATGTAGTCTTCAATTGTGAAAAGGTAACCTTGATAAAAGAAGGGGATTTGTGAATTGCAAAATGTTAGTCAAATGAAGGTTAACTTTTGAGTTTTCTATACTGTCGTAGAGAAGTTATTAGGTTTCTATTATCTCCCAATTTAATAAAATGTAGCGAGAAATGAACATTACTTTCTTATTTATATGTCCTCTAACTTTGAATGCATTTAAGGAATAGTGTGTGAAACCGTGATTGCATCCATAATTTTTCTGAAAAATGTAAACATTTAATATTAGAGGTCGCTTAAATGGTGCCTTAGTGGCATTGTGTAATTTACACACGCATTGTGATTGATAAGCAGTAAGTAAGAGAAATATGAACGCGTTATATTATTGCATAGTTGATATTCACACATACATATGACCAGTGTTCGAATGAAAGAAAATGTGGGAAATAGAGGGAAGAGGGACTTATGAACTTTGTCCTTCTAGATTTCAATAATTTACGGAATTGTCTACACTTATCAGTACTTTATGAAATTGTCAAGAAACAGTATATTTGGGGGAAGGGGGCATTTAAAAGAACCTCATAGTTTTTGTAATTTAAGAAATGAGTCAGAAGAATTGAAATTCCCTGTTACCTTCTCCCCCTTTTAATTATCACCCTACGCATGACTAACTTTTCGAAAAATCAGAATAATAAACGGATTGGTTGCAGAGAGACGGCAGTAGATATTCCGCTAATTTTCCTTCCCGTTCCATTTCTTTAGCCTCTTTTCTGTATCCGGTAGGTCGATCTTGATTGGAAAGTAATGTTGCGCCCCGTGTGCGGAACGCCCCGACTCCTCCACCTCCCTTTTCCATGTCGCCACTCCATTCCACTCCACTCTACTCGGCAGTCTGGCAGCGGCCCAGTGCCCCACCTCCTTGCTTGACAGATTCTCTCCTCTCCCGAAGCACACGTGCATCTTTCTTCGTCTATTCTTCTAACAATTGTTTTATCTCTGCCTTACGCTTTCTAGATGCTTTTTGTTAAATTTCAGCATTTCTTCATCAATCACCTTCCCCACTCTCTCACTCTCTTCGCATGCATCTATTCTTTTTCTCTATCCATATTTGATTCCAATTTCTACGAAGTTCATTTCTTCTGAAACTCTTGCGTCTCGATAATTACTCTTAATTCTTTCTGGCTCGTCTCCCATCCTTTCTGCTGCCATTAATACATTTACTCTTTCCGGCGATTCCCATCATATTTTCTTAGTTTCCTCATTGCTCCTCTAGCCTTTTGTCTTCGTCGCGACTCTCGACGAACACTCCCATGCGACCTTCTCTTCTCGCTTCCTGTGGAGAGAAGAGGCAATTGCTAATATTGGGCTTTGCTGAAGTGAGTGGATCCGCACACAGCCTCCGTTTTCGTCTAGCGCACTTCACTTTTGTGTTCGGTTTGCTAACAAGAACAGTTACGTTGCAATATGGCGATGTGTGCGGGGGGGGGGGGCGATGATTTTCAGAGGAGAGGTAATGGACGAACAGTAGAGACGCAGCGACATAAAAATGCTTGTATGTCAGTGTTGGTAATCAAGCATACGTTTCCGTATTTTTTAACTCGTTCCTTAGTGAACTTAGATCGCGAAACTATAAAAGATTGGTAATGATATCGTTCTTGCTCATAAATTTCTCATAAATGTTCTCAATATCCTCACTGTGCGATGTATTATAGTGATAGCGCTGCTCAGTTATTTTGAAGTATTTCATTATTTAGTCTAATTCTCGTTCTTAGTATTAATATATTTTCGTGTGTTCCTCAAAAGTCTCTTTCTTTTTTCACTATACAGACTTCTGAAAGTACTATTCAGTTGCATTGCAAGTTTACCCGGCAACGCATATTATTCCGGGACTTTTATCTTCCTCGCTCTTTCACTATTGTTTCGAGTATCAGATTCAATTAATCCCATCTGATTTCTGCAGCAGAGTTTCTCTTAAAAAAAAATAATTTTAAGATTCTCGGATATCCTTCCACAACAACAAATACTTTTTATTAGTAAAGATTGTAAAAACACACATTTTTCCACATGAAATCTTAATTGATTTTTGTTCCTTTCCCATTGATTTTCTCTCTGATATCCATTTCAGCTTGGATATATATTGCTTAATCCGTGAGAAATGTAATTAAGAAGGGATCCGCTGTGGATGGAGTACAAGGCGGTGGGAAGGGAGAGCAGGTTTTATGCCTGGAAGTTGTGTTACGCGTGGCAGATGGTCAGTGAGACTTAAGAAACTTCCATTACTTCTTTTTGCGTCGTGACTGACTCTCAATGAGGCTCGGAGGAAGTAGTAGAGTGGACTCACTATTCGCCTCTTCTCAATGTGCTCTTGCTACCGTTGACAGCTATGAAGTAATACGATCGATCATTCGATAGTTGTGATAAATTCAAGAATAATTTATGCTTTTCCTTATGATGAGTTTACAGGTTTTTGGACATAAATGCTACACTGGTTTGTTGATTTTTATTTAATATGTCAGATTTCTATTAAGATTGTTTGTGGAGATCTTGTGGAAGTAAATGACAATATTTTGAAAGAAATACATTTCGACTGGAGTAATTTTCATGTTTTTTAAAAAGAAGCAGTTGGTTTCCCTTTCCCCTTGCGCGCAACACTAAAGACTTGGATGTAATCTAATCAATACAATTCTAGCTAAATAGTGTGTGGTTGGTACATGTTTGTTTATTTTAACATTGAGAAATCATAAAGATGATTCTGTATTAAACCGGAAAGAACGAAATAACCTTTCTCGTTTTTAATTTTAAACTTTTAAACTTTTCGTATCATAACGAGGTAAAAAGTTAGTTAAATAATTAAATAGTATTGGTAAAGTCATAATAAAAAATATAATTCATCTACCCAATTGATAATTTCTTAGAAATATTAAAATGTGAAGCTAGATAGTTTATTTGAGTATGATTAACAAGTTTCTACGAAGCTTCACAATATTACAAAAATAGACCATGAGCACTTTTCATTTACGAAATTGAAAGGATGTAATAAAATATTATCAGTACAGAAAAATAATATGCTAAAAATATTGGTGATAGAGTTTTCGTAAGAGTACTGGTACGGATGAAAAAAAAAAAAAAAAAAAAACACATTGCTTTAGAAAGAACTTTCAAAATGTTGTAAATGGAGGCTGTGAAATGAATTAATTTAAATTATATACATTGTTTCTTATCTTAATAAGGATGGCTTCTTTTCTACAATTTAACTGATTACAGTTTATCATTCTGAAAGTGAGATTCGATCACGATTCACGTCATTTGCAGAAAATGAGATTAAGAAAAGTGGTATTGGAGCTCATTTATTGAAAAATATTTTTGTATCACTTAACATTGCGTTGCAACTCAATTTGTTTTTCAAGATATCGATGAATACTGAAAACGTGGTATGGTAATTTTTTTCCGTATTGGATAACTATTAAGACAAAATACTTGTGCGTTTGTGAAACAATTTTCTATCTTCAATTCCGATTTTTATAACGTGATGTCAGTTGAAAGGAAAATGAAATCAGTTGGAAGGAAAAAATCACAAGTACAATTTTATTTGACATTTTAGGTTATATTGGAGATCATCAAACATACTTCGAACTCTCCACTTTTGCACTAAGTAATAACACCAAATAACTTAAACGTGTTGTCATTACGTTCGTTGATTCGCATTACTTTTTTTTGTTGAAGAATTTAGTTCTGTTAAATGTCTCCGATGAACAATCTATGCAATAACCACATCAATTTTCCCGAACTGTCAACACGCTGGCACTAAAACATCAAAGCTGTCGCGGTAAAATGCATCGTGTGAAGCCAACGCAGCAGGACAAACATCACAGGACCTGGAAAGCAAATATTGCATGCTGTATTGGAGCACAAAATGCACCGTATGAAGCGAGCTTTAGACGTCAACTGAAACTTATAACATAAATGATAGCTCTCCCTGAGCATGGGGTGCGGTTGTGCGCTGCCTTGCGGCGTTCTCTTGAACTATTTGTATTTACGGTCTTTGTTAACTTCTATACCGTGGCAAAATTAGCGGCGCAGTTCTTACATCTCACCATAACTTCTGTGTTTTAAAATATATCATCATAAAATTTAGGGTGTGGTTGTTTCCATGTGTTTTCTAAACAATCCTTTATGAGGTGGTTTCACGTTGGTCAATCCATAGAGTATAAAGGGGTAAAAACTTCGCGCAAATGAAGTATTTCACATTTCCTGATGTCAGAGAGAGAGAGAGAGAGAGATAGCTCGTCTGGCTTGCAGACTTTCTATAGTGCCTTAAATTAAGGATTCGCCTACATTCGTGGACTTTCTATGAAGGGTGGTTGTTCAGATGTTTCAAAGCAGCTCAAAAAGATGTGGACTTACGCAAGGTACGTGGGTTAAGTGTTTCTCTTCTGATGGGAGTAACCCCCTAAGGGCAACCACTTCAAACAATTGAACCTTTGGTAAACATTTTTTATTTTACTCATTTTATTTTAAAGGTTTATTCATTTTATTCTAACATTTCATATGGTATCGTTAGACGTACGTAGTATATTTATATAAGGGATTTAATTCCCTCTATTTAACCACGGCTATTAAAGGGATGTGCATCCTTATCCACCATATAACATCCCTGAGTGATCGCGAGACAAAGTTTTAAGTGAGAAAACGAGGATTTATTTAATGTATTTGCACACCAATAGGTATTCTGATTTCTCAAACAATTTAACGAAATAACAATTTCGGCCGCATGGCGGCCATCTTCAGTGCTACAATTTTTTTTACGAAACATATTTTCTTTCATTTCCTGTTACTATTGCATATTATATTGAAAATTATTAACTTGTCAAAGAAGGGGGGGTGAATTAACTTTAGAATATTTCATTTTTTTACTTTGTCATTTATATATCATTTTATACTAAAAAATTATTAACTTTTTGAAGTAGAAGGGGATGGATTGTTTTTAGAATGATTATATTGTATAAACGTTTTTGTATTACTGAAGATGGCCGCCATGCGACCGAAAAGACCTTTTGCATTAATAAATAAGGACAGGATGACAAAATCTTTTTATTACTTATAATGAACAATCTATCAACATCAGACAAATTCCTCAAATGATAGAAGCGTCTCTAAGCAGCAAGAAATAACTGAAATTCGGAAATTCAAACTTACATATTTGGTACTTGTGTGTATGTTTGAAAAAAGAATCTTACACCCAAATTTGTCAATCTTCAAACGAAGAACACATCTAGAGCAGCTAGGAAAGCTATTGCAACTGGTCGAACATCCTGGATTATAGCCGAGAGGAAGAAGTGGTTTTCGACCAGAGACGAACTCTCCGCGGAGCTGTGTTGGTTACAAGGAGAATTATCTTTTCGTCTACATGTTACCGAATGGGACTATCATCAAGACCTCAAAAGGAGTCGAGTGTTGAACATTTGCAGTCGCCAGAAATAGAAACAGATGAGAAAACTGGAATCCCTGGCAATTAAACCTCATATAGTCCATAATATTTACATTCATAACCCATCATTCCATCCCCGCGTATCTAATCTTTCATCTACTACTTTCTCTGAGAAAGAAATAGGTTTAAAATATTCTCCTAGCAACACACTAAATCCTTATAGTATAAAAACATTTTGTGTACACACTGAATCTGCTCTCTCTCATAACACCTCTTCTAATGACATCAAATATCAAGCATCTCAGATAATTAAAAATCATTTACAAAACATACGCAACACAAGTCTCTCGGACTTCTCATTCAACTCACTTGTGGATCTTAAACAAGAAATCACTAATGACAACTTAATAATTCCTAAAGCCGACAAAGGGAACACAACAGTAATTATGGAAAGAGACATATACCTTTAAAAAACAACAACTTATGATTACATTCAGAACAACAGCATCTCTAAATTAGATAATGATCCCACAAAACAACATTTGTCCTCATTGAAAAAAATACTCTTGACAAGTAATACTCTATCCCTCGATCCAGAAATTTCATCCCATCTAACCCAAGACCACCATTGCTTTATCCTCTTCCAAAACTTCATAAAACACACGCTCCCATCAGACCTGTGGTTTCTTAAACGAACACCCGACGCTATTAGGGCTAGGGTATCTTTCATTTTCCTCTTTTTTCTCCTTCTTCTTTTTCTTTTTTAATGTTTTAAGTAAAGTCTTGAGATATGTTGGGATTTGATTTTTGAGTTGTAATTCAGGAGGGTTTTTAGTGGGTATGGTCGAGTTATTCGGCGAGTCTCACACGCGGGGAGAGTCATGTTGGCTCTCCCTAGTGCCTAACTGCATTTTCCCTATCTGTACAAGTTTTAAGGGCTCTAATGACCTCGATGTTGACGAGCCGTAAAGCCACACACACACACACACAAATCAGATTGTAAAACACTTGTAGATTCAATATTAGAAAAATCCAATTGACCCAAATCTATTCACACTGATTTATCTAAATTAATTACATTTTGAATGGATTGCAACTATTTTAAATTCGACAATGAATTTTTCTCTTAAGACTTCGGCTTACCTATGGGTTCACCTTTATCTCCACTATTAGCTGATGTATTTATGGACCATTTTGAAACCAACATTTTTGGTTCAGGACACCCACTCTTAAAGAACATACTGATATCGTTAAGCAGATGGCATAATCACATTTTTGACCCATACTCTTAGACAACTTAATTAGTTTTTATCATACATCAATTCCATATATCGAACCATTTAATTTACTACAGAAACAGAAGATTTAATTTACACAGGGCACTCAACTTTTTGGACCTCTCTATTATACTTGTTGACAACGACCACGAGTTTGACATTTTTAGAAAACCCACACACACGTACGATAATTCATAACTCCTCACTACATCCACCCACACATAAACATGTAGCGTTCCATGCTATGATAAATCGAATGTTCTCCATTCCATTTTCTCCAAAGTTCAGAAAGAAGTTTGTACAATAGAACAAATTGCATTTAAACCACACGGTCTCTATACTTCCTTTTATGCACCTAAGTCCCTGAGAAACATCCTCTCCCACACAAAAGACCCTACAGCCCTCTCGCAATTAAGTGGAGTGTACGCGCTCACATGCGGTGAGTGCAACGCGATGTACGTGGGACAAACTGGACGCAATTTTGATAAAAAACTACACGAACCCATTCACGCTTTCAAACACCTCACCGGACATTCGCATTTCGCCACACATCTTAAAGAAAACAATCACACGTTCCACACAGTCAATGATTTCCAAATTTTAGAAATAGAAAATAATTACTGGAAAAGATTTAAATTAGAAAACATTAACAATTCACTTAATTCCTACATTTTCACGCTCAATCATCAAATCTCAGTTATCCCCCACCCTGCTAAAATTAGCCATAAAAAAACTGAAGTCCGTTACACGGAAATCGTGTGACATCAATGGAAATTCCAGAGACTTCCTTATATAACCCGACCCCTCAGGAGACAACGGAGCTTTTAGCCACCGCTTGCTAAAGGACCCAGGTATTCCAGTTTTCTCATTTCCTGTTGCTATTGCATATTATATTGAAAATTATTAACTTTTCAAAGAAGAAGGGGGTAGATTTATTTTCGAATGTTTCAATTGTTTACTTTGTCATTTATATTTCATTTTGTATTAAAAAATTATTAAAATTTTTGAAGTAGAAGGGGGTAGATTGTTTTTAGAATGATTATATTTATTTTGTAATTTATATTTTGTAAAAAATTGTTTTGTAGCACTGAAGATGACCGCTATGCGACCGGAAAGGTCTTTTGCATTAATAAATAAGGACAGAATGACAAAATCTTTTATTACTTATAATGAACAATCGGTCAACATCAGACAAATTCTTCAAATGTAACGAAAGCACAGACGCTCTTTAAAACTCACCCTCAAGTTAAACTATTTTCACCTATGGAGGGAAGGAATTATCTGAAATACTTACCCTTCGTCATAGGGGGTTGACTGAAATGGAATGGGAAAGGTCTTGGTTGTGGGTGACTTCGTAATCTTAGCGCCTGGAGTGTGCATTATTGTCAGTGCACACCAGACTAGCTCATCCTGAAATCTGAAAGTTTTTGCGGATGTTTGCAGAACTACCCCGAGAAAGGTATTTCGGCTTTCGTGATGCTAGAAAAAATGGTATTTATATAAAAGTCATGAACTTTCCTAACGCGAAGTAAAAAAAAAATCAGTCAGTACTTCATTTGCAGTCTCATCTGCCCCCCCCCCCCCGAACCCCTCGNGTCATGGCCCTTAATTAAGAGGATATTTGACCAAGTAGTATTTTTCGCCTCCTAGTAAATCGGTCATACTTCTTTTATCCCCTGTTAAAAATTTTCCATTGTTTCTGTGTACTGCTGACGTAAAAGTGCTGTTGTAATACCGGTGAACGTTTGTGTCTACGCCTCGTCCTTCTCCGTGTGTCGCTGGCTGTGATGGACTTCACGGTGTTCCAGGGCCCTTCGTTGGCGTTGTTGCGGACGACGGCGTCCCCGCGGATTAGCACCCGTTGTGGTGGCTCACACTAATTCCCTGCTACGGCGCGGCGGCTGGCTGGAGGACGGGTGACGGCCAGCCACGGACGAATTGCTTCGTGGTAGTGATGGTTGTCTAAACAGAAGCTTCTAGACTGACAGACACGCGTCATGTTTTCGGCAAAGTATCTTGTAGAGAATGCCCAAAACTTTCGCTTTGTAAAAGTGATGACAGGTTCACTAGCTTTCCAGTTGATTATTCTCTGTGGATTGACCGATATTTGTGTGGTTCTTCGCTGCATATTTATAATTTGGTATCCAGGTCTCCTTCATTTAACATCACAAACAGCAGCTTTTGCATAATTTAAGATATTTTTATCATGACTGCTGGATAAGCTCACGGTGGGCCACGACTCAAATGTTACCTTCATTTAATTCTGATCCATTGTTGAAAGTTCCTACATTCTTTCCCTTAAGATGTCAGAGGTTTTACAGGTTTTGCTTCAAAGGCTCCCGTTGCAACGACGTGAACGTAATAAACGTTTGAAGTTAAACTATTTCATTTTCATGAAAACGTTTCAATATTTTTTCAAAATTTAATTTTTATAAATTTGCGATATAATTAAAACCTAATACAATTAAATTTATAATTATTTTATGCAGATTAATTTTGGAACTATATTAGGCATTATTTTAGATATAAGTGGAGTTTTTCTTCTGTTATCTCATTCTCATCTCGTTGGAAGTTAAAATGATTCACACTATGGAGAACACTATGGCGCCCCAGTCCTTTTGAGATATTTTTTACCTGTTTACGATTCTATTCATGTCTCTTAATCGTGCTCAAAATCCGAAACCAGAACTGAATGCTGAGTACATTAGGTATTGTGGCGTAGCTTTCTGTGAAAATTCACTCGGATTACAGCGCGAGAGTTTTATCTTTTTCATAGAGATGCATGTGGTGAACCTTTTTGTGTTTAAGCATTGCGTCCTTGCCCGTCCAGCCCGGTGGGGTGGCGTCGGAGCCGATTTGTTTAGTCAGTTCGCCCATGTCAACCTTTCCTCCATGTACATTTTCAGCCCGGCAGGTTCTCTTTCACTAGGTCATGACCAGGGATGCTCTCCTGGTCGCTCGTTGTCGTGTCGTATATTTCGTGTCTCGCTTGAGCTCGGTATGTCTGACGATGTGATATTTGACTAAACATTCACTGGCGGGAGCGCTATTGTTGAATACAAGAGTGACCACACTGACCAAACGTCTCTTGTTGACGATGTTTCCCCTGCTGCTGTTCATCAGTTGTGAGGGTCACTGCCAATTTCTGAGCCTACCTTCTGTTTTCTCTCCCACTCTACTTATCCATCTCCCACTCAAATGTAATTGAGGAAGTCGCCCATTTTTTTCTCTTTCTGTAGACCGTGGTATCAGATTTTAAAAAATATTGTAATTGTTACTCAACTATTCTCTATAGGGATGAGGACAATGCTTTCACATCTGGAAGAAAAAGAGCCGCACTTTTTGGAAACAATAACGCAAAATTGCAAATTCTCATCTGGTTCTAACTTAAGGACTACAATGTTTCCCAAAGCTAACTGTGCAACCATTATAACGGACGTAGCTTCATTTTGAGATACTAGAGGACTACAATTTCGTGTTGAGTAAAAATGTAAGTGTGGTGGGTAGAATTTTGGTGAGGGCAATATAGAACTCCAAGCCCAAAAGTGGAACAGTTTTTTTCCCCTCGTGAGTACGAATTTTGATGGAACACAAAGAATTTGTTAAAGATCAGTTTTATTTTGGCACATAATTATATATTTTCATAGAAATGTAAACAATACCTTTTTCTTATAGAATGGTGTAGAAATAGTTTTTTTCCTATAGGATGAAGAGTTCACCGGAGTTTCATTTCCAAATTCACTAATATAATCTCGGTGGTCAACATCGACACATTTGCTGAGGTTCAGCACCTGCGTTTGTTACAGCACTCTCAGTTGAACCCTTCAGAATCCAGCAGAATAGATACGTAATATGTTGCATTCCTGAAATGGATCTCTCTCTGTCAATTCGAAACCTGAGTCGCATACAAACTTTTCGTCTGCAGATGATGAGCTGAGAGGAGAGGTTGGTTCTATATTACCATCGACTAGGATTTCGTATTTCCAACATCGATTTTTAAAATAAATATGTTGTCGTGGTTCTTATGGAGGATAAACATAAATTATTTGCCATGGAAACGGTCGGGTGTCTTCTTAAGAATATTTTTTTGCAATCATTGTACTACAGACAGATCAGAATTCATCATAATTGAAGATACGTACTTCGCAAATGGTTTGGGAAAATCCCAAACTACAACAACTTCCTTTCTTGAAGTGGGCGAATGCAGACAACTGGAACGGGGCTTACACTTCTTTCTCAATGGGAAGGTTTAGCTCAACTACTCATCCGCGTGTGCTGCAATATCCGGAGGAAATATTGCAGGGTTCCATTTTAAAAGTATGTTTCATAATACTACCTTCTCTTTTATTTATGGCTTGGTTACGATTTGCTTGATCACAACCCCACCTCCAGTATCAAAATTCACAACTTTTCGGTTATTAGAATACCTTAGGAGATTGTCTAAACTCGTACAATTTCAATTTTATCAGCATATTTTTCTACGAGCTGCCTCTGTTCAACTTTTGAACCTTTCTGCCATGTCGTTGCGTGTCTGTTGTCCTATCAGCGACATTCCACTGATAGAACAGGCAGAGGCCGTGCTTCTACCGCTATTGCAGTCTCCAGCAGTGCACATGTCGCGGATATGAATGGCAAACAGCGTTCCGAGAGCCCGTGAAATATACAGGTGGCGCACAGGCCAATATGTTGCCCACAAGCGCACGGACAGCGAGCAAATATTGATAATTCATTTTCTATAGCGCATCACTTGGTTGGCAGCTGTCAGTTCGAGGCCTGTCCACGATGCTCGAAGCGGACCAGAACGAATGGGAAGATAACGAAGATGCACAGTGCGGACGAGTGGAGTGGACGAGCGAGAGTGGTTTGCGGGTATTGGGTGGTTTTCATATTGTCAGTGTTGAAATATTATGACAGAAAAAAAGCTGGATATAATTTTAATTCTGAATGTATATAATTTTATAATTAATATAAGCAAAGTCAATGACAAGAATTAAAAGTTTCAAAGATTATTTGATGTGACATTTCGGATTATCATTCGCGGGTTAGTCATTGTCACGATTCTTCTGTTACAATCTTACTAATTGTCTTTTTATGTTAAAATTGAGAGATTTTTGTTGAATCATATGAATATGTCGATATCAAGACTATTTTGTATTTTCTTTAAATCAATATCGCGAATTAAAACAAAGAGTCAGAGCATGAAATAACTATTTTATTTCAAATATTAATAAATTTATTGTCAAAAAACAGTACAAACTGCGTATGACAACGTGGAGGACAATAAACTAATTTACTCCCCGGAAGCAAGCAAGGAACCATCCCATCAATTCCGATCAATGACCCTAAGGCAAGGGCGGATTCAAAAATTTCAGCAAAAGTTCCTAGATAAGATAAAAAGTTAGCTGCGAGTTGTAATACATATATAATGTCAATATGTTTGTAATTTATCGCAAATATATTTGTAAATTTACATGTACAAGTTATTATCGAACTATCGTTTATTCTGAGTATAGTGTTTAAAAATCATAAGAGTTGAAAAAACACTAAATTCACGATTTATTGTTACAATAAACACGCCCCTAGACAAAGCCTAGAGAACCTGTATAAGAAATCCGCCTCTACCCGAAGGAAAAACGGAGAAAAACCCGGGCCAGGATGGGGCTACAGAATTTATGTACACAACCGTGCCAATGTTGAGTACACATAAAACTAAATTAATATGAGCCATACGGCAACACAATCATGCAAGAAAATAATTTTTGAAATTGTTATAAGTTATTAAAAAAGTGCTACAGCAATGATAAAGTACAAGACGGATATAACTTTTATTAAAATCAATAAATCCTTGTACAGTGTAGAAGCACTGGTGCTGGAGGTAGTTTTTAACTGCGGATTTGAAGATATTCAATTTCAAAATGTCATTTATATTCTTGGGCGGGGAATTATATAGAACGATTCCCGAATGATGCGGTCCTTTTTGGCAAAGAGTGGTTGACACGCTAGGGCGATGAATATTATTCCTATTGCGAGTATTGTGTTCGTGAACGAGACTGTTTCGTATAAAGCAAGGGTGGCACTTCAGTTATTCGGTCTTAACAAACACNGAAACAAGACCATTTCATAAATATAAATGCAGGGAAGTGTTAAGATATTTAATTCCTTAAATAAAGGTTTACAAGGGTTTCGGGGGTGAGATTTACAAATTATCCGAACTATCCTCTTCTGAATTCTGAAAGTTTGAATACTCTGCCCGGAATAACCCCAGAAGGTAATGCCGTAACGAAATTGGGAGTACACGTTTGCAAAATATACGCAACGGGATATACGTGGACTCACTGCGTTAACTAAGTTTCGGAATGCGTAACACAATTTGCTTAAGTGGGAATTAAAATTGTCAACGTGACAATTCCATTTGAGGTTGTCTTGAACATGGAGACCTAAGAATTTTGTATTCGTAACAGTTTTTAATTGTGTTCCGTTTAAAGAAAGAGAAGCCTGGGGTAATACTATTGTGAAATTGTAATACTATTGTGAAATGACATAGACACTGTTTTGTCAGTGTTTACAATGAGACAATTTGCATGGAACCAAGTCGAAAGGTTAGACAAAACTTTTTGAGCATTGGCGTGTTTACATAGTAAATTAGTNTTTGCAATCTGATGTTTATGATGATATGTCGTTCACATACAATAAAAAGAGTATAGGGCCGAGAATTGATCCTTGGGTTACTCCGCAAATAAGTGGCTTTGTTTGTGAAAGACAACGCTGAAGTATTTTATTTTTAGTATGGGATATTTCTACCTGTTGATATCTATCTTTTAAATAAGAAGTTAGCAATTGATGTGGAAGTCCACGAGTGACTAGAGAATGCAATTTGGAAAGGAGAATTTCGTGATCGACGACATCGAATGCTTTGGATAAGTCAAGAAAATCACCCTGAGGATTTTCTCTACGGTCAAGAGATGTGGTAATATCGTTTAAAAAGGAAAAGGATTTCCTAAAACCGTGTTGATCGTCAGAGAGTATGTAATTTTTTGATAAAAAATCTAGATGACGCTTATAGAACAATTTTCTAGGATTTTTGAGAAAATGGGTAGTAATGATATTGATCGGTAATTTCCAATATTAAGTTTGTTTCCTTTCTTGTGTAAAGGTTTCACTTTAGCTCTCTTAAATATTTTAGGAAACACCCCTTCCGATAAAGAACTATTAAAAATATTTATGAGTGGATTTAATATAGCATGGGACGAAAATTTAACAATAAACTCAGGTATATCATCTA